>BGPR01000126.1:1279764-1373840 GCA_013235015.1 Araneus ventricosus
AAAGGTTAAATAAAAATTTCCCCCAATTTTTTTATATCTCTGAATAATATTTTTTAATGAATTTTAAAAAATGTAGTTTGCTAATGTAAAATTCAATTTGATAAATAGTTCGATTCCAAAAATTAAATTGATAAATATTTTAGTACTTCATGCACTTTAAAAAATGCACTTAAGAATAAAACTATTGCATTAATTATCTTAGACTACTTAAAAAAGCAGTTTAGACTTAGATTGATTTCCATAGACAAGAGATCAATTTTATTAAATAAATTTCAGTTTTTAAAAGTTTCAATTTCAAATATTAACATTGAATTCAAATTTGGTTCTGAAGTTGTTAAAAATTAAAATTTTCCCGGAAAAAATGCGCGTACTCCGGAAATAAAACTTACAAGCTAATAGGAATTTCAATTCACAAAACTTCTCTTAGATGTCAACAGACCAAGATTGCCAAAAGATTTAAAAGAAAATATATAGGTGAGCAGAGTGTAGCATCTTTAAAGATATGTTTATACTAAAGAGAAAAATTAATTGGATTCTAAATATTCTTTTTTAAAAAGTCAGTTTAAGATCATTAAATATTATTTAAAAAAATCTATAAACTTTCACATTTAAAGCTATGTTAAAAAAAGAAAAAACAAGAAAATTGGTAAGTAATAATTGATTAAAAAAAACACATATAGATATAAAATTCATTTTATTATTTCAATAGTATAAAAAATGTTACATTTAACTCTATGAAAAGCTAGCATAATTTATCAATATTTTCTTCACATTCAGAAGTTTTTTTGTTGAGTCTCGATCCTTCCCAGGCACAAGGTGAGGCCAAAACACGACCAAATTTTTCAGCTAGTTCTTCTCTTCCAGCTTCTTTGAACTTTAAAGCTGCGGCAGCTGTAGAAAGACATAAAAAAAGCCATAAGTTCCAAAATGTTGGATATTAAGTCAACTCTTTATTTTTGACTCATGCATTATATCTTGTATGGTTTTCCATATTTATTTCTAGAGATAAAAGGATGATTTAATGTCTTTTAGTTTCTTTCAGTTATTAACCAATCACTAACTCCCATTAGAATTATTAGCAGTAACTGATTTTCTTCACCTTTACTTTCAAGGGATTTTTCAAACAGAAATGGAAAATTTTTGTATATTGGAAACTACTCATGTTGTATAAGTTACCATTAATACATTTTTCACTGTATGTTTAAAATAGAATATTAAAATTCCAGCACATATATCCATTTTTAATGCTACCTATCAAAGGAACAAATAAAGTAATCAATTGAAACAGAATTAGTGAACATCATGACATCTTCACTTTAATAAGCTATTTTCTTATCATAATGTTTTTGATGCTGATTCCTTAAATTTCTCCAGCATATCTACAATATGATAATGAAAGTCAGTACCCTATGTAGCTTAAAAAAAAAAATTATATATATTTTAAATTAAATCTCCATTTCAAGGCCTTTCCAACAATAAAAGTCTTTTTCTTCTCCTCATCTTAGAAGTTAGTCAAAATAAACTTTATAAAATGTAAACAGCCCTTTAAATGACTTGCCACGCCCACTTTGACAGATGAAAACTTGAACCCACGCCCTCATTTGCAGAGCCTATTTTATTTTTTTATTTCACCGGCAGCAGTAGTTTAACTGAAATTGTAATCACTAGGTCTGTTTATATTTTTTTTTCAGCCATGCTTATCGATCTTTTTATTGTCCTTCTTTACCCAAGTCTTCTTCGATCTTTTATTGTGTTACATTACAAAGTTTATCATCCTTTTTTTGCTTTCTTCCATCTAATGATCTAATATGAAGCTTTACTTAATTCTAAATTATCCAATAGATTATTTTAACTATGCTACGATAACAAAAAGTTTGCAAAAAAATAATAAAAACCTATTCAAAAGGTTCTGAAAAATTGTCAAAGGCCACTATTTGAAATAGTATGGATATGTAATTGTTGATATACATAACGACTTCATGTGCAAAAGAAGGGAAGATTACCATTAATCACAGCCTTCTGTCTTATAAAGTCATTATTAATGCGTTTATAAAGTTGTTATTAATCCATAATATTATAAATGGATATTCTTGTACATGTGTTGGAAGATTTTGTTTGTTTGTAAATTATTATGAGTATTTTTCATACTCATGAATTTAGTTTTCAAAATATTATGAAGAAACTAAATGGTCCGAGTTAACACTAGGTACGAGTATGTTTTGTTTTTGAAACTATTAGAAAATTTTGAACTATGTTTTTGAAACTGCATGTAACTTTCTCAAATCTGCAATATATTTACACTTGAAACTTTTACCACATATTATGTTATATATATTATATACTAAAGTGAGATTTTTGTGATATTCCAATAATATTTAATACAGCTCATTTTGTTCACAGTGACATCAAAATTCACAGTGACTTTCAGCAAAAATTAAAATAAAAACAATTATTATTTCTGTAAAGCATAACTTTAGTATACAGATAAATGTTTACTTAATATGCAGAAAATATTTCACACTTGTATCTTTAATACATTTTCAAAAAAAGGTAGATGCATTTACACAATTTAACATTGTCGATGTAGAGAGAACCTAAGGTAAATAATATTATAGTATTTGCAAAGAAAAATTGTAAAAAAATGTAATTTATACATATGATAAAAACAGAAGGTTATCAAATTACAAATGCAAATTATGTATGGCTATGTTGCCCTGAACCATAGCTTGAAATTAGAAAATACTATCAAAAATTGCTTGAGAATTTATCTTTTATTGCTGATCGTACTGTGAATATATATTTAATAAATTTTAGGCTACACATTATTATTGTTAAAGCAAATAAAAAAACTTACTAAGAATTGCATTATAAACTTCTACATGTTCAAAATGCTTTTTTCCTTTTCGGCCCAGGCGACTATATTGCAGAGCAACACTTTTGCTAAGCACTTTTTTAGAAACACACAAAATGAAAGCAGCCAAAGGAAACTCCATAAAGGTAACGAGCCTGAAAAGAAACAATGATATATTTGCATTTTTTCATATTTGATGTTTTCTTAAATCTTAAAGGTTATTCTTTTATTGGAAAAAATTACATTAAATTACACTAAAAGAAAATCCCAAATGGTCCATTCTGGAATTGAAATAATACAATTTTACTAAGAGTTCATGATGAATGTCTCACCAACTGAGTTATCCAATAATAGAATTTTAAATGAAACAATCACCATCACAATTTTTCCTTAAAAAATAATATGCATAGCTTATAATTCTTTTTCCTTACCAAAGCAGCAGTCAAAGATTCTTCTGCTCTTAGATTGGAGTTTAACTGTATTAGATCACTGTCTGTTTCAACTGGAATTGAAATACCAGTTGGTAACGTGAAATTGTTCACAGGCCCCTCTTGATTGCACATTTCAGAAAGCTGACTCTGAATTTTGATTTGCTCAGCTTTCATAACTTTGATGTCTTTTTGAATGCTCTCTAAGCACTTGAAAACTCTGTTGACTAAATTAGAAAACAAATATTGAAGATATTTATATAGCAAAATACGAATAGGAAGATATAAATACTGGTACAAAAATGTAAAATTCAATAGTAAGATCTATAAAAATTCAAATATCCAGAATATACCATTTTTAATTAATTTGCAAAGAATCTAAAAAGATAGGCCTCTGAAAATCAAGTTCTATATAGATGTTAAATAGTATGTAGAATTTGCAAGTATTATGTAGTGAAGTAACAAAAACTAAACTTACACATAGCAAGCATTGTATTTCCCTCTGGAGAAGTTGACAGTGGCACTATTTTGGCACTAATTAAGGATACTAAAAAGAGAAATTAATCTGTTTAAATTGATTTTTTTTTTAGTAATTTGACATACAGTAATTCAAACAACATACAAGTAAATGGATCTTTACTATTAAACCATTTAAAAATTTAAGTTAAAAATATAAAAGGTAGCTAAATGCTCTTTGCTTAGATGAGAGATTTTCAGTCTGAAATATTCCTATATATCTGAAAATAGCTATTAGTCTCTATCTCTTCATCTAATTTGTATGGAGAGTTTGAAACATTTCTACTGCCTTCATCACTGCTCTCCAATGTTGAAATATCATTTAAACTGTAAAGATAATAAACGATCGAGTTTTAGAAAGAAAAAAAAAACATGATTCATAGCATCTGAATTACAAAAGCATTAAAAATTAATTGAAGCTTTAAACATAAAAAGTGTTATTACTAGTAAAGAAAAAACATCAATAATCATGCTGGCATTATTCTTTATATTTTTTTAAAAAATTAATCATTATACTGGCATTGTTTCTAGTATATTAATAAAAAAACATTTAAGAAGTAATACCCTTCAAAAGGTTTTTAACTTAAAAATGACATAAGCTAGAGGAATTAATTATGCTTTGAAAAATCAAAAAAATTAAAATCCACAAGATATATTCAATATATTAAAAATTTAAAAACAAATGAATTAAAACATTTTTTTTTATTATTTTCCATCTCTTTGAATTATTTTGAAATTTTAAAAAGAAAAAATTCATTATTAGAATTCTTAAAATCCCATTATCTAAACGAATTAAACAATCTTTACAATGACTGTAGCTATATTTTGGATTTTTTCAAACTTCGAATTATACGAAATAGAACACAATGCTGCCATTCACTAGATATTTCTAAGCGAATTTAGATTTCTTTTGCAGCATGACGAGTTATATTCACTTTCATCACTGAACTATGGCCAAAAATTTACACTGAAAAAATATCTTCTTGGGGCATTAATGCCTCCTTTACAAGTTTATATTTCCGAATGAAACTGAAGTTCCTTTAGCGTCATTTTTTTTAGATCTGCTCAAGTCTGTTAAATGCTCGAATTTTTTAACAATTAACTTATGAAATTCAGAACCTCAGACAAAATATACAATTAAATTAAATAAACTCGGCAATCAATAATTGATATGTTTATAAATATATTAAAAAAACCCAAAACGTATTCCTTAATATAGAATTTCAACAATAAATCCATTCTAAAAAAATAACTTTATTCCAATGCTATATTAAATCAAATTATAACATAGTAATAATATTCACATATTATTAATTACTAACAGTAGTGTTATATCAAACTAATTTATTTCGGAGGGAGAAACTGAAAAATGGGTACCTGTGAGAGAGACAAAACTTTTTTTGTCTGGTGTTTTCGGAATATTCTAAGTTTTGAGCCTCGGTTATTTCTCTCTGGAGGACATGACTGGCACATTTTTTGGCACAAATCAAAGATACCAAAAACAGCAATTAATCTCTTTATATTAATTCAATAAAATTATCTGTTTTTTAAAAAATTTGAAGAGCAGTAATACAAACAACATACAAGTAAATGGATCTTTACTACTACACAATTAAAAAATTTAAGTTAAAAATGTAAAAGGGGAAGTAAATGCTCTTTGCTTTAGATGAGGAATTTTTAGTTTGAGAATTTACTATACATAGAGGAGACTGGGATACCATGGACCACCCTCTATTATTTTTGTTTTTGAATGTTTATTTTGACAATCCTGTAGTGCTGAAAAAAAAAATTCAACCCATGTGCCTACTGACAATTAAGCCATACTATTTTTACAGTAACTAAAGGTAAATATTTTCAGTGAAGTATTTTTTTCTCTTCTGGATTAAAGAATTATATTTTGAAAAACATTGCTCTACATATTAAAAAGATAAGATAATATGATTATATTTAATGTAGCTAAAATAACTGAATATGACATTTCTTTTATATATTTGTTGTCAAAGTTCTACATGGGGTACAATGGATCACCCAAACTGGGATACAATGGACCATCAGTTCTGTATTCCATATGCTTTTAATAGTTAGACATTATGCAAGGATTAACAAATTGTTTTAATTTTAGAGATCATTCCATCATGTCATCGACATATTTTAAGTGCAATTGAAGTATTGTATTTACAAATTTCAAAACTAACTCAGATTTTTGGATCTTATGTTGGATTTATGTTTGGTCTTCACTGTTACAAGTCACAATTGACATTAATAAATATTAATTTGTTAGCAAGTGAATGGTTTTTTAGTAACCACAAAATGTCGATTTTATTATGAGCCATTTTTAAGGTGTTTCATTATAGTATATAAAAGAACATTCAAAAGAAAACAAAGACTATTCCTGTCAATATTTACAATACAATGACATAAATATTCTTTATCATCATATATTAGTTAAAGCATCAGACATGTTTTAAATTATAAAGCTACATAATGTGCAATTTGCAACTCATAATTAGTTTGGAAAAATAATTAGAAGCAAGTTTTTAAATATAAAAATTTCCTGTCTTTTTATATGCAAATTTAGAATTTGAATAATAATAAAGAAAATAAGACAATGCAAAAATATTTTTTATCCATTTTTATTTGATTTTGAAATACACACTTGCAAATTAAATCATTACTCACAATTACAGATTACAGTTATAAATTTTTTTCTCTATTCCATGAGACATAAGCAGTTTCCCACCTTATTTATTCACTTGAGATTTTATATTAAGTTCTTTTTATAAACATTCAGTCAATTTTTAAACTTCAAAAAAAGTACAGCTATATGAAGATAAAATCAAATGAAATAGAATGATTTTTAAAAAAATAATATACTTATTAGTTTGTATCTGTGGATATTGTACATAAATTAAGTGTTGAATGAAACAAAATTAATTAAAAAATAGGTAGTATTGGTACATAAGAACATTTCTACAGATGATGTAAAGTATTAAATTATTATTTGATCATTAACATATTAATTTAGCCTAGTTCTGTTATTATAAAGGATATGTTTAACTTAAGTCTTCAATGGTAACATTAGGTTCTGTTTATAACTGATACAGAACACAATGATGAGGGAATCGTTTCACAGTACGATACTAATTTTAGTAGTGAAATAAAAGTTGAGAATTACATCTTAGTCAAATTTATAACAAAAAAGACAGTGGTCCATTTTATCAGTTTAATAACAGAGAAAAAAAGGTATATTCAAAAACCTAACCAAAACATGTTCATTTTCCCCCTCATATTGTAGATGGATCCTTAGTAAGTTTTCACACAAAGATTGTAATGAGTCGTCCAGAACCTACATTTTCACAAGAAAAATTGGGAGTTTCAATGACATAAAAATTTCTCGTTGTGGAATTTGCCAAGTTTAATATTCATTAATCTTGCATTATATACATACACTGATGCCATGAATAAGCAAATATGATGCATTCTATGCTTTATGCTATTAAAAAATGTAATGCATTAATATATTTTTAAAAATTTACTGGTGGTTCATAATATCCCAGCCTTGGGAATGGTACACTTTGTCACTTGTTACTTAAAAATTTAAATTTAAAAAAGTATGGATCATTATAGATTTAGAGTGAGCGTAATATAAACCTTAATAGATAACATGTAGGCATATTTTCAAACACAAAAAGTAAGTACTTTGAAAGCAAACATTCAAAATTTACAAAAGTGGTCTGTCTCCCCTAATAGCTATAATATTCATTAGGTAACTTTTTTTCTAATTCTTTATTTTTTATACAAGCATATAAATTTAATTTTAGAAAATGTTTGCATTTATTTGTACTATTTTAATCCCCACTGTTTCATTAAATTGATCATTTGAAAAAATGATATATGTTTCCTATTTAAGTACAGTTTTACAGAATCAATATGAAACTAAGGTTTGAATAAATCACTCGTCTATGATAACAAAATTTAACAGACAATATAACATTTTGAATTAAATAAATACTATATTATGATAGACAGTAATATTTTTCACATGGCTATACAAATAAATTTGAATACTTTTTATCTGAAAGTAGAAATCAAAGATGAAACTTAGTAAGCTATAATACATTTGCTCAAAAGTAAACAATACTAAATTACACAAACTAGTTTCATGGCTTTGATCTGTGCGTTTTCAATGGGGATGAATTAATTTTCGTAAAAAAACAAATGAAGATAATCTTGAAAGGTTCAATGTTTCCTATTTATGAAGTTTTCAGAACCAATATGTAACTAAGGTCTGTATAAATCACTAGTCAATGATTAGATAACAATATTACACAGGCTATATACTGTAAGTTTATAGTTAACATTCAGAATTTAATAAATACTATTAAGTTATGATAGACAGTAATATTTTCACACGACTATACAAAAATATTTAAATACCTTTTATCTGAAAGTAGAAATCGTAGATGAAACTTAGTAGGTTATGATACAAATCTTAAAAGAAAATGCTAAATTGAAGTTTTACATGCAGTGCTACAGTTTTACGGGCTTTGTTGATCTGTTCAATGTGGATTCCATTCCCGCCCAATGATAATCGAAACGCATGCGCAATAACTCACTTCAGATCCCCACAGATAACGTGACGCAAGCGTACGTGCAGGGCATGAGAAAAGAGGTCGAATATAGTTATGAATATTGTTCAACGTTGTTCAATGTAGATTTACAATATTGTCAACACAATATTGTACAATATTATACAATATTCGGCTTCTTAATAGAAAACTGTTCCAGTGAATTTTTCGAAATAAAATCGCAAATAAAATGAATTATTAAGATGTAACTAACATTTTAACAACAAAATTTTACGTTAACATTACTTTAAAAAAATTTCGAGCCTTCTTTAATATTGTTCAATATTATACAATATTGTTATCCGGTATTCGGTATTCATCTGTATTCACAATATTGTTCAATATTTCCCAAAATATTGTACAATATTTGTGTGCTACTGGGGTAATAGGGTAATACAACATGCTTCAAGATGTCAGATGATATATGCTATTATATTTATAACTTCACTTGGACGTTTCGTAAATTGGCTTCATTAACAAAGTACTTTTAGTTGAATCCAATTTCGCGATTTCCGTCTCTTTAGTATAATGAAGGCGTTTAAGATGAAGTCTTCGGATTCTTTTTCATACAAACCCTCTAGTTCAGAAAATGGAAGTTGGTTAATCGAAAAAGAGAGAATTTATTTCGTAGTAAACATCAATGTGTTTTCAATAGAAGGTGTGATTTTTTTTAACTAATGCTTGAACTTCGTATTTCATGTTTGAGGGGCACTGCAGGAATTACATACATTGTCTATGTTTGAGGGGAAAAGTTCCACATCATTCATTATGTGAAATTCTATATTCTACTATAATTTCAAACTTGCAACCAATTTTTCAAAAATGAAAAAACAAACATTTAAAAGTTACAATTATTTATAGCGTGAAAATTACTTCAACAAGTTTTAAAATTTTTGCTCCCTTCCTGTGATTGTTCTGGTTTCACTTTCCAACCTGCTAACCAATAATAATGTGGAGATTTCAATAATGTTACGCCCAGTATCCTGAGATCACGCCTACTTGTGACTTTGTACCAATACTTTTTGCTGTTTGCTCTTTGTACTTCCTTGCGTTTGTGTTTAGAACGGCATGTTGGTTAAGTTGGTAAACATGGAGCTTTCAGGTGATTCAACAAAGTTATAACGTTGTGTTAGTTTGTATTTTATTGGATTAATTCTGTTAGTAACTTATTTATTGCGCTCTTCGTAATCATAATATTTGTGTAATAAACATGGGTTCCAGGAATAAAAATGATGCACGTAATGAAAGTTTTCTCTTTAAATATGTTCTATCCTCATCAGCCGCTACTATCGCAGAAACAGGTAAAATTTATTTCATTACTACAACCTTGAGTAAGATATCCACATTAAATCATTTTGAATCCGTATTCTAGCCTATTAATATGCTTAACTTGTTAACTGCGTGTGCTTTTTGGCCATAGTTACCTGTACATTTTTTATGACTTTTTTTAATGACAGTGTATAGTAGTGTATATAGAAACAAATAATGAAGTACTATATCTTGAAAGGATGTTAAATTACCATTAATATGTTTCATTAATTGATTGCAGCAACCTATCCTCTGGATATAACAAAAACTAGATTGCAAATTCAAGGTGAAGCTGCTTTGAACAAATGTAGTGGATCTAATGCTCATGTGTACAATAAAATCAAAAGCCGAGGGATGCTACATACTGCTATAGGGATTGGTAAGTACTGTTATAGAAGTTTTCATTTGTTCATTATCTCGTGTTATATTAAATATGTGATCTTTTTAACAAATTACAACAATGTTAACCTTTCATACTTTTCATTAGATCTTAATACTAATATTTATATAATTTATGATAGTTGTTAATCATTGTTCTCAACAGTTATGCAATTTTTTGCAACCTTATTACATTCTAGTAACATAACTTTTTAAATCATTGATGAGATATTCTCCAGCTGTCTTCAAGAAAACATCCTTTGGATTTGGTGTTGTTATTTTCTATTATGTTCATTATTAATTTTTTCATTTCTCTTAAGAAGCCATTACTTTGCCTCATGTTAAAAAGAGTAGATTATGCCTTACTATGTGGGCTCTCCTTCATAAGTTGTCATGTTTATAAGAAATTATAAAAGCTAAAGTGGTATAAATTATTAGAAGATAAATGTGTAGTCATTTGTCTCAAATTTCTCTTTCAAAATGCATTTCTTTTTCTAAAAGGTATATATCATTAATGTCTACAACCATCATCCATTATTAAAAAATATAAATAAATGCTACCTGCATAGATACATAAAGGTGACAGCACGGGTACACGAAGGCAAAAAAAAAAAAAAATGTTAAAATATCTCTTAGTGTCATAATAAGCCTAAGCATGATTAGCTCTGAATTTTATAGGCTGTTACTCAATAAAAATTCTGGAATATGTTTCAAAAAATTTATAGTATTAATGAAGTTGGTTAAATTCCACTTCAGTATATTTATAATTTTGCTAGGTTACTGTGAAATATTAAATAATTAGATAATTTAATAGGGTACTTTTCCGTTAGCCGGGTGCAAATGTCGCCAATTGTGAACCAAACGCGATCCAAGTCGCCAAGAGAATGGTTGTAAGAAATTTGGCGGAATTATACTTTATTTGGCGATTTTTCGCTTGCGCCTGGCTAACAGAAAAGGAACTTTTAATAGAAATTGACTGTTTGCTTGTTTTAAATCTAATTCTGTGCAAGAAATTTTGATTTTCAAAAGTTTGAAGGTTTCTATTCCAAAAGCATATATATACATATATGTAATAATCTTACTTAATTTTACTTTAAATTCTAATTTTATATATTTTAAAGTCTTAATGTATTCCAAAATCACTTTTCTTAAACACCAGTTTCGTTCTATTTCCCGCGCTGGAGGTATATTAAATCTCTCGTTTTGGCATATTTATTACTAAAAGAATATTTTAATTGCTTCCACGCACCAACATAAATCTCGAAATAAGCGAATTCCTTTCTAGACTTTTCCCTAAAACACGTAATATAGTAATAATAGCTATTATTCCCTTCACTTTGATCGTGTGTCTATATGTTAAATCCCTACCTTAGAAAATGCAGGGATTTTCTGTTCTCTTTTGACTTGAAAACTTCAACTAAGATGTACGTGTGTCTGCCACTCTCCCATAATAAAATGAAAATTGGAATATAATTCGGCCTGTTTTTATTTAACGACTACAACAAAGAAAACATTTCATATATATATATTCCCACTTGTACAGAGTTTTATAAATTTGTGAATATGCATAAGACAATTTGAATTAAAGCAAATTTTTGTGAGCATGCATCTCAGAAAATCATTCTTTTGTTTTATTGTCTGTCTAATCTTTGTTGTCCTCTATGACTATTTAGTAATTGTAATAGTTATGGGTGAAGGGGTTTAAACAATATTCTGTCTAGTCCTTGAAGAATGAAAATAAATATTTTTGCCTCAATTTTTTTTGGTTTACAAGGTGTCATCTGATATATTTACCCAATATTTGCACACTTTTATTTACTTTTGAGAAATTACAAAATCCTGTACAATATGCTACATTTATCGAATTATGGATTTCTAGAAGTAGTTTTTTTAAAATGACATTTGCCTCTTTGCTTTGTGATTATAGTTCAAGAAGAAGGTGTATTCAAATTATGGCAAGGTGTTACTCCAGCTATATACAGGCATCTTGGTGAGTATCAATTTTTATTCATCATAATAAATTCACAAAATCAAAAATCATTATTTTTTTATTGACAGATATTAAGGATTAAAAAATTTTCTGATGAAACATTTGAACATTCTGAACTTTTAATTCTATGTCTCTTGATCTTAAAGATACTTTGAAACTTAAAATGTATTCCTTTTTTCAAGTTCCTGCTGTCAATTTTGAAGTATAGACTAAATTTATACTTTATCAAACTAAAATTAGAAAAATCATAATAATAATAAAATCCTTTGTATGCTAGATGAAACACTCATATGTAAGTTCTAGCTACAATCTTGTCTTCTAAGGATCAGGCAAAAGGATCGCTTTCTGAGACTTGACCTTAAGGGCAATTAACATTCCTGGAGTTGACTCGAAGGTTATAGGGCCTGTCTTCCACGAAGGTAGATACTAAGCTGAACCTTCCCTTGTTGTACTCTGTGGTGGGTGGTGCCATTGGGTCACAATACTATTCTGCGTTGCATGAGCTAAACCTTGTCAAGACTCTGCTGCCTTTTCTGAACTTGATCATTTTGTTAAGCATGTTCACCAACCATACCTTGAAAACGTAGCTTTATTCACAAAATAAACCCAATCCAGAATATCAGTTTGTAGTACACATTGTCTTCACGGTCACTGTTTAAGGATCATAAATTGCATTTGACAATATGTTTCTGTGTAAAATCGAATTCTTTATATCCTTCACGTACTCTTAAGGACTTTTGACTTACTCTGTATATATCGTATGAATTAATTTCTTCCAAGTATATGGTAATACAATACTATTAAATCAAAGATGCAATTGGTGCCAAAATAAAAATTTTTCATTTATTGTTGTATAAAAGGACACAATAAAGTCACAGTAGAACTTATGTTATTATAACCATTAGAATATGAACAACAGTAGTGTAATCGTAAAATAAGCAGTGCCAGGATGCTCTAACCTACCTGTGTGACAAAAATCACGCTGTTTTAAGGACATTTTCACAATTTTTTTCTTATTTATTTCTCATGGGGAAAAAAAACAATGCTTTCGGGAACGTGCCGGCTCCACTACAACCCTGGTGAGCAAGTATATATTTTCATAAATGTATGCAAATCATAACTGTGTACTATATAATATTTAATAGATATAAAAAAATATTATAAAATTTCTTATTTACATTTTATCCTTGGAATGATTTTAATACTGCTTTTATCCTTATTTTAGTGTATAGTGGTTGCCGTATGACTTTCTATGAAGTATTTCGAGAAAAACTATTAAAAACAAAACAAAATGGTGGTCCAGTTTTATGGTATGAAATTAATTTCTTTCTCTGGAAATTCAGTATAAGAAATTTCAGTATTTATCATACTTTTTAATATTGAAATTTGCATGCTACTTCAGTTTGGATATCTTGCCTTAAAGGAAAATTTGGTAATAACAACCCTTATGACTTTAAATTGCATGATATATCCCTGTTAATTTTTATTTCTTGGATACTTTTTTTTAATTTTCACTTTTATTAACATACAGTAATGACAATATGCATTCCTATTTCAACATTTGAGTGCAAATATGTGCCTGCATATCATTTTTAGTGAGCACTCCACGTTTTTATTTACATCCAAGCAAATTTTTCAAAATCAAGAAGAAAAATCTTTTATAATCAGCAATTTTTATTTAAATTTAGATAACTTATTCATTTAAGTTCCAAATTAAATAAATAATCGATTTTATTTTCACTTATTGCCAGCATTTAAAAAAATAGTGAGCATAATTTTAAAATGGTACTTTCCTGTTAACCAAACACCAGACTAAAACCAAAATCCTAGTGACAGATCACCAAATCTTGGTGATAAATGTTGCAGCCAAAACAGAATAATGTCAACATTTCACTTTGACGACGATTTGTGTTCTGTTAATATAAAAGTATCCTTAAATCATATCAATTCATTCTGATAAGAACTCTAAAAGGTAGAAAACATTAAAAAATGTTTACTCGGATTAATAAACATGAATTAGAAGAATATTGTTTACTTTCCAACATCCATAAAATTTCCGATGCAAAAATCACAGTTTTTCACAAAATAAGAAATACCTTCTCTCATTTGTTGATCAACAGGAAATCAGTTTTATGCGGCAGTTTATCTGGTGCACTTGGGCAATTTTTGGCAAGTCCTACAGACCTCGTAAAAGTTCAAATGCAGATGGAAGGAAAACGAAGACTGGAAGGCCACCCTCCAAGGTTTGAATTAAATTCTTTCCTTATCATACATTAAATATGCATTAGCTTTATCATGTTTTATTTACAAAACTGAATAATCTAAGGTTTGCCCCTCACTTTTACTTAATTATTTTGCAATATGGAGAAAGTAAATGCTATCTTTAGAAATAATTTCTGATATTTTTTTTAATTATCTTGCCTTAGTCAGTGAAGAAGATATATTTAAATTCATATATACATAGATTTCAAAAAAATATTTAAATGACTATAAGATATAATGATTGTGCAACACTTAAAGTTCATTTAAATAATTTACATGGAACAGAAGGAGTCGTTTTAAAAAAATTAACTATTTTACTTCTGCCTAAGCATAATGATATGAAGGGGGAATGCATACAGAGTGTATTTATCTGTATCTCTACATGGAAAAATTGCATTTTGATTCAATTGAAAAGATTGTCATATAATGCCTACATTAAGTATCATCCAAGTCTGATTACAGCATCTATAGTTGCGAATCTTGGAAGTTAAGGATTTTATCTCAAAAACTAGGGCAGACAGTGGAAAAGTCAATTTCAAAAGTGTAAAGCATCACTGATTTAGCATAAAATGGCCTTCTACTCACACCAAAAACTTAATTAGAAGCCCTGAAGCTGTTAACTGTAGACACATCAAGCACTCATTATCTTAATTACTAACTTGAAATAATTCAAGAAAATTACATTTTTTGACTTAATATCCTGCTTTTGTACAAATGCCTTTCTAAGATGTTAGTTTCATTAATTAACCTGTTAATGTCCAATTTAATTTAAACTGTAGATTTCAGTAAATTTCTTTTAATCTTGGCATTTTTTACATAATTTAAGATAACTCTGAAGCAAAATTAGATTCCGGAAAAAATTTAGGGCAGGATCTTTTTTTTTTTTTTTTGTTTAAGAAAAATTATCAAAAAACCAATAACAAATCATTTCTAAAAAGTTTTGTTATGAATATATAGTAAAATATACACAAATAAAGATTACTTTCGAATTCCTTTCATTATTTTGAAAATAAATTAAAGGGAGAAAACAAATTTCAAAATGATGATTTTAAAATCTGGCCAAATGGTGGTATATGACAGTTGAAAATTGTTTGAGAACACATATTGACTTGTTATACAAAGCAAAAAAAACAATGGAATGTGTTCGGTTTTAGTCACAAAAGTGAAATGTAACTGTTCTATAAATAGCATGCTGGCTGGAATTGCATTCTTAAAAATCAAACGTAATCACTCATTTGCGACAGTTCTGATGATGATTGGATATTGTGTATGGGCATTTCGCATTTTAGGGCTTCTAATTAAATTATCATTATAAGTTAAAAGTTGTTTTATAATAAATTGGAAGCCTTCTATATTTTGGTGTTTTTTTTTTTAGTATTGTCACAATTTTCAAGATAAAATCCCTAACATCAAAGATTTGCCACTGAGGGCACACTGATTAAGTCTCAGATGATAATGCATGGCTACTTTAGTATAGGTAAACATTACTTCTTTAATCTGAACATAATTTCACCATATAAAGATATAGAGATGCTCCTTTTATACTTTATCTCACTGATATTTATTTTTAACCATAGTCTGGGTTTGTAGTTGATACTCTTGGTGCAATTAAAATAAGTTCTGTCGGTACGCAAATTAGAAAAAAGAATAACATAAAATAATTCTAAGATATTATTCTCTTCTTTTATAGAAATAATATTTATTGATAATTTTGTTACAACTTTTTTTTTAAAAAGATAATCTTATGTGGGTATTTATTTCTCAAGTTTTTCCATAGTAATTGTTTTGATAATTTGTTTCAGGGTGCAGAGCACTTGGCATGCTTTTCGAAAAATCATTGCCGAAAGTGGTGTCAGGGGCCTCTGGAAAGGTTGGGTACCTAACGTCCAGAGGGCTGCTTTGGTCAACATGGGAGGTATGCCTAGTGTTCACACCCTAGCCAGTTCAATAGTTGCTAGGCATAATTATTTTTGATAACAAATTTATCTTACTTTTAGATTCTTATATCTGGACTAAAATTTTGTTTTATTAAGAGCAAAGGCTATGGATTTTTGAGTAATTATCTTGCAATGATTAAGTTTTGAAGGAAGGAATAATCATTACTATTAAAATGATTTCATATCAAAACTGTAGAAGTTTTAAGTAACTGTAACACTTAACTTCATTTAATAATTTTTTTAAAAAAAGTTCTTATAAAATTATTCTTAGAAAAAAAATTTATAAAGGAATTGCTTGAATTTTGAAAAAGTACAATATTTGCTCTTTAATGTAAATGTTTAATTTATTTTGATCATTAAGGGAATAAAAAAACTATTATTTTCAATTAAAAGACATCTTTGATCCGAGGATTGCTAATTATATATTTTTTTTAAAATCAGCAATAAAAAGTTATCAGAATTATTATAATTATTCAACTGTGTAATTTGATTTGACCAAATTTTATCACACTCTTCTGAAAAATCTCAATGTGAGTTATTTAAGATGAGATTTTTTAAAATGAAAAATAGAAATTTCAATAATTTTGAATAAGTGGGTTCTATTGGAAGTTGAATGTGTAAATTCTTGTTCTTAAACAAGGTCATCAGATGAAACATTGTAAATTATATGCATCTTTGTACATAAATAAACCATAAGTATATAAGGTTTCATAACATTAAGTAAGAAGGTATTTGCTCCTGATGCAAGCATTCTAGAGCAAGTAGAATTTTAGTAACCATTAAGTCTGAGAGTTACTGCTAGAGAGTCAAGACATTTTTGCCAGACAAAAGGAAAAGAAAATTTTCTTTGTTGATTGGTAAGTTTCACTGTTAAAACCATACTCCACTGTCGTCCCAAGTATTTCATCATGGCTAAAAACTGTGTAGTGCCATTATATTTTATCATTAAGTATATTTCTTGCAAAGTATTTAAACTTCTGCATTTCATTATCCATTTATTGCAGATCTGACTACTTATGAAAACAGCAAGCATTTTATACTGACTCATTCTACTCTGAAAGATAACTGGGTAACTCATATGCTGGCAAGGTAAATAATTATAAATTAGCTAAGTTTTAAAATTAAGTGAGGAAATTTACTTATTTAATTAACTGAATCATATTAGTGATATAATTCCACATGCTGGGACTAAACAGCATTAGGAAACAACCTCTTAATTATGGTTTTTGATAAATTAATTTTGCAGTTAATCATTTAAAAAAGATACAAAATAAATGTTAAAACCCTTCAGAACACAGTTTTCTTATGTGTCAGGATAATCTGACCCCAATATTCATGTGAATTTTTCGGCAGTACAATTTAAATAAAAAGTTTGATTTTCAAGTACTATTTTAATAATTTAAAATTATGGCATTTAACAAAGAAATAATTGTATTGTAAATAAAAACAATAAAAGTTTAATTTTGTCTTTTTTTTTTTGCTGCTTTTGAATTTTATTCTTTTATGCAAATTTAACTGGTCTATACATTACAGTTGTAGATAAGGTAGTAACTATTGTAATTTTAAAATCCATTATACATGTGAGATTTTGTGAGAAAAATGAATCGTTGGTTGCTTCAAAGCATTTGGAGCATATAATATGGCTATGTATAAATATTTGTTGCAGTATTCACAAGAAGAAACTTTCTATCCAATTTAAAGATATTCCTTGCCCTGACTTTTTGGTAAATTTCTATGGTCTGGGAAACCATTTGATATTTTCTCTCTCTTTGCTAAGTTGACAATATTAAAAAGTTCATTGTCAAGAAGAAGAAAAACAGTTAACATCTTGCTACACTGGTCGAGGCTCTGCATGAGCTTTAAATTCCTGGCAAATGATGCATTATGTTGCAAGATCTTGTTCTGATATTTCACAGAGGAAGTTTTCTTACTTCCAACTTACACCATCTTTGCCAAGAAAAATTTCATCAGTGTTTTCCAATTTAATGACTCCAGAATTTTTATCACGCTTACACTACTCCATTATGCACCTGATCATTCTTAAGGAAGTTGTTATATTCTTACCCAACTAAGCCATGCAAGAAGGTTCAGGACACAGCATGTGCAATTTCAGAGGAATTCCTAGAACATCTTAACAGAAAACTAATGGGGTCTAAAATATCCAAAACATGTGCTTAAGGGTTTAAATAAGGAAATAAGCTGAGATATTTCTGTACATCTAAAACACATGTGTTCATTTCATTTCTACTACAGTAAAAGAAAAATTTGAATTGATAAGCCAATAGGCAGAGATAGATTCCTTTTGTCCAGAGAGATAAGGAAAAGAAAATTTCATAAAGATTGGAGTTCTGTGTATGAAAGAAGGTGGAAGAGAATTGAACTGATATGAGATTTAATTAGGTGTCACATGTATAAGATAAAAGGCAGTCTAAATTGGAGGGAGGGGGGATTCAAAATCACCTTTCAGACCATAACTTCTAAACATTTGTATCAAAACACTTTCAGCTCAAAAATTGTTCATTATGATAAGGCGATAATTTGCCTAATTAGAATTTTCTTTCTCTATTCAATGATGAGGGAGTTATGGGGAAATGAAAATTTCAACCCTCACCGTTTCTATCCCCTTTGAGCTGGATAGAACATCTACGAATGCAGCCGAGATTTTCACTCTCTCTACAATATATCCTTCGTTGGTTCAAATCCTGTGAATATTATTGTAGTTATTATGTTCACAAGATAACATGGGCAAATCATTATACATATAACCTTTTGAATGAGAGGTGATTTAAAATTCTAGAGTCCATAATTGATATAGATCTACAGAAATTTTCCCAAAGTCGCATCAAAAGAACCATTGCAGTAGGTAATATTCCTGAAAAAGGTTCACTAAAGGTAAAGGTTCTTACCTAAAAAAAGGTCTTATAAAATTTAATTAAAAAACTTTTAATAAATTATTCTACAAATAATAATATGCTTCAATTTTTTAACTCTCCAATGAGCCAAGCCAGCCTTTTCCATTTTTAATTTCAGTTCAAAAGCAAATAATTATCTATATATTTTCTTAAAATTCTTCTTTGAAAGCTTCTAAAATTTTCTTAATATTTCAAAATTTAGGGCATTATTTCTTAAGGTTAAAAGATATTAAACCTTGGTCACTTAGAAGGTTAATAAGATTGATAACCATATGATCATTCAGCAGTTATTAATAAACATGTACTGCTATTCAGCAGACGCAGATAACACACAAGAGCAAAGATGACATTGTTCAAGAACTTTACTATTTTTATAAATGAGAGATGATATTCAAATGAGTTATTTTTAATGAGCCTCACCACTTATGTATTATGATAAAAAATAGCCCTACTCCTAGCAGCTATTAAACAATGTATATAATAATAGTTACCTGTTATAATTCATATATACACTCTGTCCCAAAATTTTATAGAATCTTGTATTTTACCTATATTTTTTTGTTGTATATGATGTATTTTGATGCATCTTACTGTATAGATATGCTATGTCTATTATATTGAAAAAACAGCAGTTCTACCCCGTATATTTAATGCCAATTTTTAAATCGTAGAATAAACAGAAATAACCTGTCCCAAAAGTTTATAGACAAATGCAATTTTATGTTAATATGGCATCAGTAATCATGACGTCGATTTGGACCCTAATAAATACGTTGTAAGAAAAGGAAAGCAGTCATTTGTTCTGCGTTTCAAGATGCCTAAAGCTTCAAGCTCTCTAATGAGGAAGTGAGTAAAATTCTGCATTTGAAATTGCTCGGTAAGACAGTTAAGGAAATATCGAAACTTTTAAATCGTTCTAAAAGTATGATTTATCGTGTATTAACTTGTAAGATGGCATATGAGCCAAAACCTCATTTGGGAAGGCCATGTGTGATGGATATTCACAGTGATAGATGGATACAAAGAATGGCTTCAAGTCAGAAAATGTCGGTTCGCGAAATTACTAGGGCTTCCCGGTTGCAAATCTCCAAGAACACTGTTCATAGACAAATTATAGAATCTGGTTATATGATCCACGCAAAAATTGCTCGCACATTACCACTCTCAAAGCTTCACATTAGTAAGAGATTACAATAGGCTTGTAATCATGTCATATGGTGATAAATGAATGGCTGTCCTTTTCAGTGATGAAAAAAAATGGAACCTCGATGGACCCGACGGGAATGTAAAATATTGGCATGATTTACGAAAAGAGCCCAAGAGCTTTTTCAGTAGGCAAAGTGGTGGTGGATCTTTGATGGTGTGGGCAGCTTTCGGTTTTAACGGTCAAGTGGGTTTAGTCTTTTTAGATGGCCGACAGAATTCTCCTAAATACATAGAAACACAAGAAAATCATCTTATGCGATTTGCAGAAAACATAGGGGGATGAAATAGGGAATATCAGCATGATAATGCTCCCATCCATACCTCCAATGCTACGAAAAATAATTTAAACTCGAAAAATGTTACCGTTCTTGAGTGGCCACTGATGAGCCCTGATCTAAACCCAATGGAGAATGTGTGGGGTATTATGTCTCGGAAGGTATACGAGAATGGAGAGCAATTTTATTCAGTGAATGCCTTGAAGACAGCCATTGAAAGTGCATGGTGCAGCTTGAAACCAGACATATTACAAACCTTAATTATGTCGATGGAAAAACTTGTATGTGATGTCATACTGAAAAGTGGAAAGACTTTAAACTATTAAGAACATTGTATTGAGCACCTTTTGTTGAAATGTCATATATTCTATTAACTTTTGGGACACCTAATATTTCCATTTTGTTATATAATTAAAATACAAATTGTTATTTTTTTCTAAATATTTCATTGAATGCAAGTCTCATATGGTTTAAATAAACATATTTGTAATTGGTGTTTGTATGCCTTTCAGTTTTGCTAAAATATATATTTTACTAGAGTCAATAAACTTTTGGGACAGAGTGTATGTTGTAAAAACTCAATTTTTTAAACTTATGATGTGAGTAATATAATAAAAGTAGCCTTAGTTTTGTTTTGTTTTTTTCGTTATATCGCATGAAGTGCTAGAAATGACACATTTGTACAAATAAAAAAGAAAACTGCTAGGCTTATTATGTTCTTTCAATGCCTTTTTTTTCCCCTTCCAATTTGCAGTAGTTGCTCAGGATTAATAGCAGCCACCTTAGGGACACCAGCTGATGTTGTAAAAACACGCATAATGAACCAACCAACAGATAGCACAGGAAAGTATGTAATATACATTGCATTCCATTTTCCTTAAATTGAAATAAGTCAATACAAAAGATTAGCATTTATGACTGTCTGATATTAATATAATTGGATATATCTGTATGATCTATACTATATTTTAATTTCATTTCTCTTTTAGAATAAAATGTAATTTAAAATGATTTTAATATGTTTATGCTAGAGATTGACATTTTAAAATCCAGGTGTTATATTAAAACAGGAAAAAGTATCCAACTCTTAAAGCACATAACAAATACAACCCTGTGAGATTTTTTCATGAAAAATATTCTTTATTAGATTCTGATTACCTGCCAACAAATAAAATTACATTGTACTTTACTCATCAAAAAGTAATGTTATGACTTTCAGCAAAATGTTTCATTTCCCTACTCAACTGTTATATTACAGTCAAACGTATCAAATCCGGACCTTTTTCATTCCGTAACCCCTCCCCCCCCCCAAAGAAAAAAAGAAAATATCCTAACCTTTATTTAACAAATCGGCGCCCAGAGTCAGCAGAAACCGATCGTAACCATCTGGGGGAGGGAAAGTATTTAACCACATGTACAACGATGCACGACGAAGGTATTGCGGGGGCTATTGTAACGAATCGCGGAGTTACAATATCTTCCCCTCTCTAGCACTCAAAACAAACTAGTCTAGAATGTAAGATAAGATGTAATAAGATGGGCATGCAACTTTCTCTCCCCTTCTGGCTCACAAAGAGGATTTGCCCAGAACGAATGGAATATTGTAGAAATTCGCAGTTGTCTTTGATTCCGGACTAGCCCTCGCAAATGTTGAATTGCTCTTATGTGAGTTGATATATGTGGTCGGCAACCATATTCTATGAGGACGAAGAAAACGGGGATACCGATTTCAGATATATAAAAGAAATTCAACTACTTGATTACGACAAGTCAAGAGGACAAGAAATCGCCGAAGCTGACGCCTTTGAAGTACTGCATTGCGACAATAAAGCTCCGACAGTGTGTCAGCTCACCGATGCCGAAATATGCAGTATGGTGTTGATGAACTCCAAAATTTTGGTATCCGATAGCGAAGAAGAAACACAAGCGGAAGATAAAATGCCAATTGACAGCTTAGTTGAAGTGTTGAACACCGCAATAAAAGGACTTGAGCAAAGAGACTTTATTTTGGAGTCGGACATAACGCTGATACATAAAATAAAAGAGAAGTTATTTAATCAAAAACCAAAATTAATGAAGCAACTCACTTTAAATGAAATGTTTTGTAAAAATGTTAAAATTAATAAGAAATATTAATTATGTTTATAAATCAAAGAAAACAAGTAATAAATAAGTTTTAAAAAAATTTAAATTGAATTATGTATTTTATGATGTTAAATTCACTTCTTAATATTAAAATGATCCAAGACCTGGAATTGCCGAAGTCCCGACGATTCCGGATTTGCAACGTTCGACTGTATTTACATATTGTCAAGCATAAGTAACAGAAAAGCAACTAGCATATGGTATAATGCACTAAAATTGTGTTTAACTGTTTTTCTGGTATTTCAAAGAATTGCCATCACTTTTCCACTCTCTCATATTGGAAATGGCAGCTAATATTTTCATTAGATTTAAAAAAAAAAAAAATTAGACCATATTCTTCTCGTCATCATCATAATTAACTACTATGTGATTCCTGCCCAAAAAAGAGTGTTAAGCACAAATGGGCTAAGTAAAAACAAATTATTGATTTGCAATTGTTTAAAAGTTAGCATTATCATAGTCATATTATAGAAGTATTTTGTGGACTTCATTACAGGGGACTATTTTATAAATCTTCAATTGACTGTTTGGTTAGAACAGTTCAGGAAGAAGGTTTTATGGCTTTGTATAAAGGCTTCATCCCAATATGGACACGAATGGTAAGAATTTTTTTCCCTAACGAGTCAACATTTAATTAATTGTGATGCATATATAAGGTGAAGAGTCCAGAATTCCAAATTATTTTGGCTTTATTTCCATTATGGCCATTACTTTTGAGAGCCTCCCATGACTATTGTAGAGGAAAAGCTTAATATGTGTGTCTGGCAAAGAGGAGGATTTCCCTTGGGTAGAATGTATTATTTGGTCTCATTTGCAGATTTTTCATTCTAAAGGAGTTCGGGATGATTTCTGAACCACGCTATAACTTTGATGGTCATAACCAGTAAGGGAATCCAGTGATTTAATAGATCTTAGCAAATATAATGTTTGAAATTAATGATGGGTGTGGTTGTTGTGTACAATACTGGCAGTGCTTTCTCACAAAGGGCATTTATAATTATATAATAAAAAAAATCAAATATTTGCTATTCTTTTTAGGCACCCTGGTCCATTACCTTCTGGGTAACATATGAAGAATTGAGGAGACTAACTGGAGTGTCATCCTTTTGATTTAGCATTTCTTGTGGTGATGAGATTTATAGATGCCGATTATATTTTTTTGTAATGTGTCTGTGTTTTTAAATAAAATGTTGTATAGTTAACAGTCGTATATTGGACAAAGAATTTCACAAAATTACTCATCTGTAAAATGTAGCTGCAATGTCTAAAATGAGTTTTAAATTATTAACATATCAATTCTAAAATATATTGGAACCTGTAAGTAATGAACATCAAAAACTCTGAAATTATCAATATTCACAAACTTTTTATGGTTAAAATCAATCGGTAAAGTCAAATGTTTTTTTTATTTATTTAAATAAATACTTTTCACTGTACAATATTTTTATTCCATTTGAGTTATTAAGAATTTGAGTATTTGCATGTCTTGGCATCTTCGTTGAACTCGTTTGTAATGCCTATCTGCAAAAATAAAATAAACTATATTAATAAAAAAAGTAGTGGAATGATACTTCATCTAATGTCAATAAAGTCTAAGAAGGATATTATAGTGTTTTAATAAAAAAAATAGGTATTCCCCATTTGAAAAGAAAAAAATATACTTGCTATAAAAGTTATGCATGTAATAAATTTTTTACCTAAATATGGCAGAGCTTCTTGAATATATTTAGACATATTTGGCATTTTCAACAACTCTTCACTATCACAGCTATGGTAAATAAAGTTCATAACAAGAACACCAGCATAATATCGCTTAGAGTTGGTAATCCATTCCATGGAGAACCTCATGAGTGATTCTGTAATAAAATGTATAATTAGCTAATATTTTAATTGAATATCTGAATATAGTATGTACACCAAAATCAACATACACAAGAAGCCTCACAATGTGTAATAAACTGCAGTAAAATAATATATAAAAATTCTATGAAAATTTCACATTCTGCACTTTTTTTCAAATTAAACCTCATTGCTAAAAAAATATGAAATATGTCTTGTATTATATTATTATGGAAAATACTAATGCAGCCTAACTTTTCTTTTTCTCCCCCTTCCCCAAAATGTTCATGATCATTTCTTTTAATGCAAGTACAACGCTTTCATATTAAAGTACTTTTCTGTATTCAAAGACATTATTATTCAAAACTAGCAGTACGCGCACAGCATTAACCGTGGAATCAGAAATTCAACAAAAGATAAACATTATTGATTTTTAGGAAAACAGTACCGAGTACGTTAATCCAAAACTATATTAAACAAATTGCTACATGAAAATCATTATTAGACAGCAGATGAAATATGCAAGGCAAAGAAACACAATAAGACACTGCCGAAACTAATTATCAAAGTCATTCATTTAATATCTCATCTCCAAGAAGAACACGATAATATATGACATCACCTGCCACGAGGAAGGTCACGCACCAGCCAATGAAATCGTAATGCATTCTGGGAATCATCCGGAGAATGTTTCATTGAGAACTCTCGCTAGCAAAAAAAACTGTTTGCACTGATCAGGGAAAAATTATTTAAAATTTTTTTTAAAAAACAACGGAAAAAGATATTTTAACCGTTCTTGTTTTAAATCCGACATAAACGTCTCAGTTATGAGCTGAGAAAAAAAAAATGAAAATGATAAGATTTATAAGAAGATCAGATGCAAGAATTTTCAGAACTCCTAATCAAAAATTTCTCAAAATTCAGCAAATTACTTTAGACATTCGAAACAAACTTCATTAGAACGGAAATCGTTTGCTCTTTCAGATGGTGTATCTATTTTTTTCGTACATTTCTCCGAAACCATGCTATTGAGAAATTAGTTCGAAAAATCGCCCAAAACAACACAAAATATTAAATAAAAATTTGAGATGCATTGAGTCACCATTAAGACTACCTGTGTGGCAAATTTCATGCCTGTAACTGCGATAGATTCGTCTGGACATTGCATGCGCGCAAACATTGCCTTTTATAAGTTATAGACATGATAAATCCTTTTTTTTTAATCAAATAAGATAAGTTTCATATACATCATTCACAGATTCAAATAAAGGAAAACACAAACTAATCTATTAGAGTGAAACCATTTTAATTTAAAACAAGTGCAAAATTCAAATCAAACAAAATAAAAATTATTTTTGCAGTTTCAGTAAATTATATGTTTTGAATTAAATTCACTCAATTTTAATTATTTACTTTTGCTGTAATCTTTAACTAAAATTACTAATTGTTTAACATATACTCTTTTAGTTTATTGAACTAAAGATATTTTTAGATACCCTTAGAAATTCTTAATGTTTTATAAAGAATTAAAAACAAAATATAAATATAAACAATGGTTCATGTATAACACAGCTTTTTATTAGTGATACAAAAATAGTGAAATTTTTCAAATAACCTCTTTGGTCCTCTCTCATTTTATGCAAAACATCTTCAAATAAACTTTTCCCATCTGGCTGGAGAAGAATTTCTATTAAAAAAGATCAAGACATTTAGAATAGTAAAGCATCTTTTGAACACTGAAGATAAATTTACTATAGCAAAATTTCTGAAATTTCTATGCTTTCTAATACATATTTTGGTTGGAATAAGATTGGCAATTTTGACTATAATCAAAATTAAACCAAGTTGACAGAAGAGGGAAAGCATTAGATAATAATAAGTATAATTATGCCTTATAAACTAATTAAAATTATCCTAAAATGTAACATGCATCTGAATAGAATTTATTACTTAACACAAATCATTAGTACTCTGTATAATAAAACCTCTATATTATAAACAAAAGATGTGTAATTTGGTGGGTATTATTCAATGGCACTAACTTGCATTGAAACGAATCATCCAAAAGTAATCTGGATGCTCATGGTCTTCCACGCACTGTAAACTACATTATATAACTAATCTATTAAATATTGGATATGATGCATTAATTTTACATTTAAAAAAATTGCATGATCAGTTCATCCTAAAATAATTTTTTTTTAATTTGACAATTGCAATTCATTTTTTCTGAAATTTAAGAATTTTACCATAAAAGGTAATTTCAAATAATTTTTTTAGGAACTCAATTTTTTTTAAAAAAATGCTGTAATTTTTTATAAGATGTCAGAAACATTTAAATAATACCAAACATAATTTCTATTCTAAAATACTATGAGCAAGTTAGTGATAAAATTATCTGTGTCACTCCTCCCTCAGTTTAAGCCACATCTTTTTTTTTAATGTAATTCCTTAATCTCTTATCCCTTCCCTTACAAGATCCCAATTGAATATTTCATCACTTGTTTAGTTTACCATGAAATACTTTAATTATGAAAGATTATATAATTCAAAAACTTACTTTCAATAATAAGGTAAGTTTGATATGGCTTATCCAAAGATATTGCAAGACCCAAAGCTTTGGCCCACTTCTCTTGTTTAACCAAATTGAAAAGCTCCTGCTCTCTGGAAAATACAGAAATGAGAAACATTTACTTAAAATCACAACAAAGTAAAAACAAAAATTCTTAACATATCTGTGAGGATTCTAAATATTTCAGAATGTCATCATCATAGGAATTTTCAATTCTTATTTTGACACAGACTAAAAATAATTCCACACAGATTTCATACAGTATGTATAACACAAATACATATTAACTGTATGGCACATGTGAAAAAATATTTTTAAATTGCAGTAATGATGGTTAGTAAGAAAAAAAAAGTACGAAGACAAACTATGTTAAATATATTAGCTGCAAATTAATAAAAGGATAGCATTATTTGGGGTCACTGTACCTACAGATAAAACGTTATTTGCAGGTACTATACCTACACTTGATATATTATTGTAGATACTGTAGCAATGGATAAAATAGGTTTTATTTATTTACAGGTATTTTACATTCAGTTATTTTGCACACTTGTAGGTTTAGATGGCAGTACACTATTTTAAAATTTTTGGAGCTTAGTTATCAGTTAATTTAATTAAATTCATTCCATATGAGTGGTGCCATCTGGTAAAGAATTTCAGAAATGATGATTGCTCTTTTACTTTTTATAGTCTTTAATATATAATTCATTTTTTATGGTAATGAATTATAAATTAAAGACTAAAAAGTAGAAAATAATTCTACTTTTTAGTACATTAATAAAAATTTATAAAAACTGCTCTTACTCTTTTTAATTAGGAACACTTGTAAATATCAGAAGGAAGTTGGAATACGAGTTAGATTAATTTTGACTGATTATAAACTATATTTGGGAAAAGGAGTAAAATGAAATACAATAATGAATTTCACAGAAACTTTTTTAAAAAAATTATTCAAATTCTAGCAAAAGTTGGTCAAGCTCTGCTGTGAGGAGAAAAAGATTCACTCCGATTCGAACCCATGTCCTGCTTGATGATAAGCCTTTGCTCTACCAACTGTACCATTCAGAATTCACTTAAAGATTCTACATGTTTAGTTAGTTACATATTTTTAGCTCTGTGGTTTGTTAAAACTTTTAAATGGTAGCTCTGATTCAGAATTTTTTCAATGAAAATTTACATTTTGCCAGTGGAAGATTTAAACTATTGACTATAGATATCCGTTAACTGCAAGGTGTCTGTTTAAAATTCTTTGATGATGAATAAAATATATTTTAGGGTATGGAGCTCATCAGAACTAGAAATTTAATTTATAATTATATATCTGAGATGCAATTTCACCAGTAAACATTTCAATAAATACTTTGTTTGCAGAAAATTAAATCAGATTCATGGGAAGCCAGCATTCAAAACCAAAAAACAGAAACCATAAGCATCGTATGGTTCCCTTGAATACTACTATGCCATGTCACATCCCCGTTCCTAGAACGGAGATCACTCCTGATCAGTTGGGAATGGAGGGGGGGGGGGGGTTTTAAAAAAAAAAAAACAAAAAATATGAGGAAAAAAAGGAGAAGAAATATTTAAAAACTATTGGAAAAAAGATATAAATGGGTGGAATTGTTTTTAAAAGCATTCTAATTCTGGAAAAAGCAACAGTAAGATTTTTGCTGAACTAGCAATGCACAACATTTTCTTTCTCTTCTGATAAACTGCCCCATTTAAGGAGGGTAATGGAAGAACTTTAAGCTATCGGTATAAATCTTGCATACAGAGTGTTAATATAGCACAAGTACCAAAAGAGAGAAAAAAAAAAGAATACAAATATTGCCCTAAACCTTGAATACTGGAAAATCTCACAAAATAACATTAAATTTCATAATTTCAAGTATAAAAAGAACAATCCTTTAGAAAAAGAGAGAAAATAAATCTCCCTCCTCAAAAACAAAGTATGTAAAAAGAAATGGAATTGTAAAGGAATATTGAATTTGGCAGTACTTGCAAATAACATTTTAACCATAGATAAAATACCTGCAAATAATAACTTCCTTAATAAAATATATAGATTCTCAGTTATATAAAGAATTATTTCACTTAAATTTAGAGATTTAAATGGAATCAAATAACTGCATGCAATATAAAAAGCTTTTTATCTGAAGCATTTTAATAGAGTCGATTTATGTGATGTCGCAATCACATGAGAAATGTAACTGGTTATGCCATCTTAACTTCATCCTGCATTGTACGACGTGCTGCAAACGTACCTGTCATTAACATATTACTCTGTACTAAGATGCTGTGTCTACGTTTTTTATAAACTATTTTACTATAACAAAAAAAGTGTTTTATTATTTTGGCTTTTTGCAAAAGAGAAAGAATGTTGCTGCATAAAAATGGTTTTTAAATACTTAAAAATGCTGAGTTATCAAAACCATAGAATGTGAAAATTCAAAGGGGAGTTTTTAAGCAACACTACACTTGTGTCCATTTATTCCTAAGGATTTTTCCAATACACTGACACATATTTATTTATTAACTATATCACAGAAAATAAGTAATCTAATAAACAATTTAAACAGAACTCGCTAAATATATTCTAAATTCAAAAACGTCAACAAAATTTAGATTTGACAGACATTAGCGAAATTAACAAATATGAATGATGTTAATGTAACTGAGAAACAATATTAAATAAATAATACAAAAATTAATAACAAATAAAAGTTCAAATGCAAGAACTAGAATCGTACAACCAAAGAAAAAATACAGCAAAAAATAAACAATTACTTTGAGCAATAAAAAGATTTTTAACATTACAAGCGGCAAATGCAAGATCTGCTATAGATTCCAAAATTGAATTGGCAAAGTGTCCTCCTTGCATATCATATGATCATGAATTGATTCTGTTTCAATTGCATTTAGAAAAAGTTTATAATTATTTATTTTTACTTTTATTTCCTTTTTACATTCTGTACATGCTAAAATTCACTAAATAAACATCACTGATAACTCAAGCAAAATAACTTACTGTAGTAGGTAATCGTCTTTTTCTGCCAGTTTTGCTTGTTTTTCAGTTTCTGTTGTATCCTAAGAAATGCAGTATTTAAAACTCTTATTACATTTAAGAACTTCCGAGTTGGATAAATATTTTAATAAAAAAGAAAAACTGTCATGAAGAAAGACTTTTAAGAGTACAAAAATTAAGAAACTCCCACTTAACACTAATTTTGATGGTATAAATTTCTATAAATCTGTGACACATCTTTATAAATTCGTTTTTTTTTTTTTTTTTAAGTTTCTCATGTTACTTTCTGGAATTCACTCAAAATATATTCAATTGTTTACAGGATATTGAAATAATAATTAGCAACAACATCAGCTTACATCATTACCTGTTAAATAAAAATTAAATTTTCCTTATTTGAAATGGAGCACAAGATCGGAAAACAGATGGTTTCGTTGAATAATTCTAAACTGCTTTAAAATAATAATATATTTAATTTCTAAATAGCTGTACTAATAAGCATTAAAGAATGAATACAAAAATGTATTTCTTCTTAAACCCTTCTAAACATAAATCGACCATCTTAATAAATACCATATGTAGGTAATTTGAAAGGTGAGCAAAAGAAATAGTTTAATGAACTTTCATACAAAATCTCAAAATTTTTCCTCAACATCCACTAATATGGTGGCTATATTTATTGTTTCATAAAGTTTTTCATTCAATCAGAAAAGGTTGCTTTGTCTGAGAATGAAAAATAATCATTGATAAAAGGGGAAGATTCAAAATAAATAATTTTTTTTTGCTAAAAACCCTATTTATAAATTAAGGGAAGGGAAAAAACTACTCGGAGTTAGATGGAGACTGAAAGCAAAGCATAATTATTTTTTCCCTTCAATTTATAAGGTTATGGAAATGCACCCTGAATGATTATTTCATATGTTTATTTCAGTATCTCTATCATAATGGTTATACATAGCTACTTACAAAGCACACGCATTTCAATTCCAAGCAAATGTCACAAATAATTCATTTTCTTGTTTATTTAAATTTCAGATATAATAACTGACATAGAAAATAAGATGAGTACAGTTTACTCAATGCTTAATTCATTATTGTTACCATTAGTTAATCAGTGATTTATTTCCTGAAAATGAGCTCATAACTTACTTTCCAAACAATAACAGTTGAATCTGCTCCACCAGATACAAAATATTCTTCAGATGAGGATGAGGCTAAAGTCCAAACTCGTTGTTTATGATCATCGAGTGTTTTTATACTCATGCTTTTCATGATGTCCCATAAACAAATGTTGCCATCTGCTGCACTTTAAAATTAAACAGATATTTTAAAGTTTTTCACTAAATTTCTCCATGTACAAATTTCATTTTACATCATCTATTAAACATTTTAAAAATTAACAGATTCCAAATGCAAAATATATTTATAACAAGAACAGTTGATACAGGAATATAAGAATACTTTATATAGGAAATGTAAACCAGTTACTTACATCTTTTCTCACATTGATAATAAAGAGTAAATAATAGTGCATTCACTTTTTTAAAAAAATGAATTCATATAATGCAGATATTTTGCACAATGATATTCAAAATAAAAGTAGATTTTTTTTTGTTAATTTTTTTTTCTATCATTATTGTTAAACTCTGAATTAAAAGAAATTAGAAATGATGTTCAGTAGAAGATATAGTTCTATTTTTCCCCTTGTGCCATACTATTTGCCAATCCTGATTTTGAATTTAAACCATTTATAATCATATAATTTTAAATTCAATACTCTTACTCCATCTTATTGTAAAATTATAAGCCAATTAGAACCTTTAAATGAAAAGATAATATGCTACATAAGATAACTAATGAATCCTACCTAGATAAGAGCTGTGTGCCTCGAGTTAAGAACATCACTTGAAGAACTGATGCTTCATGGCCTTGAAGAGTCTATCCAAAGAATAAATTGCATTATGTTCAAAAGCTGAATCTTTTGAAATTAAATTACAAAAATATTAAGACCTTAATATAATTATTTACCTTTAAGCAAGAAAAATCCACTAAGGACCATATCCTGATGGTTTCATCACCTGAGGATGTGACTACAGCCTGAGAAAAAAATTTCAAAATATAAAGAAAAAAAACACAACTACATAGTACAATTTTAATTCCAGTTTATAAATAGACATCTTTAATTGAATGAATTTAAATGGCATGAATTAACATTCACCACAATTACTTCATTAAAATGCACTTAAAGAAATGTAAAATTGCTAATAAGAAAATTGAATTCATTATCTAATTATAATATTAATTATTAAAAACTTTTTCAAACTAAAATTATAATAAACTTATTAACAAGGTGTATAAATTTTTTTTAGCTATTCATTAATACATCTGATATTTCGAAAACAAAGAATGTTAATTAATTCACGGATGTGGGCAAATAAATGAATTAACTGCTAAATTTAAGAAAGATGGTTTCTAATATATATATTTATATCCCCTTCCCTTTCTGCAAAATTGAGGAACTTGCAGAAACATATAACATTTTTCTTGAATGAATTTAGCTGGATTTTATTTATTTATTACAAGGAACAACTTTTAAAAATGCGAATGTACCCAGGAAAGCATGACATTTTACGGTTTTTCAAAAATTCTGCCACCATTACAAAACATCGCTTCAGAAGTATGTACAAGAAAGATTCTCCATCAGATAATTCTATTCTATATTGATTACAGGAAACAGATAACATTCTATACCAAAAAGGAACAACAAAAAACTGAGCACATCACAGGGAAATACTGATTGCATCCAAAGAATATTTATTCAAGCAGCTTTTCAGTTATACAGGGTGTCCCAAAAAGGTGGAACAAGAGTCGATTTCCTTAAATATTGATTTTAGACATATACTTCCAATTACAAAGTTTCATCAAATAAAGTAAGAATTTGTATCACAGGGTTCATACACATTTCCTTAAAAAAAAATCAAGGACTTTTAAGAACAAAAAAAAACCCAAAAAATAAGGACCTCTAAATTGAATAAACTTAACGAATTGTCGCACACATTTTTAAATAAAATGTCTCATTTTTGCAAATTCAACCTATTAGATGATAAAGTATAATATAAAACATAGAAGATACATTACAAATTTAACAAAACAAAACTCCTAAAATATGAGTTGATAAATTGATGAAAAAAAAAAAACCATGAAACTGGTAATCAAATTAAATATCTTTTAATTCCAAACTTTTTCATTCAATTTTACATCCAAGGTATTTATTTTAATTTCTTTTTCAGAAATTGTTTTTCTTAGTTCATGCGATTGAATAAATAAATTTATGTCCTTCCTTGTTGCAGATGCACTTTTCCTTTAGCAAGGTTTAATTTTTCTCATCACACTATGAAACTGCACAGAAGGGTTCAATTTACAAATATTTATTAACATGCACATAAAACACCATTCACAAAGAATAAAAATTATTCATTTTTTTTTTTTACATGCATATCAGCACTTCCCCCTGAAAATGCAAGTGCATGATATTGTGGCTGTAATTTAAAATAATCTTTTTAAAAATAGTGGAAAACTGAGAAAAACAGCACAACAATCAAATCAACATCACTGAACATTTAGTTAAGACAGCATCACAGTTTTTTTTTCTGTAATAATATCTAGTTTATGAAATTATTTCCAAAAAATATCAAAATCACAACCACTGAAGTGGCAAACCTTTACCGAAAAGAGTATTTTTAACCGATACCAACTGAGAATATTATTATGCTTAAAATACACAGCGGTTTTTCTCACACATAAGCAACAGTCTTAAGTGGAAGTATATATGATAATAGTGAGGAGAACACCTCAACTGTTTTTCAATCAAATAAATTGTATTTAATAAATTTATGCCATTATTTTTTAAAAAATAAAAAATGTAAATTAATGTTCTTTCAATGTTTTATTAAAAATAAAAAAATTAATTCAGAATTCTAGGAAACTGAAATATGACCTCATGAATAAAATACATACCAAGTCCACTGGTGAAAATTTAACACTCCATACACCTCTTTTATGTCCTCTTAAAGTACCAAGGAGGGATAATTCTTCATTGTCCCAAATCTAAAACAATTCATTTAAATAAAATTTTCTATCTGGACTGAAATATTTGCTATATTTATTTCATCCCAGTATAACATGGAGCTTTATACAACTAAAGTTTATCATTACCAACAATGATTCAGAAACTATTTCATAAAAAAATATATACAGCAAATACCTCTCTATATATAAGAGGTATTTTTCACACTACATACAATAATTAGACATACATTGAATTTTTATGTTTCATACGCAATTTTTTTAAACTTGCTTGAATGAAAATTGTATAGAAAAACAAAAATCCGACTTACGACCTGTCAATCGGAGAGGAACTCTGTCATATATCAAGGAGCACTTGCAATGCTGTTTTATAAGTATCCTCTCCTGAATATTTTTAACAACATTTGTAACAATTGAAAAATTATTGAAAACATCTTCACTCTTGAAATTTAAGTAATTCTAGTTTAAAAATCAAAAGTATTTAATGCATGATTTCCAAAACCAGAAAAAATAATAAATTCCCAATATTTCATCTGTAATTACCACAATTGTATAGAATTCAAATTTTCCCAAATGAAAAATATATATACATCAAGGCATAAAACAACTAAATGCCTAAACAGAAGACTTTTTTGGGGGGGGATTTTAAAAGTCTCTTCATTAAAAAGTTGACATACTTTGTTCTAGAAACTTGACTTTACAAAATAGTGTATGGCATTTATACTGCCAGGCAGCTTAATTCTCCAAACAGCTGACCCTGTAATGCCATTAATTAATGTAGCACACCATACCCAGACTAAACTTATTTTAAGTTTATCTTAAAGGGTATACTGATGAATAAGCATGTGTGCATATAAAGATACAAAACTCAGCAATAGCATGATTAAAATTATAATAAATCACAACTCAAGTTGACAATATATTGGAAGTTATAACCCACCATGTTAGTGGTAAATGATGTAATATGCGTTTCTATGCAACTTGCAGCCATACAAAGAACTCCACAATATTACTTTCATTTTAAATATGGTTTTATTACACAGAATATCCGTTACTGGTGTTTCAAAGAGATATATCAATTACTTTTTAATACATTAGAACCATATACAGGACTATTTAATATGATGCAATGATACACTATATATCTTTCTATGTACTGCCAGCTTGCTTTATCACTGTCTATAGTTTGAACCAAGACTGGGGATGAAAATCATTTGCATCATAAACCTACACAGAAAACATATCATTTCTCTAAAAGTACCTTTATTTAAAAAGAACTTATGTTAAAGCAGAAGTCATCACACTTTTAAAACAGAATTGGGCCATTAATAGTTATATGAAAAAATAAGAACATTTAATTACTGAAAACATTTTAGAGTACTACAAACAATTATGAAATAAAAGGTAAGGAAGTTTAAAATGAAGATTATATCAATAAATCAACATTTCTTTTAAATATTATTTCCGAATATTTACAAATAAAATCTTTTATCATAAAGGGAGAAGAAATAAAATTCAAATATTCTATGTTGACATATTTTGTTTTAATATCAAAAGATAATTATTCTGATTTCTTCTCCAGATATTGACATACATAATAAATTAAGAAATATTTGCACTTATTATAACTGTGTAACGTCTTGCAGTTATGCTTAAAAGAACATTACAGCTTTGTTAAATTTTAACATAATTTATTTAGAATTCTTCTGGAGTAAATATAGAGTTATATACAAATTTAATAATTCTAGATTAATAATAACATAACAAATTAAGCCCCAAGGCGGGGTGTCCATTCACTGATCAGAAAATAATTAGCGAGTTTCGCTACACTGTCCAAATCGGACCTTCGTTGAATGCGACCACCAGTTTGGCTGTCGGGATCTCATCTCCCTGTAGTTTCTCCGTCCAGATCTTATATTGCAACCGACAAGACAAACCCATTTGTGCTCTCACGGGAACACACTCGGCAGCACAAAAGCCACCTGTTTTTGGAATGTTGCCTAGGGTGCAATCGGTAGATGAAAGTCTGTAATGAAAAGCAGTAAGTAGCCCGTCAAAAGAGGGTCCCGGTGTTTGAAGGACCGACAACAAGAAAGGTAAGGGGATGTGTCTATTGTGCAGATGAGTCTGGAAGTCCAGCGCCTGGGAGCGCACACACCCTGTCTTTAATCAATGTCGGAGTAGGCATACGTCACAACTGTTTGATAAAGTAAAATTAAACTATACATCATACCAGAATTTTAACATCTATACTTATAAAAGGCAATGTTTGTGTGCGTGTGTGTGTGTGTTTGTCGGCGATGTCCAGACGAATCTATCGCACTTACAGCCATGAAATTTGGTACACAGGTAGTCGTAATGGTGACTGAATGCACCTCGAAGCCGAAATTTTAATCTAGAAATTTTTTTATTTAATGTTTTCTGTTGTTTTGGTTGATTTTTCGCACTAATTTGTCAATAGAATGGTTTCGAATAATTGTACGACAAAAATAGATAGACCATCGGAAAGAGCACGCGATTTCCGTTCTAATGAAGTTAGTTTTGAATTTCTAACGTAATTTACTGAATTTTGAGAATTTTTTAAAAAATAGTCAGTTTCACCACCTAAATTTTAGTTTTGTTTTTAAATTTGTTGCATCCGACTTTCTAATAACACTATTATTTTCAATTTTTTTCAGCTTATAACTAGAACGGTTCTCTCTGATTTAAAGCAAGAACGGTTAAAATATCTTTTCCCGTTTTTTTTAAATTAAATTATTCCTGGGCAGATGAAAGTTATTTTTGTCGAGCGAAATTTCTTCAGCGATAGCCTTCCGGAACGCAGCTTTCAATTTGATTGGATGAAGGGTCAGGTGACGTCATAACCTTCGGAGCTTTTTGTCATGTTCTAAGAATTTTTTTTTCATTTTGTTGAAGTCCTGATTCCACGGGCAACAATTTTTTTATATTGTTTTGGATTAATGTACTCTGTACTGTTTTTCTACATGTTATTATCACGGAAAAAATAAGCGGGAAAATCTATAATGTGTATCTTTTGTTTTGATTTTGTTTTGAAAACTTTTTCGTGTCATTGTGGGCGATTTTTTTTTTATTTTGTTGAAGTCCTGGTTCCACGGGCATCGCCGTGCGAGTACTGCTAGTTTGTGATAGTATGTAAAATATATACCAAGAGGACACAACCAGGGTTCGTACACATTTCCTTAAAAGAAAATCAAGGACTTTTAAGAACTAAAAAAACCAAAAAATAAGGACCTCTAAATTGAATAAACTTAATGAATTGTCGCACGCATTTTTAAATAAAATCTCATTTTTGCAAATTCAACCTATTAGATGATAAATTATAATATAAAACATAGAAGATACATTACAAATTTAACACAACAAAACTCCTAAAAATATGAGTTAATAAATTGATGAAAAAACCCCCATGAAACTGGTAATCAAATTAAATATCTTTTAATTCCAAACTTTTTTCAATCAATTTTACATCCACACACAAGGTATTTATTTTAATTTCTTTTTCAGAAATTGTTTTTCTTAGTTTATGCGATTGAATAAATAAATTTATGTCCTTTGACTTTTCAGCCTCATTAGCTAAATAATTTGCTTTCTCATTTGTTTGGTGCATGCCCGTTTGGAGGAACATTTTCTTTTGTTCTAAAAAATCTATTTCCTCCTCTAGAGCTTTTCGTTTCAGTTGTTTTGTTTCAGTCTTTTCTTTGGATCTTTCACTTTCTAAATACTGCATGCATTTTGCTCTAGCTGAGGTGGCAGCCGTGCTCATTTCTTTAGTAATTTTTAAGTCATAAATAGCCCCAGACAGCTTAATAAATTCATGATTTACACGCTGGAAAATATATGAAGCATCCTTCAAATTTTCTATTTCCAGGGCCTTGTTCACCGAAAAATCTCATTGTCCATGTGACAGTATTAATACCATTTTGATAATCTTCCAAACTTTTTCATAATGATTATTGCTAAAATAAGTTTGTAAAAAAGTATCAAGGGAATCACTCTTTGGATTGAAAGAAGTAAATTCAAGTGAATTTGGCTTTAGAATATTTAACAGAAAATCTGCATAGAGTAACAAAATTTCGTCGCAATCTTTTCCCAAAATACGTTTATTTTGCGACAATACAATCAATACCTTTTTAATTTTTTCCTGTGCTTTTTCGGGATATCCAGCTATTACTCGTGGATCAATGCAAATCGCAGGTCTTACTAGTGCGTAATTCACAGGACATTTATGCATGAAATGTTTTATCATTGTTATGATGTTTTTCCGACTATCCTGTCTGAGTGTGAAAACATCCTTGTCTGCTAATTCCTTATTTTTTATCTTTTCTTTTATTAGTTTCTCTGCAGAAAATCCTAAATACACTTAACTTTTATCATTATACAAGTTTGGGTCACTGAAGTTGAATTTGCATAAAGTCTCAGGTTTCTCAATTCTTTCATTATCTGGTTTCAAAATTTTGAAATGTTGAATGCAATCGTTAACAAGTTTTAAAAACATCACTGGCAAAAAATGGAAGTAAAGGTTTATGACTTTGATACTGTTCTAAAAATGGTAACAGCACTTTTGATAATCATTCCTATGGAACCATGGACCAATAAAGGCCATCTGTAACTCCTCCCTTATTTCCTAAAGTGTATGCGATGGATATGGATTCGTAGAACGCGAGCAGTGTCGTTCCCCACCCCATTCCGCGAGAGCCCCATCAACCGAGATTAGAGCCGCCGAGAAGGAGGAATTAGAAAAACGATAATCGGTGAAATTTTAAATTTTTTAATAATGGCAGAGTAAAAAGCAAGGACTTTTTAAAAATGGAGCATAAAAATAAGGATTTGTAAGGACTTTTAAGGACTAAATGTAAAAGTAAGGACTTTTAAGGACTTGTAAGGACGTGTACGAACCCTGACAACACAAGTAAACAAAATAAGCAAACTTCCTAATTCAATAATAATATTAAAATACGATAGAAAATGTCTTTTTCCTCCAAGATACTACTTAAAGATTTTAAAACGTCAATGGGAACTTAAACTTAAAATACAGAATATAAGTTAGGCATGCTCTTTATTACATTAAAATAAAAAACAACAGAAAAATTTAAGCGTCATTTCTTCACAGAAGAAGAGAAAGATTTTTTGAGACATATGTCTATCAGTATCCTGTGTAGTTTAAGGAAGGCAGATCTTATCTCTCAGACATTTGGGGGAGGGGGGACTTTCCTGCTAGTCTGCTAAAATCCCCATCTTAAGAGGAGATCTTAGGTTTCACTAGCTACAAAGAGAAAAAAGCCACAAAGAGAAAAAATTTGCCAACTTTACTTTATACAGACAAAAGTAATTTACCTTAGCTGTGTGGTCTTGAGAACATGAAGCAACAAACTTATCATTATCAGAAATGTCTATAGCATTTATTAGTTTGTCATGGGCCTTTACTGTTTTGTATGGAATCAATAAAAGTTTCACAGCTACAACTGGTTTGCTTTCAGGTACATTCCACAACTTAAGAGTTGTATCTTCAGAACCTGACACAAAAAATCTGGATTTACCCCTAAAAAAGCAATAGGATAGAATTAATATCCAAAAATATAAGCTTGGTGTATCATATATATTTTTAATTTATCCTACAGCACTTTAGTAACAATGATTTGACAGTTATTTTATCACACAACAAGCATACTCTTATTAAAAACATGCTGAATTAAGTTCAAATGAACAGATCAGCAGCAATAATTGAAGTAGACACTACATAGTATCCCAAATAATATATGGACAATTTGAATAGTCATTACATGAGCAACTAATAATACATATATGTAAGCACTGGTATTTTGGCACATTCTCTTTCATCGGCTGTTCTCAACTTCTCAGTTGTCACTAGTCTTATGAGATAAACATTACAATACAGGTGTCCCCACAAAAAGAAGTCTATTGGAATGAGATCCGTTGAGCACGGGAGGAAATCCAATGCTATATTTTTGGCCTCACTGTTAAGATAGGCCCTCGCATATCAATGGTAATTAGAATGTATTAATTGTTTATGTAATATCTATTCAAATTGCACATACTTTAGTTGAGACACCTTGTAGTACAACAAAAAGTTAAGCAGAGCTATTCTTTATGCTAACATATATACAATACCACATCATGGCAATGAGAAATCAGCAGTTTTGTTTCCACACTTCAACATCCAAAAATAAACTTTAAAAAAAAAATTCCACAGATATCTGTATCAGAATTTTTTTAATCCCCTGAAACACACAGTGCTTTGAAATCTAGTTCTTCTAAAACCCAGAATGGCAGAGAGCAGAGACTAAAGAAGATAAACATTTCCCTCCCCCTTCTTGTAAGCAAGTGTTCATTTGCATCATGAGGAGGGGGGGGTCTTGTATCATCAGGTTTCTAACATCCAAACCCTTGTTGACTATAAAGGGGTCGTTTACAAATTGTGATAACACTTTATAATTGCACTAAAAGATTTTCTAGAAGTTTCATTTGTTACTGTTGTATATGATTATAACAGTAAAAGAGAAATTTGATGCAAAAACATAACTTTAAATTTAAATTAATATGCAGGCACCATTTTAAAATCATTGCTGCATCATAAAAATTTAATCAGTTAACCTCCTCAGACCCAACACAAACTTTGAATTTTAAATTTCATTAATTTTTGCACTAAGTTTCTAAATACATCAAAACGTTCCAAAAAATGTCGAAAAAATATTTCAATTCTTTTAATTGAGAAAATTAGTGCCTGGAGACACTGGGTCATACTGACATATATGTTGTAGTAAATAAATTTTAATTTATTGATACTTAATATGATATTTTGCAAAAAAAAAATGTCAATATTTTGACAAACTGAAGCAGGATTTTAATTATAATAGTTGCATTTATTAATTTCAGTAAGTTTATATTAAAAAATAAATTGCAAATTTATTAGAAACCTCGCTAAATGTAAATACACATTATACAAATCATTAAAAAAAGGATTATAATGTCTTGCAAATAAGTCTTCACATTTTGCATAGGGAATCTAGTAAGATGAGTATTGTTTGGAACAAGTCACACTCCTACACTTTTATAAAAACTAATTCAACCTTAAAAAATATTGTATTAAAATTACCTTTTCATTACATTATATTTTCAATATTCATTTATTAAAAATCCAATGTCTCCTGGAGGAGACACCAAAATTATTAGGTCTCTTTCTCCAAGTATGCAAGATATATCACAAAACTAATAATGTACTTTAAAAATATTACCTTTACGATACATATTACGATGTAAAAGAAATTTTCACCAAATATATATCCAATGATATAATGACTTAGTTTAGCGCGTACGAGAAATATTCTTTTTTCCAGAAAATGCCATTTTTAAAAGACTGTAAAAAAAAAAAAAAATCCGAACACGTTTCAGCAGATAAATGACTGCTGATAATTTTTTGACATCTATTGACAAGATCTATAATCAATTCCGATATATCTAGAGGCTTTTGAATTAATGTAGTTATTAAAGTTTGAAAAAGTGTTTAGTGTCTCCAACAGGCGACACTGGGACTGAGGAGGTTAATAGCTCTCATTATTTCAAGAGCTCACGCATTTAGAAAACTCAGTGTAAACACTTAATATATTATATTCATTAAAACTTAAAATTTAATTATTTGAATATAAAGAAATTTATTTCCAGAACAATTGCTCGCATTTATTCATTAGTATCTAAAAGAGAAAAAAGTTTCACAGTTGAAAATTCATTAAGATATAAGAGGTACATAAAAAAAAAGTTATTTTCAGAGTAAATAAACTAAAATTTGCTAAAAATTTCGGAATTTAAAATGACATAACAAAAAAAAAAGGTGACATAGGACAGAGAATATTTACTTGGACAAGATATTCTCTTAGTAGGCAACATTTATTAATTACAAAATATTGTAAGTATACTGCTAAAAGTGACTTTCCCTTCCAAATGCCTTTTGCAAGCTCACAATTGTTGTTAAACACAAAGTGTAAATGCTATGGAGAAAAGAAAAATGTCGAATTTTGATTAACGTAACAATCAAACCCTGGGTTTTCTAATCAACAAGAACTTTAAATAGCAATTTTTTTTTAATTACATTTTCTGACTTAACCAGTACACTGAGGATATAATATCTGCCAATCTTCAAATGATCTGCAAGATTGTTTAAAAGTATGAATATTTAATTCATTGTATTAATAATTAAGACTATTTCAAGTACTGGTAGGAAAAAGATTGAGCTTTAAAAAATACTGTATATGTTACACACACAGTTTCCTAAAAAAATCAGTGCATTTTATATTTGATCTTAAGTCTTTTTAAAGTACGAATATTTATGAAATTGTATTCATAAATAAGACTGTTTCAAGCACTAGTAAGGAAAAGATTGAGCTTTGAAAAATACTTTATATTGTACAAACTCAGTTTTCAAAGAAAAAAAATTAGAGCATTTTTTTTATCATACTTTCTGATATTTTGTTTTATATTAAAACACATTTTTAAAAAAATTCCACTCTGAAATTCATTAAATCTATATCAGATTCACTTGATTTCTACTTGAGTTAAAACTTTCCGATATCCTATATATGTTACAAAGCTATAAAGTCGTTTCCCTGAGGTGCTAATCTTGGTGACAAACTTGGCGAGTTGGCGATAAATTTGGCGACCTTGCGACAAAAGGAATTTTCTAGAAGGACCTTGAACTTTCAACCTATTTCTACTGGTTTCAAGAACTTTCTAGAGATTACGTCACTTCCTACATAATGAAGTCACTTCCTGTTGAATAGTATAAAGGCAAGCTCTCATTAGAAGAGTCAGTTGGAATTTGATCAGCTAGCAAGCTGGTGAGCTAACAAGAATCCTTTGAGCGCTGTGTTGAGATTTATTGGTAGTCTCTGTTGTGAATTTTTACTATTGCTGTGTTAATACTTGTGCTACATTTCTTTGCTTGGAATATTTGTAAAATAAAGAGCTTTATTTTTTTAATACTGCTTATTGGTATATTATACAGCTTTATGATTTTATCCCGACCTTTTCACAAAAAATCAACGAAACAGACCCGAACTGCGCCTTTCTTATGTTTTGCACAATACATTTTAAGGTGTTCATCTTCTAATCAAAAGTAATTCATTATCAGAACAATAAAGCTGATTAATAAAACAAGAAAAATCAACAAAAAAAAAAAGGTGAAAAAGAATTTGGAATTTAGTATTTTGAAGGATTTCTAACTACATCCAACAATAGGCAGCAAACTTTTTTTAAAAAATGGCAAAAGTAAATGAATACCAAAAGAAAAAAAGAACTTCATGGCATAATTGATCATTTTATAAATGATTTTTTTTTTTATGATAATGTTTTATGATGCCAAAAATTTAACTAAATCACAAAGAAAATAAATGTATCAAAATATAATGATATAACCATTTACTGGACCACTTAACTGATTTGACTATGTTTTATAGGTGCATCAAATTACTGTATTTTAAATTTATGGATTAAAAAATTAAGTCAGACATAAATATTATAATTCAATGCAAAAATTGCATGGAATCCATAAACATCTAAGTATTCTATGGACTCTTAGAAAACTGAAAAGTTGTTAAAACTTTATTTTAATTGTAAAAAAATATTACAGTTGCCCTATATAGAATAAAAATCTGAACAAATATAGTTTTTGATCAGCACTTATACTACCAGTCAAAGTATCACTCATTTTTGCTGGCCTTGTAGTGCTTAATTGATGTTGCACATTGTAATTAAAACCATGCTATGAAAGAACATGATTTGTCAGGAAATTATCATCATGTGCTTTAAAGTGTATCACCCTGCCATACACATCTTAAAATTTCAAATGTCAAAAAATAACAGAAGATATATTGACCAGGAATGATGATTTAACACATTACCACAAAATGCTTTTTCAACGTTTAAACAATATTAGATTAGAGTATGTCAAAATCAACTATCTGGAAAAAAAGAAACAAATTTTACCTGCAACAGCATACAGCTGTGACAGAATCTGTATGACCATAACCAGTATATACACTGTTTAAAGAAGGTGAATCTGAATCTAGAAACCATACTTTCACATTATTGTCCTAAAAATAAAGAAAGCATGATAAAATAATAGTTTCTACATGTAATGAGAATCCAGAATTCTAAATTATAAATATTTTATTTCAATTTACCAATCTTTTAATCAGAAATTTTTAATCATAATACACATTAAAACAACTTTCAAGATTAACCAATGACTATTTTAGAGGAAGTGTAAAATGTAATTACTAATCAAATACAACATACTAACCTTGGATCCACTAACTAATATTTCTTTATGTTTAGGGAAAACATCTACACACAAAACAATATCATTATGTCCTTTCAACAGCTGGCAGTTAAAGGTTGGCAACTGGAATATTTTTATCTGAGAACTGTTAGTTGCAACAACTAACTTATCTTCTTTGTGACCAGTAAATTTGACACTTAAGACATCATCTACATAACCTACAAACTGTAAAAATAACAAAATAAATTTTCAAAAACGCTTACTTGATTTTTTAAATAAAACATTTTGTAAATTAAACAGAAAGCAATGACGAAATGTACACAATACAAAATGATTAAAAAATGAACACTCAAAATGTTGGCTGGTGGCCAAAGAGGAAATTTAAAATTAAATAAAATGGAAAGTGAAATTTATTGATGTAAGATGTCACAGATATTTAAAAAAAATGACAGTAATAAAAGAACGAATTTTCCCCCTTAACATTTAGGATAACTTCCCAAGATTATCCGAGAAGTGAGAATACTACAGATGGGAACCATAGTTTGTATGGACCAATATGTTAACCAGACATGTACCTTAAATGCAATATTTGATGCACATTTACTTTGTGAACTGATTAAACCAAAGTTTGTTTAACATAGTTTTATTCACGACTCCCTTTTCAATCAGAAAAAATATTTTGCAACCATATTACCATCAGAAAAGTTTTGATGTAACACCAAAGTTTGAAATTAAATTTTTTAAAAAATCTTAATTAATAATAACTAAGAAAGTTCAATGAAAAACTGTTTAGTTAATTTTATTGAGTTTTTTAAAATCAATCTTATTCTCATGAATATTTTTGCTTACAAATGTTGAGGAATTTGAAAAAAGAAGGCAGATGTCACATATTCAATAATCCAAAACATTTGACCTGCAATCCTATTTGAGGTCAGAAGTAGCACACATTTTAAGAAGCTCTATATTAGATAAATAATGTTAAAAGCCTTTCTTTAAATAGGTAAAGAATCAACATTTTTTTTTTTTTTTTTTTAAGTTTTCTTTTGCCCTTTTGTCTGCATCTTTCGGTAGCATTTTTCAGTTCCTGTTTAGCATTCTAAATACTTCAGACAGTAAATGATGTAAAGATTAAATGAGCAAAAGAGGATAGCCAAACAGAAGTATTTTATATTTTGTCTGATAGGTACAAAATGATACAGAATCTAGTTTTTAACTAATGGCATTTTTTAGCTAGACAGCAATTTATGCACAGGTACAGATATTGTTTATACAAAATTTCAAGACTGGCATCAACTATCTTAGGTTGTAAACTGTTTTTTTTTTTTTTTTTTAATCTTAAACATGAAATATGATAAGTGTGAGATAACGTCAGTGAATTTATTTACTGAATCTGCTTTTCAATTATATTATCAAACAAGGGCTTTGAATTCAATGGTTATGGGGAAAAAAATGGAGCAAGGATAAGGTTATGTAGTTACAGATAAAACAATTAACATACCCAGCTTTAATTCTTTTTAGTATAATATTTAGGTTCAAACAATATCCTTTTCAAAGAATTGTTCACACAATTAGTGTTGGAACATAATTAAACCGTTGGGTGACAAGCTATAGAAGGCTACAGAAGATATCAAGTGATTGATATTGAAAAAAAAAAATCTTTTTTTTTTTTTTTAAGTAACTGGAAAATAAGGTTTGTGGTTCCCTTCAATCAACCATTCTTGTTTTTATGCACTTTTACTTAAATTCATATTTATGAAGATGGAATTTTGTAATCAATTTTTCACTTACTATCTAATATGCTAGAGCGTTGAGGTTTTGTACACTTATGAATTTTTGATGACAATACATTATTTTAATATTTTCAGAACTTAATTAACAGTTAATCGATTAATTTAATTAAATTTTGATTCCATTCATATGCCATATATATATGCAATTCATATTCATACCTAGCAGTGAATTTGAAAAGAAGAATTATTTCAAATTTTCATACTATTTATTTTAATGAATGAATGTTAAATTTAAAGAGTAAAAAGTATAAAATTTTTTAAAAATTGATTTTTTAGTACACTAATAAAAGTGTTTTTAAATATGTGTTTATTTATTTATTTCCTCATTAGCAATTAAACTATCATACAGAGTGGTTAATAGGACAAAAGAGTAAAATGATTGGCTGGCTGATTGAAAGAGACATTAATTAAATAAGGAAAATAAATATTTATATTTATATGGTACATCAGTTGCACCAGCCAGCAAGCAAAGGAAAACAATCTGCTGATATAGTATCGATATCACCAATAAGGAAAAAATTAAACATTCTGTGTTCTAATAAATGAATTATAGTATAAAAACATTGTACAACATATCAGCAATGACATACAGCAAAATAAGTTTGATAAATAAATTACTTACCTGATTTTTAATTGCAAAATTTTCTACACTGTACAAAATCACATTATGTTCATAGGTCACAACACCTATAGCTTCTAATGATGGAATGTAAGTTGCTTGAATGATTAAAGGTCCCTGATAATCAGAATTTTCAGAAAGAACAATTGAAGAATCAGTCTGTTCATATATACATTTTCCAGACTGTGTACTCCAAACCCTTAACACACCTACAATTGAAAATAAAATCATGAAATTCAAAATTTGGTAGTAAAGAAAGCTTAAATTTATTTTCCCAGAAAATAATAAAGCATAAATTGTATTCTATAATTACAATATATCATTTTATGAAAACTACTGCAAAGAAGGCTGTTGCCATTTAATTTCTAATGACATAATGAAAACTATGAGTTTGTGGCGATCCTGAATTCCTTCCGATGACGTCACTCTTGAAACTACTTACTTAGCTGTGCAATACACGAGCAATGCACGAGGCAGCAGACTAGAAGTTCATGCGCCAGCTAACTGAATTTCATCTGTTTTGTGTTCCATTAATATCTAACTGGCACTTTCTTAATGTTTTAATAAATGTTGTTAATTTTTATACCTAAAGTTGTTGCTCTATTTTCATGAATATTTGGATGCATACCTTTACATAATCAAGCATCCATAAGTTGATTGATTGGTCAGATAAACATTCTGTTTTCAATCTAGATGAGTGTTGCTCTGATGTGAGGATGATACCTGAGCATGTATATCACTAAACACACCAGATGATTAGCCTATCTAGATTTAATGAGCACTAGGCTCATACAGATAGAATTGGATCTTAGACCTATGTATAGTTCTCCAATCCTGAAACCAAAACGTTGCCACAAAACCAGAAGAAAAAAAGTCTCATGATAAAATTAATTAATCATGATCATAAATACTTTACTATTTTTCTAATGTTTCTTCTCACCATTGCTTTATTTTTAACAAAGATCTAATCAACTACAATAACATTAGAAAATCCAATCACATAATGATATTTCTAAGTACAATGATACTCATATCTGCTACTATCTGCCTTTCTCCAAATTAGCTTTGATGTAATATTCTTGATAATAAAAAGAAAATTATGAGCTTTTCTAGATACTTTTATTATATGAATTTCCTTATCAAGTAGTCATTAAATCACAAAGATAAATTGTTGAAAGAAATATTTATATTAATGATATGAGCAACTGAATTTCAATAGTAGAAACAGATCTTGTATATTCGAAAAGAAAATTATGTAAAGCAAGGCTTCTTAAATTATTTCATCTCTTGACCCCTTTTCTGATCTGGGGTCTTGCAACCTCATAACTAAAAGATAAATAAGAAAATGCAGCATTTATTAATTGATAAATAAAAATAAACTCAATCTGCAATAATTATTCAGCAAAATTTTAATGAAATATTTGAAGTTAAGAGGTGTTTCTGAACTATTTTTGACGGCATATACTAAAAAAAGTTAGCAGAAGACATTGTAAAATTTTGGTAACTCCAGTATTTTCTATGTAACCTCAAATGAATCATGATTCAAAGTACAAGAAGCTCTAATGTAAACTAATTGTAAAAGAGGGAAACAAAATTTCAAGTCATAACTAACAAAAACAGAATTTTTATAAAATGCAAAAAAATATATTAATGAAAAAGAAGTGAAAATATCCCTTTTAGAAGTAATTTAAAGAGCAGCAAATGTTGGAAAAATGCATATATCCAGCCATGTTAAATTTTATTCAATCACTTCCATTTACTTCAGGCATCTTTACACTGGCTTAAACAGTATTAAAAGAGTAATTAAAACAAATTTACCTTTATCTCCAGCAGTCATGAAATAAGTATCAGGACTATTAAATGATACATCAGTCAGAGAAAGGTTTTCTGGTATTAAAAAGCATGATTCAACAGTCTAAAGAAAATTTAAAAAAAAAAAAAATCTATTAGTTTAAATTATTTCAATCTTAACAGTAATGATGGTTCAGTCTAATAATAAGAAAATATTGTTTGTACACAATATACATACTTCATATACAGGTATCGTCTTTAAAAGCTTTAAAGCTGTCAAGTCCCAAAGCATAACAACTTTATCTCTGCTACAGCTAAAATGTGAAAAAGAAATTAGTACAAAATTACAAAAGCAGTGTGAAAAGATTTAGTACTCAGGAATATACAGAATTCCAGTTAATTAAAATAAAAAAAGTAGAGTATTTTACCTTAACATTTGACTGTTTTCCTTAAAGAAAACAAAATCTGTGATAGTACTATAATGACCAGTCAAAGCAGTCACGTGCTGACTTGTATTCAAATCCCAAACATGAATTTCATAATCATCTGCAGCTCCAAAAACATGATAAACAGAACCAAGTTTCAGGATTGATACTTTACTATATAAATAAATAGAAAAAAAGTGCAAATTCACTTAAAACATGAAACAGAACATCCAAAAAAGTAAATTAGGCTAAAAATAAATGGAGAATTCTGCAAGAAAATTAGAATTTGGAATACTTATAAAACAATAACAATTTAGATACCACTTTGTTCTCAAAGAATATCAAGTTAAAAAGAAAAAAGAATGGTTATATCAAAATCAGGTACGAGATTGGAAAAAACCAAAAAAGCTGAAAATAGAAATCTGAAAATTTTACGCGTGAAATACATTTTAAGTAACTTAGTAGCGCGATAAATTATTATAGACAAATATATATATATGTTTGTGAGTGGATAAACTTATATCTGTTATTTAGTCAACTAATTTGTAGATAGAATAATAGTAAAAAATGAAAAAAAACCACTTAAAAATAAGATTTTGAATGTAAATGAAATTTCTTTTTAATTTATGACAGTAAGCAATTTGTTACATTCTACTTGGTTTTCAACAAATTTTTCACTTTAAAATGCAGATTATTTTGAAAAAAAAATTATTTTCAATTACAAGGGTCTTTTTCTTTAACATTTCTTGCAAAAGGATGCGCAGATCTCTTAATTTTTTTAAAGAACACGGTTTCCAAGATCATTGTAAGAATAAAAAAGGGGGAAAGCGGATTTTTTTTTTTTTTTTTTTTTTTGGAAAAAAAGAAAAAGCGGAAATCTGCCAAAAAGCGGAAAAATCTCATCCCTGCAAAATAAGAAATAATTGTAAAACTGGTATAGAAAAAGTTGCATTTAAAACTTACTGCCATCAAAAGTATAGTTGTTTTTTTAAGTTAAAGTAATATTTATAGCTCAGAACTAATTGCAGCAAAAAATAATAATAATAATAATAATTTGGTATTTTCCCATTAGCTTGATAGCAGTTGACACCAAGTACAACTAATGGTGCACAATGTCCATTTTCTGTTAGCATGGCAGCCAGTGCATAAAATACTGTACTCTTTTACATTGTGAAGTTGGCAAAAAATCTCATTACTCATAGTATAAGATAGATGTACTTGGTGCATTATGCATGCTTTTGGCTGCTTCAAGTAAATGGAAAAGTACAAAATATTTTACTATGAGAACAAGAAAAGGAGAACAACATGTATTTAAGAATTTTTTTATTACTTAATACTAATATGGCACTAGCTATAAAGAGTAAGATAATCAAAAATTTAATTACTAACCTATACACACCCTTGCCACCCTTTAAGTGATGTGTAATATATTTACGCACAATATCCCACACTTTTACTGTAGAGTCAGATCCACCAGTAGCCAGCAGTGTAGTAGTGGAATCAAATGCCATACAATTTACAACTCCAATATGGCCAGACTAAAATGTAAATAAAGTCTCAATAAAATACACTATAGATGACGAAATAGTATCTATCATCATCAGTAAAAAAAAAATCATTTGAATATCAGCTAAATTTTAAAAAGTTGATGCAAAACTTTTAAATTAGTGAATTTTACTTAAAACTGATGAAAATTACAATCTATATACATATAAAGAAGAATCTTCGCATGTCTCTTTATCTTTTAAAACAGATCTGCACTTTTTACTCAGATTGTGATGAAATTTTACACATTAAAAGTTCAAAACAAGAGGAAAATTCTTATCTACATTTCATTTCTTAAAAATTACTGTCATCCCCTCCATCCTTAAGTAAAATTTTAACGTTCAACTTTGTAGTTTTCTCAAATACAGTAAGGCCCTGTTTATTTGTTTCTCATTTATACGTCATTTCATCACAGTCCCAATTCATATGTAAACATCGTAATGATAAAGTACTTAGTTTATATAATGCAAAGTTTCAATTATATGTTATTTCCCCCTTTTTAAAATTCGAAAATTTTCAGCCTCAGTCCTTATATCTCCATTCTTGCGATAAATATTTTTAGTTTAGCTTAGTTATATTAATGTCCCATCTTGAAGCAACACAAGGACTATTTTGGGATGGACCTCATAATTTTGAACCTCAGATGACAAGGACAACACCCGAGCTGGCACCCCCTCTTCAAACTTCCACACTGCACCAACGGGAGGACGTTTGACCCCCTATGTATGATTTAATGTGCAACATGACCAATACACGACAGAACTTCAGTGGAATCGGGTTTCGAACCTGGAACCCTCCGGCCACAAAGCCGAGACCTTCCCATTAGGCTACTGCGGTCTCATAAATACTTTTAATTAAGAAATTCTTAAATGAATAATAAATTGTATATAATTAGAAATGTATAATTAGTACTCAAGATATGCAATAAATTAATGATTTTTCTCACTTTTATGATAAAGGCTTAATTATAAAATTTAATATTATTGTTTTCAATACTATGTAGCAGTATACTGGTACTATCTTTAAATTATCTTTAAAAAATTACTTTTAAATGAATTTGCATTAGCAGAATTAAATTTGTAATATTCAAAGCTATTTATTAAAATTTCGATTATATGTCTTTTCATTTATATGTCTATTATGTCAGTCCCTTGAAAGATGTAAAAACAAAGCATTACTGTATCTCAAAAATGGTGAGGAAATCAATCAAATTGGAAGGTGGTTTACTGAAAGCTACAAAATACAATTTGATTTATTCTAATGGCCTTTTCAGTTCCAAATTTATTAGCAACTAAACTTGAAAATTGGTGCACAACTGTTTTGTTCTTTACCCCATAATGAGCATGAGTCAATATTTCATTATTAATATAAAATTATGAGCAGCTAGTATACTATAACACCAGAAGTTACGCAATATGTGGAACCGACAAAAAGCACATAAGCAGGTTTCACATAAATCAGGGTCTAACTTTGCATAAAAGTAGAGTAGCCTTTTCAGTAATCCAATGGATATCAGACCAGAGAACTGCTGAATTAACAAAAACACCAGATTAGATCTTTAAAAAATATATATATGCATTTTAATGGCAAAACTTACGTTTATTGCACAAAATATACTATAATAAATATTAGGGATGTAACGAATATTCTGCAACTATTCGGTATTCGGCCCTTCTGCCAAATGCTAAGAAGATATTCGGCCGAATATATTCAGGATATTAATTTTTTGTAAATGTGCTTTTAAATACATATTTAACAAAAAACATTGCAGGATTACATTTCAGTACAATAATCATCAAAAAATCTTCTATCATTTACCCAATTTTAAGTTGCATAGTACAGTGTATTTTACAAAGCTTCATATGAGCCATCATTGCAAAGCCAGAAATTATGATGAAAGAACAATAATTTTTCAGCATTTTCAGGAGGAAGTCTTCGATTTGATTTCATACACATAATACCAACTAGGGTTGTAACGAATAGGAATGTATTCGGCCCTTTCCTGGAGATTCAGTCTGGCCGAATACAAAACAAATATTTGACAGAATAAATTCAGGATAAACTTTTTTTAAAAGTTGTTTTAAATATATTTAATAAAGGATATTGCAGAATTACATTCCTTTATATTTAATACAAAATATTGAACATCTATCCAATTTGCATAGTACACAAGTGTATTTAATAATGTTGCGTATCATTTATAGAAGTCTGTTCCATATGGTTTCATATATTTTACCAGCTTCAGAAAATAAATGATCACTATACAATGCTTGCAGGCACTGAAAGATATTTTCTTTTTAAATATGCAAACCTTGAAAATTTTTCTGTGCTTCTCTCCACTACTTAAGTGGACACTCCATCCTAATTAGAAGCTCTTTATCAAAATAGGAATTTACTTCTAGTCATTTTAATTTATCCATTCAATTTTCGTTTATGTTTGCCATTGCCATGTTCTGCAATGATGGCTCTTTTATTTCTCAGAAGCAATTCTAAAATAATGAGAGTTTCTTGTTTCTTATTATTGGAATTAATGTATTTAAAATATTAAAAATATACATATAAATATACAAATAATAAAAAATCAATTTTTTTTAATCTTAAAATTTTTTCATTTAAAATTTGAAAAATATTTCATTTACAATCAAAAGTAAAATGCTTTTAAAAATTCGGTATTCGGCCAAATCACACTTCATTACAACCCTAATAAATATAAAATCTGAGCAATAGCCTACTGTTTATGTCACATCAGGTCACTGATATTGACATGCAGTGGCTTATTTACCCTCCCTACTCACCCTTCTGAAAATGGCGGATGGAAGGACTGAATTATAAAAACCACTATAAATGTGAATTTTAACCCTTAAGGCGGTATCTCACTATAAAACTTTTCATCGTCTTGGGACAGCGGTTTTTGACAGGTCAGTTTCTCCTTCGATGTGTCCTTGAGCGTAGGGGGGTGGACACACCTTCTTTATGATCTGACAACCCCAAAAGAGGGGATGACGTTTGCAATGTGTAATTGCCTTTTAGGCGATGCAAATAGTTTTTGTGTATGTGTGTGTGTTTATATTTTAGCTGTCCTTTCATTTCTGCGTTTTTACAATTTAGTGTTTAAAAGTTTTAACATTGTTTTTTAATATCTTTAAGATTCACTGATTGCAGCTTTTTTTCATTGTGTCTGTTGTTCATTTTGGGGCTGACCTCTGTAACTGGAATTTTCTCTGTAGTGTGCTTTTATTAATAAATAATAAAAATAGTAATGCAATAGTAGTAGTAATGTTCATATATGAATGTAGTAAATAATTGTATTAGTAGTGTTATATATAGATGAAATAAAATTCACTTATGGAAATGAATTTTTGTTTATCGAATTTTCAAATTAGCATCACATATATATAGTTTCAAAAATCTTTTTCTTCTCCAATCTTCTTTATTTTGTTACATATTGTTTTGTTTTTTACATTTACTGCTTATCACTGCGGTACAAGTTGATCAGTTTGATAAAATATTAAGAATAGTGACGTATCTACATAAAATAATAAAGTTTAACATTCTGTATTTTTGAGTAAAAATATTATTTCTCACAATTTTTTTATTATGTCATATGAGTGTCTAGATATCGGAAGTCATCAATGTTATCAATTGGAACATCGTAAAAATTATACATAAAAGTTTTTTTCTTCATATCTTGCATGATTGATAGCTTTAAAGTTTAAAAATAGAAGATAAAATATGCCAAAAAGTAATAATACTTGGATCTGAATTCTTTCTGTAATGGGTTAAATGGATTCTTTAAATTACTTAAAAATAAGTATACATGTGGTTAAAAATGAAGACAGTTAAGTTGAAATTCAAGAATTGAATTCTTGCTTTTGAATAAAATGTACCCATTTTTTAAATTCAAATATACTCATATAAATAAGCACTTGGCAAATAAAATTTTTAAATAATTCATTTTCCCCTTATGCATTTTCATATTCTTAAGTGAATAGGTGTCTTATGCGACACATTTTATAGAATAATTCCTTCGAAGATCTGTTTCTACATGCAAATGCGATTAAATAAACTGTGATTGACTTTTAGCTTTTCTTCGTAGACATGATTTCGTGAAAAAAACAAACTGGAAGAAAACGGGTTTAAAAATTTCATTTCAAAAATATTGAAATAAAATTAACTTATATCAAAGTAGTTCTTTTAAACAACAATAACATAACATAAATAAGTCAGAAGGTTACAATTTTATAAACATTTATCATTACCGTAGTTTGCAATATCTCTAAATAAGTTTATCAGTAATTTAGATTTTTATTTTTTTCAAAATTAAGAACAAGTATAAATTTTATTTATTACTTTTACACTCAATGCATTAACAAAACCATTCGTAATTCTATTTGCCTCTGTAAGAAAGTAAAACAAATAAACAAAGCAAACTTTATTAAGACAGAAACACATAGCAGATTATTTCATATTTTATTTTTCTGATGATATATTTTCATACTAAAGTTTTTTGTATGTCTTCCGTGTAATTTAATTCCACCAGATTCCAGACAACCAGCTTTTCTTGAATTAAATAAATTAAGCTGACTCTTTTTCTGTAGACCAAATATACTTTTTAGCATCCATAGTGATGGCGTTAGATCGTTATGAAATGGCTCAGTGGACCTTGCGAAAATCATGCTTAAGTTGTCAGTGACATCACTGGCCAGTCAAACCTGATTGGTTCAGCGGGAGCTTTTTAGCAAAAAGGAAAAAGATCCGACGTAACTTTCCAGGATAATACAACCGGTTCCAAGCACCGAGAAGCGTGACTGCCCACCCAAGACGGTGAAATATCTCGTAGTGAGATAAGGCCATTAAGCATCCAATTATTTTTATCCAATAGCTTTAAAGACATAAAAAATTAGCTTTCAAAGTGAATAAATCAACCTTTTTTTTTTATTTAAGCATATCTGAAATCTTTAAAAAATTTTAACGGTGGAATTTTACGAAAACATACATATAAACACAAATTACCTGCTTTTGAAATGAAAATGTTATTATGTTTTTTTTTCTTATTAATACCTATATAATGCAGAATAAACCTTCTTTACTTGGGTAAAAATAATAAGTTTAATAGCATCAATCTTTTCTTTCTGATTAATCATTAATACATGAATCTACTATTAAAGAAAAACGAATCTAAGTGATGCATGCAATCAACTGAAATTTTGATTACAGAATATAACAGACTAGTAAGACACAAATATAATCATTTCCCATCAAAGTTGCATAAAATAGCCTACCTTCCATCCCTTTTCAAGTACTTTTGTTCCAAGATGCCACTGTCTCATAAAACCATTTTTTGTTGCTGTTACAAGTGTGTCATCATCGTCAGCAAGAAGGAATGAGATAATTTCTTCTCCTTCAAACTAATTTTTAAAAATGAATAATTAATGAAGCAGAAGGTGATAAATGAAGTAATGAAATTGAATAAAAATAACAAAATATTTTGATATTTGGCAAAATTTTTTCAAGCAGCTTGATAATATAAAAACAAACAGAAGGTTGAAATCTAGAACTCTGTATTAGGCAATCAGTCAACATAGTTTATATTCCAAGGCATGCTAAGTCACCTCACAGCCAACACAATTCCATTAGCTGTAATTTTGTTTCTTACCATTATGTTAAGATGAGGCAGAGTTGATGTACCAAATTCTAGATTTCAACCCAACAAAATTATAGAAAAGAGATATTGCGACATACAAGAGGTGGCAACTGATCTCACATATATCCACATTTTTTAATAATAATCAAACATTTCTTTTCCTGGGTTCATACACATTTCCTTAAAAGAAAATCAAGGACTATCAAGGACTTTTAAGGACAAAAAAAACCCAAAAAATAAGGACCTCTAAATTGAATAAACTTAACAAATTGTTGCACGCATTTTTAAATAAAATGTCTCATTTTTGCAAATTCAACCTATTAAATGATAAGTATAATATAAAACATAGATAGAAGATAAGTTACAAATTTAACACAACAAAAATTCTTAAAAATATGAGTTAATAAATTGATGAAAAAAACCACGAAATTGGTAATCAAATTAAATATCTTTCAATTCCAAACTTTTTTCATTCAATTTTACAACTAAGGTATTTATTTTAATTTCTTTTCAATAATTGATTTTCTTAGTTCATGCGATTGAATAAATAAATTTATGTCCTTTGACTTTTCAGCCTCATTAGCTAAATCATTTGCTTCCCCATTTGTTTGGTGTATTTGGTTTGGAACATTTTCTTTTGTTTTGAAAAAAAAAAATCTATTTCCTCCTAGAGCTTTTCGTTTCAGTTGTTTTGCTTCAGTCTTTTCTTTGGATCTTTCACTTTCTATATACTGCATGTATTTTGCTCTAGCCGAGGTGGCAAAAAGTAAGGACTTTCAAGGACTTTTTAAAAATGGGGCATAAAAATAAGGATTTGTAAGGACTTTTAAGGACTAAATGTAAAAGCAAGGACTTTTAAAGACTTGTAAGGACACGTACGAACCCTGTTTTCAATCCTTGTATTTGATCAGTGTTTCTTAAAACAATGCACTATACTACCAACTCCAAACAAGATGCAGAAGTATTGTATTTGAGGAAGCTTCTTCATTTCATGTAAGCAAAAATTCAGAAATCCATCTTAATTTTAATAATTTCTTATTATAAATAAGGATTTTAATTAAGTTCTTTTTTTGTTTACTAGTTATTAATACTTTTTTTTTACTAATATATACATTTGGTCTAGCAGGATATTTTAACAGCTAAAATGGAGTTGAGATTGGAAAAAGGTTAAGTAGAATTTTTCCTTAATAAATTGTTTTATTGTTCATTTTACTTAAACATGTCAATTATCACACCAGCTAAGTCCTAAACTATCACTTTGAATTCTAAAACTCCTTACAAAAAGATATATATATATATATAGAAAGGAGGAATCCACACTTATGCACAGGAATTTACTTACTTCTTATTTTAAATTAAAAACCCTGATACTTAGAGAAGAACATTTTTAAAATAAAATTTTTATTAAGATTTAAGTACCTAGTTTAACAATTTTTTTCCCCTTAGTCTTTGCATCTTTTTTTAAACTATAGAATTAATCGATGCATTTTTTAAATAACCAATTTCTTACAAACAATTATTTCATCCAAAAAAATGAAAGAAACAACTCCCACAGCCTGAAATTCTAAAATAATTCCTATGGCTGCGAAAAAAAGGTCATAACACGAAACAGAAATTCATAGCATTTTCATGACTGAAGACCGTTTTTGTCCACAAAAGGGATATTTCTGCACACAGCGTATGAAATATCACTTCACAATTGCAAATGAGTTAAGAGAAAACAGTTCCATCACTTGACTGTTATTTCCCAACTTTCATTGCCAAATATTATATAAAATACTAATAAAGATGAATGCTTGTGTGTCTGTCTGTTGGTGGTCTACAGAACAGACCGTTGAACCTAGAGCTACCAAATTTGGTACAAGTATACTTTGGGACCTCAGAGCCATTTTTTTCAATTTTTTATTCAAATTTTAATTATTTAAAAATTAAGTAAATTTTGTCCGTTTTCGGCCATTTTTTCATGAATAACTTCCGAAGTAATTAACTTATACCATTTTAAAGTGCTAATTTTTACCTTTCTAATGTTAGTTTCAATCTGTATATTATTTCAGCAAATTTTAAAACCTTTTTGAAAGCATCACATCCATTGCTCTGAAATCAGTGAAGGTCACTGAATGGACAACACCCCTCGCGGACAAGGTCACGGAACGTTGTTTCCTCTTGGACGGGAGATAAGTTGCGCCCTTTTTTCCCCCTTCCTCGAGATGATGTGGAAACAATTTGCCTGTACCCGGAGTAGGAGGTGGGATGTACAGTGGTTGGCTTTAGAAAAAAGATTCACAGTTCACTACTACAAAAATTTTTTCCCTCAAAATTTTAAACTATTTTTTAATTGATTTACGTTAAGATAAATGCTGATTTTTTTTTTTTACAATTTTCAAACATTTTAAACTCATTTTATGCTTTAAACCACTTCTAATCCATTTTGACGCATAAACCACTTTAAATCCATTTTGAAATGTGAAAAGTGACTTTTCCTCTGATATTAAACTTAATGCTATACGACTTTTTTTGCAGAATTTTATCAAACTTTTATTCCTGTTTCAAATTATACATGCTTTACCAATTCTTCAACAAACTCAATTAGCATACCACAATCAGAGTGAAGCAGATAATGAAACATCAAATTAAAAAAGAATTGAAATAGCTTTTCGCAGTTATAAATGTTTTCATAAATAAATTTACAATGTTTTCTACTTGCATAAGAATAATGATGTTTTAAAGACTGTCTAATATTGTGGCGAATTATAAAGTTTATTACTTTTTTATTTCAAAAAATTTCTTTTTTATTCTTATACCATTTTATCAAAATTAAAGGGCATTTCTTATTGCAACAACAATTTCAAATTAATATTTGAACATAAGCAGCTAAAAATTGCATTCATTTACTGTTCTCTGAATTTTAAATTTCATTTACAAACTGGAAACTTAGAATTTATGCATCTGAAGGTGATCTTTTTTTACTATTTCATATTGGATGCATCTCTATTACATTTTTGATTTTGGAACTAATTGTTTTATCTAAAGAAACAAAAGAAAAATTCATTTTTTATGACATTTTCATAATATTCATTTGTTTGAGTTTTCAGGGGTTTTTTTTTCCCCAAAAATGACAGTTTATATTAAGTTAAAAAAAAATTCAAAACAGAAATAACTTTGTTGGATAAATAGCTTTATTTACAAATTATTAACATTAAATAAACAATAACTATTTCAAACAACCTACTTATGTTGCATTTTTGATATAACTGAATAATTTTAAGTTATAAGCTCTAATATGGGAGAACCAGCTGGCGGCTAGTATAAAAAAAAAAGTACTGTAAATGTAATATGCAAATTAAAAACCATATAAAATTAATGGCGCTTATTAGGTCTGGTTTTTCGGTGAAAAATGAGGATCTTTTTTTTTTTTTGGTTCTCATTTTTGCTTTTGCCCCCCCCCCATAAAACAAGTCACTGTACTGTAAGTAAAGTATGTCACTGTACTGTATATTGCTTCTTTTTTTTCCCTTCTACACCCCTCGGTGCGGAGTGGACATTGCATTCCAGAAATAAATTATCCGTGTGAATGGGACAGCGCAGGCGCGTGCATGCTAAATTTTAGCGCGTATGTAAAATTTTTAGCTCATTTTAAATTTTTAACTCATTTTCTAATTAATGCAGTTAGTTGAGCTTTTCGGATACTTGAATGCCGGATAATCGAGAATTTACTGTATGTCAGTAGTCAAAATATTCACAAGTGCCCCAAGTATAGAAAACTTACAACTATACAACCACACTCATATGTTTTGCATTGGAAGGTTGCTATACTTGTCTCAATTTAATAACCTTTGCTAGCTGAAAAGTACCAATTTAACATTGCAAGATAACTGAACAAGAAACTAACATAAGATGTGGAATTCAATGTTTCAAGAATTGATTCTATTTATTACTTTGAATATATAAGGATAAGTGATAAATAACTCAAATCATGGACATATATAAATTATGCAATATTTAATATCAGCAAAGTTTTCAGGATTTTTCAGAAGAATAAAAAATTTCAAAACTTTTCTAAATGTCAAATCTATTTTAGAATAAATTTGAAAATAAATTTTAGCTTACATAAACCACTTTCAAGAAAGATATCACATTATTAATTTTTGCGAATATTTTTTATAGAAAATAAAAATGTCACTTACACTTTCTACTGCATCACTTGTTTTTCCACCATCAATATCAAAACGCTTTAGGCGTCCATCACATAAACAAAGAATTGAATTCCCATTTTTTAAGAACTTAAAAAGAAGAGAAAGTAAGTAAAAAATAAATAATAATAAGCTATCATTAAATATATATACTTTTATATTTAATATTGCAAAATATTGATTAATTTTGAAGTAGCAATCCTTACAACAGAAATTTCTGAAGTTTAAATCTTTGGTACTTAATTACCATTTCTATTAAGTTAAAATTAATTAAAAATTGAACAAACGAATTATAAAACATTTATTTTAAATAAATAAAAAATTTAACTCACCTGGATTTTTCCAGTTGTGTAAAAGGCTTCAACCTTTCCCACAACTTCAAAGCTAGAAAGAAAAAATTAAAAACAAAAGTATAAGATACAGAAAAAAGCGCAGTATTTCTATTAAATATAATATTAACCTGTTTCAATTAATTATGAACAAAAATGTAATGATTTAGCTTTTAATTTCAAAAAATTTTTCAACCGAGATGAACATTTTTTTAAAAAAATTGCCTTGCCATATTGTAGCAAAACATCTTGCAGAAGAAACAAAAATGTCTGATAGGACAAAGCATACTGAAATTCACGAGCTATTACAATCACTGATAACTCAAATTGACAGCAATGGTGAAAAACTATAATATATATTAATATGCCTAGTTAAATAGTCCTGAATACAATGTGAATATCTATAAAAGTAATTGAAAATTAAATACAGTTCAAATATATCAATTCTAAAATAGGGATGTAACAAATAGCGATTTGGCCGAATAGCTGAATACCAAATATCTACTTTTTAAGAACATTTCACTTTTGATGGTAAAATAAAATATTCCTCAAATTTTAAATGAAAAAAATGAAAGATTAATAAAATTAATATTTTTATTATTTTTTAGTGATTTTATTAAATATTACCACCTTGATGTATTTTTTGTAGTATTTTAAACACTTTAATTCCAACAATAAGATGAAGTGGCTTTCACAAATCTAAATAAATTATAATAGTATAATTTTATCTATAGATACATTAGATTATATTTTTAAGATTTTTATTTTTTTTTTAGAAAAATTTAAATAAAACCTAAAAAAAATTGTTAACTTGCTTGTCATGCTTTTTATCTTTCACTTAACTATAACAAATTTCTTTTCTTTGAGTCAGAATGTCCTTTAAAATATATTGTTCTTCACTTCCACGTACTACCCAGCAAAACATTTCTCCTTTTCTTTAACCTAAAAATGCTCTCTCCCCCTTAAAATTGAATAAATGTTAGGAGAATTTTTGATAATAAGTGTACTGAAATGCAATTCTGCAATATTCTTTGTTAAATATATATTTTAAAGAATTATTATCCTGAATTTATTCGGCCGAATATCTGTTTAGTATTCGGCAAAAGGGCCAAAAATTATTGGTCTTGCATCATAATTGCAGGCTTTACAATGATAAATGACATTTAAACCTATTAACCCTCTGAGCAGTTAGCTATTTTGATCTATTTACTTTAAAGTTTTAAAAATTTGCTTTTAAAGTGAATAATTGGATCTTTATTGTGTTTAATCATGTATCTGAAATCTTAGTTAGCAGTTCAAGAAATTATACACATAAACATGAATCATCTGCTTTTGAATTCAATATTGAGAAAGGGAAAAATACATGCAAAACACTTAGAGGGTTAAATACATTTATGTAACTCAAAACCGAGTAAATGTTAGGAGATTTTTGGTTAAAAAATGCAATCAAATATAATTCTGAAATTTTCTTTGTTTTATTATTTAATAACATATTTTTTTAAAAATTATTATCTTGAAAATATTCGGCAAAAGGGCCAAATACCGAATATTCGTTACATCCCTACTCTAAAACTACAAAAACTCTATTAAAAAAACTATATTAAAAACAGAATTTTTTTAATCCCACACTGTTCTTTTTATAGCCTAAAGACCCATTGAAATGGATATTAAGTCATTCACTAGTACAGGCAATTGCCCTTAGCTTCCTGGTACAATCAACTTAAGTTGTCACCGATTATAGTTATTATGCAAATAGAGACATGTGAATTGTAATTCAAAAGCTTCTGAACCAAATCAGATTTCAGGGATGAGATTGACAAAAAAGCAAAAAGACTGAAATCATACGCGAGCAAAAAATTTGTACCATAATTTATACGCGAAAGACGTTTTTAAGAAGTAAAACATCAGAACATGCAACATGATGAAAATATTACACTATAATAATTAATAACTTAATTATTTATAATTCAGTATGTATAAATAAGAAAAAGAATATTAAATTATTATTAAATCATTCACATTAAAAGTTAACAAACAAGTTTAACACATCATCAGGGACATCCGAAAATACAAAATTAGACATTAAAACACATTTACCACCCGTGCATCATTAAGATGCAACATTCACCCAACAGAAGTCTGAGAAGAATTATATTTAATAGCCTTTTGATAAAAGCTGGCTAAAAAATAAAAACAAATAATTTCTTTTTGCTTCATGCAATTGTGTAAAGTGCTCTTTACACACTTAGTGCTTTTGTGTCAAGTAAGCTCTTTATAAATTATAATGTATCATATACTGAATTCTGTTTTATTTCTTTTATTTTTATACTTTTTTTCAAAAGTAACAGCATAATGATTTTGCACCTTATAAACTGAGGGGGGTCGAGAAATTATACAGTTACAATGACAGATCCATTTAGCATTATTGTTATTTGAAACCCTTTGAAAAATTTCCTTAATTGTTAAAGAAATGGTTTTCTTTCATTTTTTTATTTGTGTGGCTTTTGTTGGTAACAGATCTCCATTAACACGCTTCACCCCTTGTTTTGGAGGGCTCCTATCTTTAACAGATTTTTCTTCAATAAAGGATGTGTTTATACCCTCTGCAAGTTTATTTTCAGTAGAGGCTAAAGTTTTTGCACAGTCTTCATTAGTATCTCTTTTTTTAATTACTGGTATAGTTGTCGGGACTACATTATCTCTAGAATGCCTAGGTAAATCATCGGTTTTTTATTTTGAAATTTTTTTTGTCTTTTTCTCTGCTTTTTTGCTGTATTTGCACACAGATTTTTAGCTACCTCTTTTGACAGAACACCGCCCTATGTCCCTGTGCCTTGAAGCCATGACAGCTATTTTACAGTTTATTGGGCACAAGACTAAATACCTCTTTTGACAGGAGTTTCTCTTTTTTTATGTAGTTTATTTATTTGTTTTTGTTCCATTTTTTTTATTTTTTCATTATTTCTTCATCTTGGTATACCCTACAAGATGGCCTTAAGTTTTCAACCAATTTTTTTCAACATGTTCATGCAAAAAAAAAAATTTGCAAAATATGCCACAGAGGTTTTGTTTTCTGCAAAAAGGTGGTAATTAATACTTTGAATGGCACAGAATATGTTAGAATGTTCATCCTTGTAGAGCTTGCCGATATAATGTTGATTCGTCAATAGAAGATGAATCAGCTAGTTTCCTAGCCGGTGGAGTCAAGCTGCATGGTCAAGCATATTTTCCCAGAATTTTCTTTCAAAAACGGAGGATAGAAAGGTTTCTTTTCCTTGCGTAAAAGCAGAATTTTCGAAAGGAAAAGTAAATTTTTGAGGCGGGAAAAAAAAGCAGGGGGGGGGGAAACGGAATTTTGAGAGAAAAAAACGGAAATTTCTCGAAAATAACAAAAATCGGAAATCAGCGAAAAAGCGGAAGAATCTCATCCCTGAGATTTGTAAAAATTAGCAATTAATCACGTTGGTACATTTCTTAGCTTTGGTTGATGAATACAAGAATGGCATAAATCCATTCTTAGTAGTAATGAGTGACAGATCATTCACTATACTCATGGATGGTAATCAACACCTTTTTATCCCATAATTCACAGGGAAACGCATTTGTATCACTTTTTTTATTGCCTTTTAAATTTAATATTGATTATTTGCTACATTTTTGGCCTGAAGTAGATAAGTTCTTTCAACAAAAAAAGTTGAATTAAACAAGTACAGTTTTTAATTAGTTTGTTTTAAATAAAAATTTACATATAAAAAAAAGTCTTCCCATTATATTACCTGCATATGCTATTAGATGATATAAGAGATATAAACTACATCTTATAAAGATTTAAAACTACTTCTGAAAGAAAAGTCTATGCAGAGAAAGGTCAAAATACACTTGAAAATAGAGAAGTTATATTCATATTTACTTACAAGAAAATTGTATGGCATAAGTAAATAAAAATAAGCATATCTATGATAAAAATAAACACGCATGTGATCTTTTATTCCCTAGGAGATGTTTATAGCTTGGATTCAGTTCATTTCAATTTTCTTACTCATTTTGACCATTAAAGAAGGATTAACAGAAGATTCTAATATCATCGTGAGCCTGACGAGTTGACCGGATATGGGTCAAAGGTCACGAGAAGAAAGCAGGACTTTTTTGCTAGGAACAAGCCCAGCTGCAAATTTTCTAACCAGCAGAACCTTTCGAGGCAGGATTCAGGAATTTTATCTAAAAAAAAGGTGGGGTGGGGGGTATTGGAAACTTTTTCACAGCTGCAAGGGGTTTTTACAAGCAAACAAAAAGGGAGGAGGCCAGCTCTTCTCCCAAAGGAGTTATGTTTAGCAACTGAGAACTCTTTACTCTTACAAAATCATAGCATTTAAAATATACGCAATTATGTATTAAAAAATCTTGCATTAAATGCAAAAGTTGAATACAAAAATACTTTCGAATCCAATCCTTTCAATGCATATTTTATTGAAATAAATTTTTTGAATAAAATGCAAACTTTGAAAATCAGTGACAACTTTCAAAGTCAATAACATAAAAGAAAGTCAAACACGGGGAAAATATAGTGTGAAGAAAATTAATAATTAAGTTCTCAGAACAACTCAAAATATAGATTTTGTCAAGATAAAACTTCAATTTTGAATCGATTCTCTAGTAACTTTTGAATGAACTCCAACAGAAAATTTATAATTCAAGAAAAATATTAAATAAACTATTTGCTTCCTAATACACATAATAAAATTTCATAAATTTATAACTCATTTTTCTATACTAAAAAATTCATTTGTGGAGGTAGTGAAAATAATAAGTTCGAAATTATTATTTTGCCTAATTATGTAAATAATAAAAATTCCACAAATACATTAATTAACCACCACTACAATAAAACAAATCATCACCATATGTACATAAAATGATTTATTAATATTAAGAAAAATCTCTTAAAAATAAAATCTATGTTTCTTGTTCTGATTTTAGTGATTGACTGAACTGATAAACATTTTTTCCCCTTCTTCTTGAGGCCATAATGGTGATTAGGAAACTAAATAAACTACAAGTACAACCTTTATAATTTAATGATTTTGTATGCTTGATTACAAAGTAATTTACTGAACTAATATGAATTAATTATAACACTAAAACTGTTTATAACTCCAAGCCGACTGGAATGGAAAAATTGCATCAATTAGCAAAATAAAACACTGATTGGAATATGTTTAAGGTCAGGGTCTTCATTTCTCATAAAGCTATGAGCTACAAAATTATATTTAGTAGAAATTCAAAAAAAGTTACTTCAAAATTTATTACAGAAAATACTTACGTTTTTTTATAAGTTATCTTTTTCTTCGGCATGCTTGAACTATTATTCCATATATTTTCATACGAAAGATATATTAATCTAAAAGATAATAAGATGAAATCAACATGAGAAAAAGAACAACAAGCTGAGACAATTTTCACTTGACATTTCCGACACAAAAATGCCGTAAACAATGCACAAGTACACACTAAAATCAAATGTCCATATTATGCTCGCAACATACCTACCAAAAGTACCATAAATAAAAAACGGAATCATCAAAATAATTTAATCATGATGATTCTAAAATGACAAATGGAATAATCTAAATTACTGATATCAAGAGAAAAATATTATGACTCCAATAAATTTCATGAGTACGCTTTTAAAACTGCTTACCAGTAAATCCAAAAACAGAGATCAGAAATAAATTAGTTAAATAAATATAAAAAAAACAAGTTTACTGAAAATTAAATAAATCGCAAATAATATAGAGAAAATTAACCATCACCACATGTTAAAATTTTAAACTGCATGCATAAACTAAAAACATGAAACATGCGGTCAATAAGTTGAGTAGTAACCATGCTACAACTTCACAATAATAATAATACCACAGAGAAGAAAAGAATATGGAGGCCTTTCTAGGAGGGTGGTGCCTCTTTTTTTGTTTTTGTTTTTTTTGACCGAATTGGATGATTGGATCGGCAATTTTTCTAGTCCATCTCCTGATGGCAATTTTATTTGTTTTTTAAGCGGCTTGTAACGTAGGCTGTTTGTTTCGTGATACTCTTGTTCTATTGAGTTGAGAAATTTTATCATGAGAAGGAGAATCCGGATCATCAAAGTGAAAGAAAGTATCCGATCATCTGATTGATGTCTTCGATCGTCACCTCCGAGAGGTCTTCTATCGGACGTGACGCTTCGATTCCCGGACCCCGCAAAAGTTATTTTGCAGACAGCAGAGAACCGGAGAACTTTTTACTGGCTTTTCTCCTGCAGACCCACAATAAGACTAATTTTACGTTTTGAGGTGGATATTTCGTTTATGGAGACAATTTATTCTCAAGTGATATTCGTCAGATGCGCTTCTCCATTTAATGATAATAGTAATTATTATTTAACACAATTAAAGTTGTTTTTATAATTATTTAAAAAATGAAATAATTACTATAATTCATGTATCACATAAATTTCAATGTTCAATTTTATGAAAGTTGCATATCTTCAGTACCCATATTCGGGCGATCCTCAAAAAACAAATTTTGAAATTTTGATGGGCATCCTTCCCATTTTGTTTTACGGCCAAAAATAAGCCCAGATAGCAATTTTAGTTTGCAGCAATCTTGCTCTGCAAATTTGCAGGCTTGCAGAAAGTTTGACACGGCAAGAGTGCAAGCTTGAAACAAGTTAACGCGACCCAGGTAGCACAACATTTGCACGATATTGCACAATATTGTTTGATATTATATAATATGTTATTGAACAATATTATACAATATTGAGAATATTGTTCAATATCGTACAATGTTGTAAAATATGTTTGTGCTACTGGGGGAACGAGTTAGTCACCACGCGTCAAACTTGTCACAAATTTGTCTCGTTAAACTCATTGCAAACTATAGAAAAACAGAGTACGCAGAAAAACCTCGGATTTGGACCCCAACGTAACCCTCATGAACAACGTTTTGTATAGTATGTCACTTTTCCGCAATGCTAACAACGGGAAAAGTAGACGTCTCCCCAACCCAAACAAAAAATTTTAGAATAGGCCCCTTAGACACTCAGCCAGCTGGACTCTGAGAGGAGAAGATAGATTGCGCTACCAAGGCAGCACAGAAATATTATATAATATTTGCACAATGTTATACAATATTATGAACACCGAGAAACACCGAATACTGTAATAAAGTATTGTATTGTATGTATCAGTATTTCCGAGATAAAAAATTTTCACAAATAATATAAAACCAATGTTTATTTATTAAAATCTTCATTTTAACTCAGGATATCACTCGATTAGAGGTTTTATTACAAAAACACCACTGGAACAATTAATTCTTTAAGATGCTGAATATTATATCATACTATACAATACAATGCACATGATATTTTGATTTTTACATTAATCTGCATTGGTCAATATTTTAAGGTGAAGTTATTCTTATGTCCGACAGATGGCAGCACAAAAATATTGTAGCGCTTTATTATACAGTGTTGATTCTTATTTTGAGGTGAAGTTATTCTTATGGCCGCCAGATGGCACCATGGAAATACAATAGCGCTATATTATACAGTATTCTGAAATAGTATTTAAAAAAAATGTTCATTTGAATAATAATGTTTACATAGTCATCTTGTTTTACTGTATCTAAAAACCCTGTCGGATTAAGCTAAGGAAGCTAACCATAAATCAGCTCTCACGTATCGATGAAAAAAAAGAATTCAGTGTTATTCTCATCGTAAAACTATGACGTGATTTTTTGTTCCGAATCTTGTATTTGATTTTCAATCAATACTCTTATTATAAATGTTCAAGGCGTCTCGTAATACATTGAAAGAGGAATAAATAAATTTCAAAATTATTTGAAAACCTTTCAAACATATTATTATAATTACTTTTAAACCTTATTGCCTTTTAATTTATTAAATTAGCAAACTTAGATATAAGAGCTAAAATTGCTTCCTCTTTTACTTCTAATTTCATTTTGAACTCGAAATTGTAACGATAAAAGATAATTTAATTAAGAAAACTATTCAGATTAATTGTGAATGAACATGAAATTTCGTAGAGATCCGAACTTTGTAACTACAATTTATTATCATCATTTACGCTCCGTGATGTAAGACTAGGTGGTTCAGAGGTAAGGTTCCTGGTTCGCATGCAGAAGGTCCCGGGTTCAAAGTTCTCTGTAAGTAGAGGTGTTCAAAAAATCGCAAAGTGTTACCAATAAGTTCTGCACATTGAATTTAAGTAATCAACATTTTTTCATGCTTCTTAAATGTATTTTTAAAATATTCACTGTAATGTTATATTATATAATATCATATAATATTATTCAGTATAGTACAATATTATTTAATATGGTATATTATACAGTATTATATGACATTATACAATATTATATAATATTATTCAGTATAGTACAATATTATTCAATATGGTATAATATTATACAGTATTATATGACATTATCCAATATTATGAAAAAAACATTGTACAGTATTGAAAAAGTCTTACGTTTTACACTGTTTCAATATTGGGAAAAATATTGTACAATATTACTTTTTCGAAATTTATGATATAAGTCAATATCTTGTGCTACGTGGGTAATAAATCGTGCATACGACTTATTTTAAACTGTTTTCTTGATTTAATTATTTTTCTTAATTTTGAATTTAGAATATGATTTGAAGACAAAGAGAGAGCCATTTTCGCTAATAACTACGTTTTGCTAGTAGAATAAATTATGAAATTAGGGTTCAAAAATAATTGCTTTTAAAATGGGACAAAATGTAAGTTATTATTATTTTTCAAAAAACATTGATTGTTTTTTAGGTTTAATTTTGTTTATGAACGTTAAAATTTCAACATTAAGAAAAAGGCGAAATATAGTTTTCTTTAAAGTGTGAGTTTTTTATTTATTAAAAAGATAGAGAATTTTTCAAAATTTTTTTTATAAAAAAGTTATTTTTTTTACAAATAATCATTGAATAAATCAATAAAAAGAAGGACGATATAGGAGATGCTATTAAAAATCGGATGTTTTTTAAAACAGAGACAAAGATTATCTGTAAGTGTGCTATAGGGGTCTATTCTGGTACCCCCGGTTGGGTTGGGTTCTGTTGTTAACGTGCGGAACCCAACCCAACCTGGGGTACCAAAATAGACCTCATAATCTTTGCAGCAAGCTTGTTCTGCAATTGTGGTGTGAAGTTTGACATAACAACTTCACAGCAAACTTGTTTTGCAATATTTGACATAACAACTTCACACCACGACTGCAAAACAAGTTTTCTGCAGAGATGATAGCACACTTACAGATAATCTTTGTCTCTGTTTTAATAAACTTTCGATTCTTAATAGCATCTCCTCGTCCTTCTTTTTATTAATTCAATAAATCAATGATAATTTGTAAAAAAAAAATAACTTTTTTATAAAAAAATTTGGAAAATTTTTCCACGTTTTTACTAAATATAGAACTCGCACTTTAAAGAAAACTATATCGCCTTTTTCTTAATGTTGAAATTTTAACTTTCGTAAATAAAATTAAACCTGAAAAACAGACAATGTTTGTTGGAAAATAATAACTTACATTTTGTCCCATTTTAAAAGTAATTACTTTTGAACCCTAATTTCATAATTTATTTTACTAGCAAAACGTAGTTATTAGTGAAAATCGTTCTCTCTTCGACTTCAAATCATATTCTCTACTCAAAATTTTAAAAATTAATGAAATCAAGAAAACAGTTTAAAATAAATCGTATAGATGAACGCTCTATTAGCGCAATCTATCTTCTCTTCTCAGAGTCTAGATGGCTGAGTGGTTAGGACAACAGGTTTAGGAAGCGGGATATGTCGGGGGTTCGAATTGGAGGTTGTCTTCGTACTTTGTTTATGCTATAGTTTGCAATGAGTTTGACGTGGCAAGCTTGTGACAAGTTTCACGCGTGGTAACTAACTCGTTTGCAATAATTTGCTGCAAGCTTGCAGATTTGTAGACTAAGATTGCTGCAAACTAAAATTGCTATCTGGGATTCTACAATATTAACATGCTTCGGGTAAGATAACATGCTTCAAGATGTCAGATGATATATGCTGTTATATTTATAGCTTCACTTGGACGCTTCTTACATTGACTTCATTAATAAGTACTTTTAGTTGAATCCAACTTTGCGATTTCCGTCTCGAAGTATATGAATGCTTTTGAGATGACCTCTTCGGATTCTTTTTCATACAAATCCTCTAGTTTACAAAATGGAAGTTGATTAGTAAAAAAAAAAAAAGGAAAGAATTTATATCGTAGTAAACATCAATGTGTTTTCAATAGAAGGTGCGGATTTGTTTTTTTAACTAATGCTTGAACTTCGCCATAACCACGGACTTCCGGTGGTAATGCTAAGTCAATGGGAATTTTAAAATTCTGTTTGAAGATGTTAAATAATGTTTCAAGTAGAGTTTTCTTATGTTATGGCTTAGTTACTTCGAAAATATTAAATTTCTTGTTCTTACTGCTGTAGCTCTCAGTGTTTACTTATACCCAGATAGCATCCCAGGTAGCACAAGATATTGTCTTATATCATAAAATTCGAGAAAGTAATGTTGTACAATATTTTTCCCAATATTGAAACAGTGTAAACGTAAGACTTTTTCAATACTATACAATGTTTTATTCATAATATTGGATAATGTCATATAATACTGTATAATATTGTACTATACTGAATAATATTATATAATATTGTATAATGTCATATAATACTGTATAATATTATACCATATTGAATAATATTGTACTATACTGAATAATATTATATAATATTGTATAATGTCATATAATACTGTATAATAATATACCAAATTAAATAATATCGTACTATACTGAATAATATTATATAATATAACATTATAGTGAATATTTTAAAAATACATTTTAGAAGCATGGAAAAATATTAATCACTTAATTCCGAACTGCTGGGTAACACGCCGTTATTTTTTGAACATCTCTACTTACAGCAAGCTTTGAACTCGAAACCTTCTGCATTCCAACCCGAAACCGTACCCCTAGACCAGCGAGACTTACATCAGTGAGCGTAAATGATGACAATAAAATGTAGTTACAAAGTTCGGATCTCTACGAAATTTCATGTTCATTCACAATTAATCTGAATAGTTATCTTAATTAAATTATCTTTTATCGTTACAATTTCGAGTTCAAAATGAAATTAGAAGTCAAAGAGGAAGCAATTTTAGCTCTTATATCTAAGTTTGCTAATTTAATAAATTAAAAGGCAATAAGGCTTAAAAGTAATTATAATAATATGTTTGAAAGGTTTTCAAATAATTTTGAAATTTATTTATTCCTCTTTCAATGTATTACGAGACGCCTTGAACATTTATAATAAGAGTATTGATTGAAAATCAAATACAAGATTCGGAACAAAAAATCACGTGCATATTTTTACGATGAGAATAACACTCAAATTTTGTTTTTTTACATAGATAATCCATATGTGAGAGCTGTTTTATGGTTAACTTCATTAGTTGAATCCGGCCCGCCTTTTATATACAGTAAAACAAAATGACTATGTAAACATTATTATTCAAATGAACATTTTTTTTATATCATTAGATATATCATTCAATACTGATTAATATAGTGTTATTGTATTACCATGCTGTCATCTGGTGACCATAAGAATAACTTCACCTCAAAATAAGATTCAACTTTGATTAATATAGTGTTACGGTATTTTCATGCTGCCATCTGTCGGACGTAAGAATAACTTCACCTTAACATATTGATCAATGCTGATTAATGTAGAAATCAAAATATCGTGTGTATTGTATTGTATAGCATGATATAATATTCAGCATCTTAAACAATAATTGTTCCAGTGGTGTTTTTGTAATAAAACCTCCAATCGAGTGATATCCTGAGTTAAAATGAAAATTTTTATAAATATTGTTTTTATATTATTTGTGAAAATTTAGTATCTCGGAAATACTGATACGTACAATACAATACTTTCTAACGGTATTCATAATAATGTATAACATTGTGCAAATATTATATGATATTTCTGTGCTACTGGGGATCTTGTCATGGCAAATTTGACGTGTCGATATTGCAGCGAAACTGCTGCAAAGTAACGAGGTAGAATCGCCACCCTCACTTGCAAAACAAGTTTGCTGTGAAGATATCATGACGAATTTCGAACCACGATTGCAAAACAGAATTTTGCTGTGACCCAGATAGCAATTTTAGTTTGCAGTAAAGTTGCAGCAATTTTGCTCTGCAAATCTTCAACAAATTTGACATGACAAGAGTGCAAGCTTGCAGCATGTTAACGTCAGCTTCGAAGTCACCACGCGTCAAATTTGCCACGTCAAACTTGCCACAAATTTGTCACGTCAAACTATAGCAAAAATAGAGTACAAACACAACCTCGGATTAGAACTCGCGACCTACCGCTTCCAAACCTGACGCTCTAACCATTCGGCCAGCTAAACTCTATATAGATTTCGCTAATACATCGTTCGATTCGATTCGTATACGATTTATTTTAAACTGTTTTCTTTATTTCATTAATTTTTAAAATTTTGAGTTGAGAATATGATTTGAAGTCAAAGAGAGAGCGATTTTCGCTAATAACTACGTTTTGCTAATAGAATAAATTATGAAATTAGGGTTCAAAAGTAATTACTTTAAAATGGGACAAAATGTATAAGTTATTATTTATCAACAAACATCGACTGTTTTTTAGGTTTAATTTTGTTTATAAACGTTAAAATTTCAACATTAAGGAAAAGGCGACATAGTTTTCTTTAAAGTGCGAGTTCTAGTAAAAAGATGGAAAATGTTTCAAAATTTTTTTTTTTATAAAAAAGTTAGTTTTTTCACAAATTATCATTGATTTATTGAATTAATTAAAAGAAGGACGGTCTAGGAGATGCTATTAAAAATTGGTTGCTTTTTAAACAGAAAAAGATCTTTCTCTGTTTTAATGCGATCATCTTTGCAGCAAACTTGTTTTGCAATCGTGCTGTGAACTTGTCATGACAAATTCACAGCAAACTTGCATTGCAAGGAGAGGTGGAGCTAGTTGTCTATTTTCGCCGTGGCAAACTTGTAGCAATCTTGTTTTGCAAGCGAGTGTGGCGATTCTGCCTGGTTAATTTGCAGCAGTTTCGCTACAACATCGACGCGTCAAATTTGCCATGACAAGATAATATCAAGTAAAAATCAAACTTGCTACAAACGTACGTGCTATCTGGGGAAGATGTCATGACGAATTTCGCACCACGATTGCAAAACAAGTTTGCTGCAAAGATGATAGCACACTTAGAAATAATCTTTGTCTCCGTTTAAAAAAAACATCCGATTTTTAATAGGATCTCCTAGACCGTCCTTCTTTTTTATTAATTCAATAAATCAATGATAATTTGTGAAAAAACTAACTTTTTTATAAAACAAAATTTGAAACATTTTCCTTCTTTTTACTAAATATAGAACTCGCACTTTAAAGAAAACTATGTCGCCTTTTTCTTAATGTTGAAATTTTAACGTTTATAAACAAAATTAAGCCTAAAAAACAGTAAATGTTTGTTGAAAAATAATAACTTACATTTTGTCCCATTTTAAAAGTAATTACTTTTGAACTCTAATTTCATAATTTATTGTACTAGCAAAACGAAGTTATTAGCAAAAATCGCTCTCTTTGACTTCAAATCATATTCTCAACTCAAAATTTATAAAATTAATGAAATCAAGAAAACAGTTTAAAATAAATTGTATGGATGAAGATGTATTAGCGCAAACTATCTTTTGCTCTCAGAGTCTACAGGCCGAGTGGTTAGAGCGTCAGGTTTAGGAAGTGGTAGGTCGCGGTTCTAATCCGAATCTGTGTTCGTACTCAGTTTTTGCTATAGTTTTCAATGAGTTTGACGCGACAAGCTTGTGCCAAATTTGACGTGTGATGACTATCTCGTTTGCGTCAACGTGCTGCAACCTTGCACTCTTGTCGTGTCAAATATGTTGCAGAGCAAGATTGCTGCAAACTAAGATTGCTATCTTTGTCGACGCATATTTGTGGATCCTACTATGGTTTGGATTGAGGTCGCTTTTCATTGGCTCTCATCATCACGTGAGTTCGCTTGCTTCTGAATGATGTCATAGGAGCACGCTTAGTTTGGATTTCGATTTTTGTCTTAGCTATTGTATCATGAAAAAACCAAAATTATCTTTTAATCACAATTATTTAGATATTTCTAAAGGGAATGATCAATTCAAGATAAAGATAATTTTGGTTTCAAAATTTGTGTGCTCTCTTGTGCCAAATTTGGCCCTGGTAAGTCAAACAGTCCGGGCGTGCATAGAGCAGAAGAAAACGAACATGCATATATATTTTGGTACCTTTCCGTTAGCCAATGTCGCCAATTGTAAACCAAACGCGAGACAAGTCGCGAAGCGAAGCGATTTTCCGTTAGCCGGGCGCAAATGTCGCCAATTGTGAACCAAACGCGAGCCAAGTCGCCAAGAAGCGATTTTCCGTTAGAAGGGCGCAAATGTCGCTAATTGTGAACAGACAAGTCGCCAAAAAGTGAAGCGATTTTCCGTTAGCCAGGCGCAAATGTCGCCAATTGTGAACCAAACGCGAGCGAATCGCCAAGAGAATGGTTGTAAGAAATTTGGCGGAATTCTACATTATTTGGCGATTTTTTGCTTGCGCCCGGCTAATGGAAAAGTACCTATATATTTTTTTAAAAAATGCTTTTATATATATAGATGAAATATTCTGTAGAATTTTAACAAAGGCACAAAACCATGACAAACTATGCTTGAAATGTTATAACGATTAACAAAAAATTAAATTAGATTTTTAGATAAGTATAATCTTTCTCTAATATTACATACAATGGATAACACTAATAATTAAGTCAGTCAAAAATTCTATTTTGCTTGGGGATGAGTATACCCAGCCATTTTAGAACTGAGGTCAGATGACAAGGACAACATCTGAGCCAGCCCCCACTCTTCAAACTTATGTGCACATCAGCATAACAATACTTGACTCGTGACAGTAGATTTAGCATGCACTTACCCTACATATATATCAGGATCTTCAAGAGAACTGGGTCTTGCACCCATGATTCTCCAATCCCTAAAATTAAGACTTTATCCTAAGGTGACTGAAGAACCATTTCGATTGGAAGAGAGATAATTCATGGAAATTAGGGGCTAATTGTTTGAAAATAAAAAAAAGTATAGTTTTTGCAAAATGTTTATCAACATAGTTTGCAGATGCTTAAAAAAAACTTCAAATCTCAGTTATCTAGGATGTTTCACCAAATATAAAATAAGAGATAAATTTTAGTCCGATTTTTTAAAAAACATTTTGAATTAATTGTGATGTGTAAATGATACAGCAATCTCAATTAGGATAACAATATCACAGGTTTATTCAGAACCGAAATACAGTTATACAAGAGTTTCTAAAATAACAGGGATACATTTTTCATATATTCAGACATTTCAATGAATCTTTATTCAAAGAAAAATGAACGCTATGCACACAAGTATGTGAAAAATAATTACAAATCGATGCAAAGGTCAACAATGTAAAAATAGAAATGGAACAAATTAATCGAAAAAACCCAATGCAATCTAAAAATACTGTTACCTTAGTAAAAATGAAAAGGAATATACTCATCTTCGAAATAATACAAATTCTTGATTGTAAAAGTTAGAATTAAAAAAATACATTTTTTCAATTTTTTTTTTAGCAAAATGGTGAAATACATATATATCATAAGTGAATATTATATAGTAAAAAAGAAGGCATGCAATAAATATATAGTGATAAAGATTTTGTTTCATTTCTCAAAATGACCTACGGATATCACAGACAAAGTAAAACAAGACACATTTTCATTCCTCTTCTTTTAAAATAAAGAAAAAGAAAACATCGAGAGAAGATGATCGAAGAAGATGATTGCTTCAATATGAAAAGAAATGGCTTTCAGTGCATACAAAGGGAATCACTTGGAAAACATGGGACAACACAATGAATTTTTATATCAATTTGAATCGAAAAAAATTCAAATTTTTTCAGTCATTCAATACATTTCATACTTATATAATATAAAAATATCCCTCAATTTTAAAATAAGAAAAAATATAATGCATTTTTATCTTTTTATAATCAAGCAATATTTTTATCCATTTAGAAATATATGCAAGCAAAAAATATCAATATAATCTAAATTCAAAATTTTGCATCAGTTGAACAATTTAAAAAAAATAGCACAGTTTAAATTTTTAACCTTTTTGCTGCTAAGGACATGAATTTACACCCTTACAGAATTATCTGAATAGTGATACTGTAAAGTTTAAGTCACACAGCTCAGTTCTCATTCAGGTGAGTTGACATGGTATAGCTGGAAGCAGCAAAAAGGTTAATGGATCAAAATTATGAAAATTTGAAACAGCAATTTATATTGCTGCTTTGCAAATTGGCTGCAATTATATTATAAACACTCATGAATTGTTAATGAAGATTTGTGTGTATGTAGCATGAAACAGTACCAAGATAGCAGATAAGAAATAATTTATAATATAATAAAATAAAAGTAGTTCATTTTTTTTCAGCACATAAAATTTATTCCATTAAAAAATTAATGAAAAATCATTTCGGATAAAGAAATACAAAGAAACTCCAAAGATACTTCAGATTAGAACAGTAAAATTATATTTAATTTAAAATATTACAACGAAAAAAAAAAACATTTGGAATTTAGAAGAAAAGTGAAATAAAATAAAATTTTAAATAAATAAAAAAATTGCCAGCAATGAACATTATAATAATGAGTTAAAACAGTTTAAAATTGTTTTAAATTTAAAAGATTTATGAGAAAATTATTATTGTGAACAAGATAAAAAATTATATATATTTTTTAGCACATGGAAATGAAATGCAATTTATATATATATATATATATAATCATAAGCAAATACAGAAACAAATGTAATATCAAATCAAGAAATTAATACTTTAATCGAGAAAATGTTGTTTTGGTTTTTCTTTTGTTAATATACCGGGTAAGTCAAAATGAATATAGCTATTACAAACAGCTATAACTATTCAATGGAAAAGAATTTATCGATAAGATTAACACAAAATGTAGACGGAACTTCAAAATTTCTTTACGTAAGGTGCAGGTGCAGTGAAGCGGAAGCCTACATATGCGCGAATTGAAACTTCGCAACGACAAGGAACCTGTTAATTGCGGGCGTCTCATTAGTAAAAATGGCAAGTCCCATGCAGAAAGCATTCTGCGTGTTAGAATTTAACAAATGTCATTCTGTTATCACAGTGCAGAGAAGATTTCGTCAGCGTTACAATCAAGAACCTCCAAATGCGAACAACATACGCAGATGGTATCGGATGTTTGAAGAAACAGGATGTCTGTGCAAAGGGAAAACTAGCGGAAGGCCACGTGTTTCAGCAGAAAACGTTGAAAGAATTCGTCGCACGTATGAATGAAGCCCATGGAAATCGACGTACAAAGGCAGTTACAAATGCCACAAAAAATGGTAAGGCATGTTCTCAGAAAGAGGCTGAAAATGAAACCATACGTAATTCAACTTGTGCAGCAATTAAAACAGGAAGACTATGGCAAACGTATGAATTACGCTACGTTTATGCAGGAAAGCATGGAGGATGAAACAATGGCTGATCGTCTTATTTTTAGCGATGAATCAACCTTCCACATAAGTGGGAAGGTTAACCCGTACAACAGTCGAATATGGGGTACGGAGAAGCCTTCCACTGTAATTGAAGATGAACGTGACTCAGCGAAAGTTAATGTGTTCTGTGCAATCTCATCATGTAAATTGTACGGTCCTTTTTTCTTCAGTGAGCGAAGTGTTACATCAAATGTTTACCTTGACATGCTTGAGGTATGGTTAATGGCACAGCTAGACTCTGATTCCACGGATTACATCTTTCAGCAAGATGGAGCACCCCCCACACTGGAGTACGGAGGTTCGCACATTTTTAAACCAACATCTTCCAAAACGTTGGATCGGTCAAAGTGGAGATGCCGATGATGTCTTCTGCTTTTGGCCACCAAGATCTTCGGACTTGACACCCTGCAATTTTTTTTTATGGGGTTATGTGAAAGACCGGTTGTATGTGCCTCCCATGCCCAAAACAATTGAAGAACTCAAAGTATGCATTTGTAATGTGCTTGTATCAGTGACTGAACAAATGCTTCAGAATGTATGGCGTGAAATGGACTACTGCCTAGATCAGGGATGGGCAAACTTTTTCGGTCGCGGGCAAAAAATCGAAAAAAAAAAAAAAGTTTTGCGGGCCAAGATAAATTTTTCTAAAATTTTAAAAACAATATACAAGTATTACAATTTAAATATGTTAATGAGATGAATGAAATTACGATTTCATTTTTAAAAGTTCCTTATATTGAGGTTCGAAGTGAGTCTACAGCTATAACTAACAAAGAACTTCCGCTTTTAACACTTTACCAATTGAAAGCTGTCTGTTTATTGATAGCTTCTATAGAATATGCACTGCGAGTAATGTACAGAAACACATCGTTGCGATGTGGTTGAATGCAAAAAACAGAATGATTTTCAACAGAAATGAAACCGGAAATACCATCAATAAATCAAATTAAAAAGAACATTACAACCAGAGGGCGCGAGCGAAAGGCAGACGCACTGGCGCCAACTCTGTCTGTGCTTGCTATTTCCGTCGATTTATGTTTTGTAGAACAAAAATAGAGAAAGTAAAAAGATCATCAGTCCTTTGGAAAAAAGGAAGAAAAAAAATAATATTTAAACAAAGTAGAAAAGGAGATGGATATATAATATATAAACCATATTTTCTTTTAATTTCTGTCGGACCGGCAAATTAAAATTCTATCCGCGGGCTGGATAAAACCTTCCGACGGGCCGGAATTGGCCCGCGGGCCGTAGTTTGCCCATGTCTGGCCTAGATGTTGTCCGAGTGACCAAGGGAAGTCACATAGAACATCTATGACGTATGTATACAAAATTTTGAAGTTCTGTCTACATTCTGTGTTAATCTTATCGATAAATTCTTTTCCATTAAATAGTTATAGCCGCTTGTAATCGCTATATTCATTTTGACTTACCCGGTATATATATAACCACAATTTGCTTTTAAATAATTCATAGACAACTGCTTTCAGATTTTAAACAAATCATTGAAGTTTTTGGCTTCCATGCACAAAATTCTCAAATAATACAAAAATATGATTACAAAACATTAAATGAGGAAAATTTATACTTCTATATGGGAAAAAGTTATATTATTATATAGTCTCTCTATCTGACAACAGAGGATCTTATATAGTCACTTATTTCAAATGTTCAATACTTATTATTTCTTTTATAAGAATGAAAGTCAAATTATTTTGTTTCATTCATTTACATCAACCTTTATTAAACTTCTTTAACCTAAAATTGATCATGAAATGATACAAAAGCTATCTGAATTAAATTTAAAACTAAAGAGAAATAACAGATTATTCTATCCAATGCAAAAACTTTTAAAAATGTAAAACAAAAAATAAATTAAGAGCAATGATAAAATAATACTAATAAAGCATGGAATGTTTCTAATAAAGGGAAAGAAAAAACAAATTGTAACAAATATTAAAAAATAAACTAAAAATAGGAATAAACATAAAACAAATCTTTTCTTTTTTCACACATAATATAATAGAAAAGCAAACAAATTCAGCATTTTTAAAATACACAAACAAGTTCAGGGAATAATACTGAAGATATATTAAGATTTCTCTCCAAAATTCACCTTACATGTTTTTTTCTTCTTATTTTTCTATTTCCTTTTCAACAAAAGGAAGAACCATTTTAACGAGTACAGAACTGAGAATGTTTGCTGTTCACATTCAGTTGTTCATGATATGAAGAGTAACATTAATAAAAAAACAAAATACTTTAGCTCATTTCGTACAGTCTTGTAAAATATTCATACATGATACACACTTGCAAATTTTCTTTACATAAACACTTTTTGAAGCATTTGAACAGAGAACGTTTATTTTTTTAAAAAAAACTATATATAATGAAGCAAGGTTTGATATCCATTTTAGTAAGAGTAAAAAAACTTAGTGCAACAAATCTTTGTTTCATAATGCATCAAACCCAAAACACTTTCACTTATTGATTCACATCAAGATTATTATAACATCAAATCCAAAAATTTTAAAACATTATCTTTTGATCAGCCTAGTAGATGGAAAAAAACCTGTTTATACATGTAATTTTCTCTGACAATATAATTAGATGTTATAATTAGTACAATTAAGATTGCATTTGCACTGATATTCTTCTAAGAGTTTGAAAATCAAAACTTATTGTTAGAATGAAAAGTATTTTTGGGGTCTAACAGTTTACAAAAGTTCAAAGAAGTACATTTCACAATGTAAAAAGAATAAGCAAAATATATTATCATTCAGGATCTCTTATTTCATTATTTTTATTTAAAAGTTTAAAATGAAGACAATGGTTAAATAATTTCTTTCATTTATAAAACTGAGATTAATTAAAAAATCCTCAGCACTGAAGTGAAAATTAATCTTAGTATTTATTTTCACATCAAATAACTGGCCACACTTAAAATAGTTTGATATTTGTAGAAAAGACCATATTAACATAGGTTCTTTAACACTACATGGCTGGGATCACCATACTGTGTAACAGCCAAAATAAATAAAAATCTAAGCAATATATAAAATTAATCAGTAAGTAATGGAAGCAATATGAAAATGCAAAACTGTATAACAATGTATACATGCAGAAAAACAATTGTAACAGAGTTTTAAACTTTAAAAGTGATCTACAATAAAATTGTGAATCGGTCATCTATAACACTAGAAAGATACCTTTGAAACATTTATTTGCAGGAAAAAAACATCCACATATTTCAAAAGTATATAGAAATCAGATCTATTCATTAAAAATATGACTAAATATGTAAATGCACACACAAAAAGCTAAAATAGTTAGCATCGCAAAAGGCAACAACAAGATATAAAATTTGGGAAACAATACTAGAATAGTTCATTCCTAAAAAAACTGTAAATATAATATAAGCAATATATTATATTTACAGTTTATATATAATAATTAGCATGTATTCATCCTAACTGCTTGAAATTTTACAGACCTTAAATACCAAACTCACTACTAAATCAATATAAATATTAGGATGGATATTATATATTTAGTAAATCAAATGTAATGAATTAAAAAGCCAAGGTTAGTAAAATGAATTTCTAGTCTACAAATAACAATAAAAATTTAACATAATTTCTTTAATTATGACTTAAGAAACTAATTTGATCACCATGTGGTGATATATAATTTTATTCAACATAACAGCATTTGTTAACTCAGTTATATTAAGAAATTACTCACACCAAAGTGATATCTTTTGAACTCTTTTTACTTTCATTAGTGTTAAATTGTTCTTTCTGTTTATTAAACAATTCTGCTAATAGTTTGCAGGATTTTTGTATAAAACTTATAAAGAAAATTTTTTGCAAACTAATAAGACAACTTTAAACACAACTGATTACTTTTCAAAATAATTGTAATAAGCTTTTCAAAGTGCAAATTAATACCTCAAAATTGTTTCACTATAAAAAGGATTTTAGGAACATATTAATCAGTTTAGTATGCACAATAATAAATTTTCTCACAATGGAAGTTGTCAAAAATACATAGTCCTATCACAGAAACATGTAAAGGTGCTCTGTCAAATTTAAGGCATCGATAACCTTGCCAAAAAATTCTTCAGCCAGTTGCCTAGGTTTTTAAAAAAATTATAGTCAACATCACTCAGTCAGAAGTAAAAAGTTACACAATGACTGAATTCTAATCTATTAAAACGACAAAACAGTTGAAGGCATCAACAATTTAAAGTTACTTTCCTTTTCTCTGAAAATAGAAATTGTTTCCCCATACAAATATATATATCTTTTCTTACACTACGACTTGTTCATAGAAATCAGGCTCATCTTCTTCATCTGAGCTACCTTCTCCTTCGCCATCCAACTGAAAAAGACATTAAAAATGTATGTCAATAAAAAGGAATAATTATATACTAATTTCACAGTGCTTAAAAGAAAATTCAAAGAAAAAATTATTTCATTCTTTTGAGCATTCCATTCTGGAACATCTATAGTTAATATATTATTTGCTCTTTTTATAATATAAGTAATATGATTTTACCAGTAAGTTTTTAAAAAAGCTATAAAATAAAGTAAACTATGCTGTAAAAAAAGTTATTTTCATTATTTTTCAAAAGGAAGCAAATAGTTTATTTAAAAATTTCTTTGTTGAAGTGTTTCGTTTCTTCCAATGCTTCCTCTACTCCCTCTGAATATTTAACATTCATACAATACTAATTATCATTCACTAGAGTCGATGGATAAAGATGAAATGAAACACAAAAATGTCTTTATTCTCATATTAGTGAGACCCATCCCCCCCATGAATAAGTTTGGCTTATACACAGGGTTTAAAATAAAATTTTATACAAGATTTAAAATACTACATCTCCTACTTTTAAGCAAAAACCAAGCAGAACTTTAAATTTCATGTTGGCTTGATATAAGGCTTAGAATATGAGCTAACTGAAACAACAAAAGAAGCAAAATAATTGCCTAATAAGTAGTTCTGTTATGAAGAACAAACACCATTGCTCACTATAAACTTTTTTGAGAGGTGGGGGACGACAAAAACATTAACAAATAATTTAATGACCTTCAGTGTAAAATCCATAAAAGATGTACAGGCATATGATTAAATGGCTACTTTAGCTTTGTAAAATGTATTTATTCTTTCAAGCTCAACTAAAAGAATATCAACAGAGAAGATTACTTACAGCTTTAATTTCTTCTTCAGTAAAAAGGTGCTTCATCTGATAATGAACTAGTATCATTGATAGGAGAGCAAAAGGAAACGCAATAGTTGCATACATTTTGATGACCCAAAGGATAGCTATACAAAATACTTGAATCAGTGTATATAAATGCATTTTGCTAGTTCGTACCTGAAAGACACAAACAGAGAATAAAATTATAAGATGGAATGCATGCTGGAAAGTTCTTATATATTGACTAGATGAGCTTAGATGATATATATTCAAAACAGAAAGAAAAAAAAATGAAACCCTAACCATCAGTCATCAACCGCAGAGAAATGTATTTAACAACATGCCTATATTTGAAAATGGTTTAAAAAGAAATAATAAAAGGATAAAGAAAATCATACTTGATAATTTAGAAAAATAAATTTAAATAGCTACAAATTATCAGCTTAAAAACTGAAAAAATTAACAAACACTATGGTATGAAAATAATATAAAAACTTTGCAATGATTTATTTCTACGAACATTAAAATAAGAAGATTTATAGCCTAATGAAAAATAAATGTTTCATTTTAAATGTTTTGTTCTCACAAAAAATTATTGAAAAATTATATTTCTATAAATATGTTGGTAAAATTTATATTACTGCAAAATCTGGATAACAGAAAAACGAATATTATTGCCATCAATTTAAAAAGTATCACTCAGTATAACAGACATCAAAGTGAAGTGTAATAAAAATTTCAGCTGCAAATATTTCTACAGAATTAAAAATGTTCTTAATTTATAGTGTTTGAGGAATGCAATCATTGAATTTAGCAATTTCGACACAGAGCCAGGAAATGAATTGATTTGAACTGTGAGCAGAATTAAAAATTATTATTGACAAACTTTTTAAACAGAAGATCAGATAAGTACAAAGAAATACCTTACCTTACGAACAAAGTTGAAATCTGGATGATGCTTTGTCGGCATGAATATAAGAAGAAAGCGCTCATACAAATGAATGCCACTCAAAGCTGATATGCCCATATACAAAAACACACCAAACAAAGTAGCCTGAGGTACTTTCCTCAAAAGAGGAGTCATAAATATGGAAAGTCCTGAAAAGAAGCAGATATTTCACTGAAATAACTCCAAGCTGAAGTTATTTATATTTAAAACTAAAATACGTATAGCCATTAATCTGTCACTGTCACTCACAATGCATTTGAACATGTTAATTGACATGAATGGATAACAGCATGATTACAGAAAATGAAAGTCACAAAACAAAGAATATACAAGTCAGACTTCCATATTATCGAAAACCTCTATACACTGAACTTTTACTAGAAACAACCTTGGATTTTCATGAGAAAAGCTGTCTCTGTATATCAAATAAAATTTCAATAAATCAAACAAAAAACTTTTGCCATTTTGTTCATTAAGAGCGAATATTAATTAAATAAGAAAAAAAACTGTTTCTCTGATTCTGGTTGCAATAGAAATTTACAGAAGACCAAGGATTGTTTACAAAAAACAAACACTTGCCAGTGAGTCAGATATTATTCTTCTGTTATGTGACTTCCTTTCCAAACACGGAGCAAGATTTTTATTTTAAACTCAAGTTTTTCTTTAAATTTCTCATAGAGAACACGGCCGCAAATGGAAATCTTTTAAAGAGTAAAAGAGAAGTTCAGCTCAACAAAAGATGTAGAAAATAACATGAAAAAAATATCCAAAAGTAAATGAAAATTCATCTCCCGTTTTTGTATACGAACATTGCACATTTTTTAATGCACTGTAAGCAAATCTGCAAATTACATACATATTTGTACATTTAAAAAAATAAATTTCTCTGATAGCTTAATTTTTTAAATATTTTTTAATCCTAAAAAATTAACTATGTATAATTGTTTTCAGCAAGAAAATGATGGAAAAGTTGCAGTATGTATTTCCGTATATCAAAACTTTTAACACCAACTTTTTTCCAGGAACCTTCAAGTTCCATTTATAAAGATTTGACTGCACATTTACTCCCATGCTCTAAAAATAAAACATTTAAAACTTAAAAGTGGCACACATACAATTTTAGAGAGTCGTTATTACTGTAGAATTTTTTTTTTCATAGTTAAGAAATCTTTGCTTCAAGTTTTATTCCTATTATATTTGTAGAAAGCATTACAAAACGACTTTTATGACTACATTATGACTTTGAATTTTATATTGTTACATCTGAAAGCTTTTAAAATGAGAAAGGAGACAAGTCCAAAAATAGTTTATAACATTATCAATAGATTTTCACTCTTTTTCTCATTTCATTTTTCAACTTCATTTTTGAAATCTGCAACGTCATATTTTAAAGAAAAGTTGCAGAATAAATAGTCAATTATACAAAAATTTAGTTCCTTTGAAGGGAATTTGACAAATAATTTTTCATTATGTAACTTGGCTAGAAATAAATATACCAATATTTACAGCTGTTAAAATCATAAATACTCACAACTCTTAAGTTAAAAGAGGTATTTGAAAACTGTAATACTTATGATCCACCAACTTTTAAATCAATAAAGATCTAATAAAAATTTTGTCTTATAAAAATTATAAATCAAAAATAAAATATATTCAATAAATTACAATTAGGAATAAACAGAAAACAAAAGAACTTTGTATTTTTATATAATTAAACAGCATTTAAAAGAAAAATACACTGAATAAAAGAAACACATACCAATCAATAAAGAAACGAGTAAACCGGTTAATCGTTGCTCTTTTACTTCAATTATACGAGGGGTTTCACCTGGAGCATGTGTTTTGCTTAAAACTATTAAACTGGATGTGTGAGTAATGGACCTCACAGCAGCAGCACATTGCCAAGGACAGCCCATGAAACCATTACACATGTTTAGCACGCCTACAAGAACCATGTCTAAATGGAATCCAGATCCCTTCTTTACTTTCTTTTTGCTTATTATCAATCTGAAATAAGAAGCATTAAATTTATAAATAAGAGGATGGAAAAATAAATTATATTAAAAGATAATCTCTTCTTTTATCTTATGTGCATTAAAGGTTCTTTTGTTTAAAACTTATAACACCATAGCAAACTGTAACACACAACAGGAAGAAATCTGTCAAGGATAAATCGACATATCCATAGTGAAGCGAGAAAAAATAATCTATATCCATATATATGCATGGAAGGAACACTCGGCCAAAAATTACATAAAAATGTATATATTTTTTGCAGCAAACATATCGCAACTCAATGGGGGAGAATACTCTTTCCACTTCTCCGTGCTCTCTTCAACAAGAATACATCATCAAGTTCAACTACCGACAACTGGTTGAGAGCAGAGAGGTAAAACACGGTGCCTCTCAGTGATTGGACGAGAGCGAAACACTACAGAGTATGCCCCCAGTGACGAAGTCACGATTACATATATACATATTATGATACAATGCAGAATTGATATATATGCAACATATAGATAATAGTAAAATATGCAAAATTATAGAGAATAATAATATATGCAAAAGCAAATATATATATATATATGTTACCGTTAAAGTATGAAATCCGTTATTTCATGGAATATCTAGTTATTCCATGAAATAACTGATCGTGTCCGTTAAAGTGTAAAACTCTCTTGTATTTCATGGTTTAACTAGTTATTTCATAGAATAACGATCTGCAGCCCGTTAAAGTGTAAAATAATCTATATCATATATCTCGCACGAATTAAAATCGAAGAAGTACCGGATGTAGAAATATCGCTCCGGTCGGTTGCTACAGCTCAAAGTTTAGGTACTGGTCAGGGATTTAAAAAATGTTCATGTAAAACCCAGTGTGTCAACAAAAAATGTTTTTGTTTTAGAAATAATGTTCTTTGTAATTTCAAGTGTCATTTTAGTAATCCTTGTTCTAACAAATGATTTTATTGTACGTTTCCATAAATACCATTTATACGCTGCATAAATTAGATAAATTGCTTCTTTTTCATTTTAATTGTCTATCATTAGTTAATTTATAGAATACCTAGTTATTTCATAGAATAACTAGTTAAAGTGTCAACTTAATAACATATTACACACTTTAACGGACACGATCAGTTATTTCATGGAATAACTAGGTATTCTATGAAATAACTGCATTATATACTTTAACGGTAACATATATATATATAAAATAATACAAGATTACAGCTTGCATTTATACAATATATTCGGTAACTAGATGCTTGGGGAATCTGACCTTATGACCACATCTGGTGGTGGACGGTTTAGCAGGATTTGGTGGAGCAGTTGTAGGCTCCTTAATAACTGGTTGAGATTGGATATAATCAGTATGATCAGCATCGTCTACGAGTAGATAAGCAGGTTTACCACGATCTATGGATACTGTACTTTGCTTCTCATTTAAGTTGATAATGAAGTTTTTATCATTTCTGCTAATAAACAAGTGAGGTCCTGTATAAAGTGGTGTTACTGGAAGGTTAACCTTGTCGGATCTTAAGAATATATGTTAACAAGTTTTTCAATAAAGGGTTGATATAAATTTTTTGGGTATTATGTAGTGCAACAGAAACAAGGTTTAAAGACCTCATTGCTTGTATTAAACATGATTGTTACATAAGTGGGGTTAATAGTTTGGTTGATAGAACCACTCGTCACAAGATCGGAAAGGCAATCATAAAGGTAGTGCCGTACACAAACTGTGCACAGGTGGCCTTAATATCCTCCTTAAGCGCTGAGCGCAAACCTAGTAGTACTATGGGAAGCATTTCGGACAATTTCATGAGGTTATGTGCCTCGAGAGCACTTTTAAAATTCCATTGAAGATGTTCAATGATCCCATTTGCTTGCAGGTGATATGCAGAGCTGCGAATCCTGTTGCAGCTTAACATGCTGGTAAGTTCCCTGAAAAGATTGGATTGGAAGTTTGCACCTCGGTCAGTTATTGTGGCTGGACATCCAAACCTGGAAATCCAACAATGCATCAAGGCATGAGTAGTTATTTCCTCAGTGATATCAAGCATTGGAATGACCTCTGGCCATCTAGTAAATCTATCTATGATGGTCATACAGAATTGATCGCCATCAGAAGAAGGGAGAGGACCTATAAAATCTATGTGTATGTGGACATCGCATAGAGCAAATGTGCCAATGGGAGATCTTGAATGGAGTCATTTTAGCTCGTTGGCATTTAACACAGCTGTGAGCCATAGATTTTATCCTGGCCATATGAATCACTTGGCAATTAAATCAGTGGAGGCTGAAATGCCTGGGTGAAAGAAAAAATGTAGTTTTAAAAATTAGTTGTCGCATGTTTTTAGGAACAAAAGGTAGGGCTGGGTTATGAGACATGTCACAATATAAATGGATGTCCTCAAGAAGGACATATTGGTTTGAAATTGTTAAAGAGGAATTGTTGGAATGTAAAATTTGTTGTAGTTCTTTGTCAGTTGATTGAGAAGAAACAAATTCTTTAAAATCAATGGGGAACTTCAGAATTTTTTAAAAACGTGTGAAAGCAATGCATATTTATAGAAAAAATCATTCCAATTTCAAATATTCAAGTGAAATTTTACATAAAAATTTATTTATTTTAAAATTGAGGGCAAAAGATGCACCGAAACAGCAGGAATGATGATGCAATCCGAAACACACTCTCATTGGCAGAGTCAATTTTGACGTCACATGCGGCTTCCTTCTGATACTTCTCTTTCGCTACTTTTGTACCATGTTTTGATTCAAGGCGTTTGTACCAGCTAACATTTTATAAGTGAAGTTTTTGGCTTTTCTACTATTCAACGTTTAATTTCATAATGTATATTGTTTTTGTACAGGGTAAATCAGATAATTTGCCAAGGAATGATGTCAAAGAAACTGGACACAAAACGCCAGTTCTTAAATTATCTCATTAGAAAAGTTGTTTGTAACTTCCCTAGAATGCATTCAGTAACTGGAACAAATTTCTATACTATACCACAATAGACTTTGCCTTAGAAAAAACGGGTAGGTTTTCAAAGTTCCCTGCTAGGCAGCGATAAAGAGGGGCCTTCGCACATTCCGAGGAGATGCTGTGATTTCTGTCGCACACGAAAGAATGAAAAGCTAAGAACCTGATTTTGCATGGTCCGTGAAATTTCGTATACCTACAACACCCCCCACACACCAAATAAAAAAACAACAACAACAACAACAAAAAAAACACTCAGGAATATATCTCAGAAGTTCTGCTCAAAATAAATTCAGGTATGGCGTTTTTTTAAAATACACATGTGCCTTTGAAAAATTAATTTTATTTTATATAGTTTTATTTTACTCTGCTATGAAGAATATAATTTATTTCCTTCGTACAAGTATTAATTTTAAGATATTAGTTAATAGTAATTAATATAGAAAATCCAGTAAAAATAACTTATGTAAAAAAACCTATATAAATTTATAATAATATTCAAGCACGACCGAATATGACTAATCCAGGAATTTAAGGACTACCATGTACAAATTGGCAATCCCTTGGCAATGCGTTCAGATAAATTTCTCGAGAGTTAATTGTGACAAATTACTTTCCTGAATATCGTACAAAAATACAAATTAATCACTTATTATATAAATTTGTTACATACATTCCACTTAACAACCACAAGTTTAACTTTGTTAATGAAAACTTAAGATAATTAGTATCTCAAAATTTTTCACAATATCACTCCAAGTAAAGATGTCAAAATAGATTGCTAAATTTGATTTTTCTTGAAAATCTTATTTCATTTTTATGCCCTTCATTGAGAATTTTATTTATATCTCAACATACATATAGGTAATTTCAATAATTTTTTTGGAAATAAAATAACACTTGGGTAAATACTACACAAGAAAAAAAAAAAAAAAACTGCACTCTTTGTAACTTAATTATGAGCAGGAAGATTGTAACATTAATGCAAGAATTGTAAATCATGGTTATTGCAAAGGTGAAAATATACCATGAAAATGCAAAAAAAGACTACTTACTCACAAATCTGAGTTTCCATGAACAATAAAATAAATACTAGAAGGCCACCAACAGCAGCAAGTGCAACTTCATAAAAAGCAACTGGAAATGGTACAAGCGCCCAACCTCTATCAGTACTAGGGCTAAAGCCTTCCGGAACAGAGAGTTTCTATAGCATTGGAAGAAACAATGAGAATTTAATGTTGACATGCACATGAATCTTGAATACAAAAATTTGAAATTACACTTTAAAAAATGGATATGATAGTTTACATAATTAACTCTTTGCAGTCCAAAAAGTTATAATTAGATACATAATTTATTCACTGATTAACAAGAGCTCATATTATTGCTTTGAAATGCGAAATTTTCCTAAAAAATTATTCTACAACTTCTTACAACTTCATAGGTAGTTTTTTAACCAACGAAATCAAGAAATGTCAAAATGATGCACCGTCTAGAAAGGTGCCTAAAAGGCGACATCAGAGTACAAAGGGTTAAACATAACTTTAAAAAAATTCAGCTGTATATGATTTTAGTTAAAATATCCGAAGTGTTTGAATACTTCTCTTGAAACAGAAAAGATATGAAAATTGCTGACTTTATACTAGCATTAGAAAGGAACTCATTCTGTCCATATAAAACAAAAGAATTCCCTAAGATAGTGAAAATTTCCTGTTAAGTAGACTGACTACAAAAATCTTGGCCATCTTGAATGATATACAAGATATTATGTGTATTATCTTTCAGTGACAATATGGTAATTACTATACCTGATCACTGTTACTGAATCTGATGATTAGAAAGAGAAATTACACTTTTGTCCAAAAGTAATACAGAATTTTTAAGATGCTAAAAAATTGGAATTAATACGGATAATATAGTTTCAAATCAGTTGCGAAGAATCGTGGGACATACTATCATCGGAACTCACATTTTACATTTATATTTTCATTTCTTAATAGGATACTCTTACAGAGTTCATAATCAGTCATTTCATCAATTAAGGAAATTCATTAAAATGACAAAAGAAGTGTGCTATAAACAAAGCCTGTGAACCGCACGCTTAGCTGTAACTGTAGCGTGGTTTGTGTTTATGTTCGGAATCGAATGCTTGTAACGTGTGGTTGTTGTGTGTGCGTCAATAACTGTAGTTTCTGTTAAAAAGCTGCCTAGTTACATAACGCCTCAACATGCAAACAGTACATGGTGGCAGCGGTTAATTATTTTTGAAGTTCACGAACATTTTATTGCTAAAAACATCGTCGAACAAAGTTTGGTAGAACAAAAACGGAACTAGCTATGGCAGCGTTGCATATAAATCCTCCAGAGAACTTTACATTTTCAATGCCTTCCAACTGGTCAAAATAGAAGATGAGATTCGAAAGATATCGGATTGCTTCCGGATTATCGACCAAAACAGGAAATGAACAGGTAAATTCTTGACTCTATATTATGGGAGAACAAGCAGAGGATAATTTTAGTTCTTTCGGTTTATCCGAAACGGAACAAGATGAATTTGATATTGTGTTGAAAAAGTTTAATGATCATTTCGTTGTTAAGAAAAATACTATTTTTGAACATGCACAATTCAATAAACGTGTACAGCTCGGTGGTGAATCAGTAAATACGTTTATAACCGCTTTGTATACATTGTTAGAACACTGTGAATATGGTGTATTACATGACGAACTCATTCGGGATAGAATTGTGGTTGGTATACGCGACAAGAATCTAAGTGAAAAGTTGCAGCTGGACGCCGACCTAACTTTGACAAAAGTGATTGAAAGGGTTCGACTCAGTGAAGTGGTCAAGGAACAACAAGAAAAATTGATCGAAAAAGACAGTGCGTCCGTTAACGCTATCTCGCCAAATAAACCGGCAAAATTTCTGAAACAGAAACCAGGCTCGGGGGCAAGGAAACAAAATGTGAAACCCGATTTCCATAGGAAAAATAATGAAAATGGATCCCGCTTACATGCAAAATGTAAATGGTGCGGTAAACAAAGACATGATAAAAGAGTGTGTCCCGCTAGGGATGCCAGATGCAGACAGTGTTCAAAAATAGGACACTATGCGAAGGTTTGTATTACCAAATCCCAAACAGGATGTTCTGAAGTGGCATATTTAGGGGTAGTACAGCTGGAGAGTAAACACAAAACTAACATAGATTGGACATTTACGGTTCAAGTAAACCATAAAAACATTAAATTTAAAATCGATAGTGGAGCTGATCACACTGTATTGCCTGCAAACGTTTTTCAGAATGTGTTCCAAAATGCTAAATTAGAACCACCTGATAAAATTCTATGTGGTCCAGATAGAAATCCATTGAAAACACTTGGGAAATTCAAGACAAATATTAAATACAAGGGAAAGAGTTGCACTGAAGAAATCTATGTGATCTCCAATCTTCAAACGTGTTTTCTTGGCAAACCTGCACTGTTTTCTCTTGGCTTGAGTCTAAATTTAAATTCTATTTGCCAGATTTCTGCAGCTGATCCAAAAGCTAAATTTCCAGAAATTTTCAAAGGACTTGGGGTAATGAAGGGATGCTATTCTATCAAATTGAAACCAGGAGCTATCCCATTTGCTATCACTTCCCCCAGACGCGTACCAATTCCTCTTTTAAAGCAAACTAGAGCTGAATTAGAAAGAATGGCGGAGGAAAAGGTTATCACACCTGTCTTAAAACCGACAGAATGGTGTGCACCGGTAGTAATCGTACCAAAAAGTGATGGTAATGTAAGGATTTGTGTAGACCTGATAGAACTCAACAAAAATGTAATGCGGGAGCTGTACCCATTACCCAAGGCAGAATACTCTTTAAATCTCTTGACTGGAGCCAAAATTTTTTCGAAACTCGATGCCAATTCTGGTTTCTGGCAACTTCCTCTGGATGAAAAGTCATCCTATCTCACCACATTTATCACCCCATTTGGTAGGTTTAGATTCCAAAGATTGCCTTTCGGTATCTCCTCTGCTCCAGAGCACTTCCAAAGAAGGATGTCTCAAATGTTAAAAGGTATACCTGGAACAATTTGTCACATGGCTGACATTTTAATATGGGGATCTACTCAAGAAGAACATGACCAACGACTCACAGAAGCCTGCAAGAGATTAAAGAACT
>BGPR01000127.1:13293-59893 GCA_013235015.1 Araneus ventricosus
CTTTAGTTTAAATTTCAGTTGACAAAAAATTCTAGTTTTCTCGAAATTATTAATGCACAGTTAAGGACGTTAAAGTGAGAGTTTCGTTTTTCTCTTTTTTCAAATGAATTTTTCGTGGAACTTGCGTGTTCCGTGTTTTGAATCCATTTCGTTTGACTTACTTAATTCGAATTTCATGGTTCAGAAGAATTAACAAGAATTTGACGAAGTTTTCAGAGATGATATATATATGTATTCGAAATGCAATGTTGATGTGTTTTGACGGCAAAATTTGAGTGTCTGGGCAAACAACTGCATTTTGTAAAGATGATTTTTCGTATTGCGAAAATGGTTGATGATTTTCGAGCAAAAGAAGCTAAATGGAGCACAATATATTTGTGATGAAGTATGATAGAAGAATCTTGAGTAGTTATGTATTGAATCTTGACATTGCTTTGGGGGTGGTTTACACTAAGTTCCCCCCCCCAATATGTCAATAATAATTTTCCTGTGTATATGTGTATAAAGTAAGTTAAATTATATAAGGTGATTGAGAAGAAGGAAAAAATCAATAATTCATGTGTTTAAATAAAAGACAGAAAGATGCCATTGGATCAGAGTGATCACTATACTGGGAATTTGTTTTTTGTCTCGAAATCGTACCTTTCGCAGAATTGCTTATAAATGAAAAAGCAGGATGGTTTGTAACGGGAAGAGTGACGTATTACATAAGATAGTTAGTGGGAGGTCTTGCTTACAATATTTAACTTCACGTTATGTATTCTGAGCAGTTGTCAGACGAGGAACTACTCTTTTTCAATCGTATAACAACATTTCTATTTTTCATGCTCTTTGTCATATTGTCAGAAATGGTACTTAATGCTTCGAAAATGTTGTGTTTCGTCTGACAGCTGAACACTTGCATGGACGACTAGAAATAAACTTGTAAACAGATTCTACTTACGTGTACTGACATCTCTACTCTGGAAACGTCAGAGCCATCTGGTGTATAAATTGTAAATTATGGTACTAGTAGCTTCTGTGAACATGGTATAGCACTTCTTCCCAACCATAAAAAAATCTGGTGATTTTCATGCGTAATCCATAAATTCATTAGTTTACATTTGTATTCATTGTGAAATGGACTTCTTGTTTCCGCAAAGATACGCCATTAATTGCCATGAATTTGATCCTCATGTGCCTTTTATCCCCATATATGAACTATCTTACAACTATATTTACAATCAATGTGCAATATCACACACCAAATTATTAAAATTCTACTCTAAGAAATACAAAAACTTTCCAAACCATTTTATTGACAAAGAAGCTAGGTAAAATATGTCAGAAATGCAATGAAAATCAAATTAAAATTTTTATAAGACATTAATTTTCAAGAGCAATTTTACTATCATAACCTCAATAGTGGTAAAAGCAAGTGAAGATCGAAGAAGCATTTTAATGAATAATGAGATTGGTATTTATTACGCTAATATGAAAATTCGTATTATAAATATCGTTACACAAGCAACAGATAATCTTCTTCAAATGTTCATAATCTGGAAGCGTTTACATCGCCGTAAAAAACTTTTACGAAGAGAAAACAAGATTAGAGGGAACTAAATAGGAAAAACAATTCTCAACCTGGAACTATGATCTTAGGTGGAAATTTATAGCAATAATTCATGTGTTGTTTGACGAATTCAGGATATGGTGAAAAATTATTAACAAGTAGGTATATTTCTTTATATATTTAAAAATATTTCGAAATGGTACATTTTTTATGGCATGACATCATCCCTTCACAAGAAATCCATATTCCATCATATATGAAATCGGAACAATTTGAGCTCTAAATATTCAGTTTACATTTTGAAAATTTCAAGACATCCATCTATATTTCCCTGCTGCAATTCTCCTCTTCCTCTATCCATTTTTGTTGTTCTCTGCAAAATTTTTGCAACGATGGAAAAATATATCTCGTAAGATTATTTCGCATTCAAAAGAAACAGTTGTCTGATTATTATCTATCCAATATATTCTATCAGTTCTCTTAATAAAGTTATGAACTAATTTTAGTTGGTAATGAAATTAATTAATATTTGAATTTGGGACTGCATTCGCATAAAAAAAATTTCCATTAAATAAGTTTCAAGAACATATTGAAAATTTTAACAATAGAAAACAAGGACAATTTTCATCCTCAGAGCTCAATATATAAGTTTCCTGTGTTTCACTTGAACTATTTGTTGATGAATCTATACCCTTGATGCAGGACGTTTGTTTGGTATCTCCATTTAGCAGATGGAACGTCAGTTGAATGTTCTTTGCTGCATTATTTTTATTTAGATTATTTGCATTAATAATACGTCTTAGAAACACAGAGGGCAATTTCAGAGGGTCAGTTTGAACTGTGGTCAGACGAAGATGACAACATTTAAGCAAAAAACAAAAATGAAATTTGCGCAACTAGAACTTTTGCGTTAAACTGTCTAATTGGACAGAGACACATCGAACAAGAATAAGTGTCTCTTATAGAAATGAGATAATGAAAATTATGCACTGTTTTTAAGTGACAGGTACAGAAAACAGGTAGTATTTTCAACATCAAAATTATGTATTTTTCAACATTAATCGCGCTTGTTCATCTCTAAAAAGTACAGGTTTAAGACCATCACAGAAGAATAACTGTGAGTTTCGGTGGTGTTCCAGGAAGAATATTCGTCAAAACAACTGGATACCATTAAGAATTTGTATTCTTCGCGATGATATTGCACTTATCAGCAAGCACCGAAACAATAATGCATCATATTATTGCTTCCGCGTCAATCATATTCTCCATATTTAGCTCCATTGGATATCTTTCTTTTCTTGACAGACGAAGATGTAGTTATAAGGTCGCCGTTTTCGCATCGTTTCGAGATCTGTCAAAAAGGTTATGAACTGCCTTATGCAAAATTATCGTCACGCTGGATTTCAGCATTTTATACTCATGCTGGGACCAGAGTAATGCAGAATTAAGCAGATCCACCAACTTAATGTTCTGGAGATTGTATATATAGAAAATAACTTTGATACTACTACGTGATTTATTAATATCTCTGTGCAGCAAAAACTTTTGAGATTTTAGGAAAATGCAAGGAAAGATTGTATCGGATTAATTTAACTTTTGTAGCATTCCTTGGATAATTGAGATATATATGCATCAAATGTATGGCTTACAAGAGAAAGCAAATTGAGAGCAATACGTAACTGAACGAAGTAATGTAGAATTGTCTTTCTCTGAACCTTTTAAAGCTTTTTATTTTGCAAATCTATACATTTTACAGAGGACTTTAAAAAATATCTTGATCCGTTCTGTGGAATTTTCAGCAATGTCAAACTAGGCAGAAAACATTTAGATTTATGTGATTGAAAAAATAGTAATTATATAAATATAAAATTATTCGAAATAATTCGGAGGGTTAATGTATTCAATTCTTTATTTATTCTACGGTGAAAAAATTTATTAGAAAACTAAAGAAAATTTATAAACTCCGTCGAAGGTAGCACTTAAACTTGGCAACTATACAAGGTACTGCTAATGTAAATATTTTTTCTTAAATGTTACAGTTCAAGTGGCTTATTCTGGGCAATGTTCCAAATCGTCCGGCAGCTGGCATCTCCAAAGCATTGCAAAAAGAATTGCAAAGAGCATTGCAAATAAGAATGATCGGAATACGCGAGTAAAAACGTTTATAAAAAAACTGACCTGGCTTCCATTAGATGAGCAGAGAAGCAGTTTATACACAAGTAAAGAAAAATAGCACATAATGTTGAGGGAATTCTTTGCAGACCGATATATTTTTATCTTTTACAAAGCGAATGTTTCGCATTCCATCATAAAAATGGCGCAGAAAACCACGAAATGAATCACTATTTAAGAAATGATGAGATGTAAAGCTATTCATTACAAGGGAAAATATAATCTAATTCCTCTTTCTACCGGAAAACGGATCAGCGATCCATCACAAAAGAAGAAATAGACTCTAACTCACATTTCGATGGTTCCAAAAAAACTCTTTTAGCAAACCAAATAAGAATTACAAGCTGCAGAAAATGCCTATTCTAACTGTAAGTTGGACAATAAATACTGATTTAAATTTTAGAAAGACGTAAAAATAAGAGTTCATCCCTAGACATGTATGCTACAAAAATGAGAAAATATTGCAACATGCAACTCTATTGAAGTATGGCGTTACGTAAAGGTATAGACTAAGAAATGATTTATATATAACTGTATGAGGTGATAAAAAGATTTAAATATATAATTCTAAGAATATAAAGGAAGGCGTCTCTGACTTGATTGCATCAGCTGTTGCATTTTGTGAATAACTATTTTACGTCACACAATTTACAGAAAGAGAGTCAACCTAAAAATATTATCATGTTTATTAAAGGGAAAGTGAAATTCTACATTAAAGTTAATGTCCAAACAAGGCAATATTTTCATCATAACTTGAACGTTGTCAGAAGCATGCCAGTGGAAGATTTGAAGACACAATAAAATTGGTTTGAATATTCCATTACAAGATTAATAAGCAGTGTTAGAAATTGGGTTTAAAATTAATTTTGAAAAGTTTATTAAAATTAAAGAAAAAACTACACGTAAATAAAATTGACATAGCTCAAGATCTATTTTTTTGAATATTTAAGTGGTGTGTTCCAAGGTTATTGACGGAAAATGTTAAAAATTCAATTAAGTTTAATTAATTAAAAATCTGATTAAAATATTGAAAACCCCATTCTTATCGACACCTACTACCCAGGAAGTACTAACTGCAAGAATTGGTAGCTCTACACTTATGTTCTTTATTAAAGATAACTTCCCATCTGGCGCAATATTCGCATCGGCCAAACATAAACAATATCGTAATTAATATTGTTAATATGCATTAATTTTAATTTTAGCATTCAAAAATTAATCACTGACCTTTTTGGGGTGACTTAAAAGAAGGAAAAAAGTGGAGATATTATTGAAAAAAGTCTCGCCTTCGCGAATATTTCAGTGCAGAACAGTACGTGTTTTTTGTATTAGAGATTTCGGATAATCCGGGGTCGGTTAACCGGAGTTTTACTGTTCTTTTAAAACAATCTATCTCTATAGAACTACATTTATATCTAAAATAACTGAAACGTTTAAAGACTGCAGGCATTATTTAAATTCTAATTCTGATCAAGTATATCAGTTACTTTCATGCATATTAAGGTTATATTCAGTACTACTTGACAGGGGAAAATGATACACTGCATGCGTTAACATTAGCTATCACTGACGACAAAACTACATTCATTCCTCAAACCAATAAAACATTTTCAATCCTAAATATTTCCTACTTAAACCAATACTCACGTTTACTACGGGTATCGAGCGCAGCCTTTAAACCTATTTCGCGCGAATCTAAACAATTAGAAAACGATAAAAGACAGCTGAAGAAACTCAAAGAACCACAATTACAGGTTCGGCAGCTACCACAATAGCAAGTGCCAAACAGAAAATTCTCATTCCTAACCACTAGCCTTAAAGCGGTTTTTGATGTTTCCTCTTTTTCGCTGCAGCAGATCAATAAGTCATTTTCCCCATCTCCTTTGGTCTTCGACGGGATGTTGAAAGCCGGTGGAAAAATTGGAGTGTTTTGTTCGACGGCTTTTCATCGGAAATTCGGCACCATGTGTGCCGGTTTACCAAGGATCCGAAAAGCGGCGTGGATCCCTTTTTCTCCCCTTTAGAATTTAGAATCACCAAGAGGGAACACTGAAAATTGATTCAGGAAACGGATGTTCTCATAATGATTGATGCCAAACTGCGGTTTCTTCTCAGAATACAAAAGCATAAATTTGTAACAGGAATTACCTGCTGTTACATAACCATTACTACAGTACCTAACAGGTAGAATAAGTGGTGTTTGAAAGTGATCAGAAGGGATGTTGGAAATGTGATGAAAAGGCCGAGGAAGAAATATGATTACCATCAAACTTGTTGGATTAAAACCTTTCTAATGACCACGAAAGTACAGATGGCATAAAAACAGGGTGGTTAGAAATAAAATATACCTGTTTATAGAATCCTGCAATTTGTTATAAATTGAATTTAAATTTTATAACTCTTACAAAAGCAAATTTATTTTGATTCATGCCTAACTTGCTGTTATTGGGCTTTCTATATTACGTTTTATAATCATATAAGTTTATTCTGTGACCAATAACGTAATTTCATAGAATTTTAAAATGAATACATTGCACATTAAGAATTGTAAATGCATAAAAAATCTTTGTACATGCTACGCTTGCAAAAAGTCAAAAAGCTATTTGAAAGCCTTCAGTTAAATATACAAGGATATTCTAAAATATTTGGTGAAATATAAAGTAGGTAGAGTGGAGTGAAATAACCAAATATTTCAACCCAATATGGGTAGCGAAATGACTTTTTGAGGCAGTAGAGGAAAATAAGAAACGTCCACTCTTACATCACACGAAGAATTACACATTTGGGTACGTTTAATAAACCCACAATTCTCACCTTTGGCTGCATAATGTACAGCATGGAACGACATCACGTGTTTAAAAGAAAAGATTCTGTATTAATGTTTGAATTGACATGATATACAGTGTACGACGCAACACCAGCTCACATTAGCAGCAACATAACCATTCATTTGCATGTAAAAATTATCAAACTAGAATACGAATATAGTGGGACATTCCCCACTAAACCACTCCACTTTTTTGGAACACAGAATGCCTAATCCCTTTGGCAATATAAGAAGAAACTGATGATTTACATGCTACACCCAAACGTCATTTGGAATGGGAGTTGCAATCCCATTTGTAATTAGCATGCGAGTGAAGGCTTCCTCGTGAATGCGGAACGAAGGAAACTGTTAAGCGGGGCATTCACCACTAGGGCACTCCGATTTTTTTGGAACTTAGCAGGCCAAACCCTTTCGCCAATGTAAGAAGCCCATGAAAAAAGGAGTAGGCAGAGGAAAAAGTTGGAATTCCATCCGGTTTGGATTTTCATTCGGCCCACTAGGTCATAAAACTGAAATACGATAGTCAGTTAGGGGGATCAAGCCTCTCTCACAAAAGCGAAAACCACAAAATGGTTGAGGGGGAGTGTGGGTGAGAGTCAGTCTGGAGGAATCAGGACAAAAGGAGGTGCCTAGGGGATCAGGTTCCCCATAGGTTCGGTCGGAGCAGTCCGACCTGTGAATGATTCTCCAAATTTTATGGCCTGAGAATGGAAACGGTCTGGTAAGAAGCCCTCCAAATGGATTGGAACAGATCGACGGTGAATATCCAGCTTAATATGAATTGGTTGGTATACATTTCAGAACTTGGAGAGAGCAATGATATATCAAATTTTTTGGAAATGAACGACAGAGTAAAATAGATGAATCGTCCCTAATATAAACATCATACAATTGCTGTCATATGAGAACAGGAACTCAATTCATTACAGTTATAATAAACAGAAACATTAATTAAGAGTTGTAATTGGCACGGGAGTGCAAAATATACTAAATACCAAAGGAAATTCGAGCCTTAAGTCCTCAACATTGTAGCATGATAATGTTTCAGGCTTGATTCGTCCGTCTCGTATTCGTCTGGTTTGAGTGTATCATCTACAGTATTCTGAGAGTATCAACTTTTTATATCACCAATTCACAGACAGAAAACCAGCCCGAAAACATTGTTATTTTAAAACTGTCAGAACACTCAAATATTTAGCAAACCAAATGTAAAGGTTGCCACTTTGGATCGATGCGGTGGTCAATAGGCTGACTTGGTTATCATTATGTCTATAGCACTAGGGCCAGAATTTACTTTAAGTTTTTCTAGTTACTGCAACAAAGAGAGTAGCTACTGCATCGCATTAGGCAAGGTAACTTGGAAAGTACAAACCACCGTTCACAGGAATGCATGTGTGTACTGGCTCGTGCAGATGTGAGGAAACTTCACGCAACACTGAAGAAGCTAACTCATGATAACAATTATAACTTTAATAAACTTAACAAGATAAAAGTAAAGTAAATGATGATTGAATTAACATGTCGACAACAGGAACATAAAGCAAAGCAAGAGCAAGAGAGATGACAGATGATGCTTGAGCTTTCATGGTACTCAGCTCTCCACTAAGCATGAGCAAGGTAGACAGGTCACGCAGGACGAAGCTGTTGCCACAAATATCAATTTAATTCTAGAATCCATTCCAAATCTCGAGTGAGATAAAGTCCGTGACATCGCAACACAGTGTGAGACAAAGTTAGTTAGATGATGCTCACAGTTGATTTTATTATATTTCTGTGACATTACGTGAGTTATTAATTCTACTGCGCAGGAGTTCCATTCAAAACATGGTGATGAATAATTTTTAAAGCGATGTAATTTTGATACTATATAGATTTTTTATGCTTAAATTTGAAGTGGAATACAGAAAAACCTCGATTAACCGCCACCGTCCGGATCAGGGCTGTGACGGATAATCGAATAGACGGATAACAGAAATCTTTTAATGCATATGTACAGTAAGGTGATTTCACTGCTGTCTTGGGAATAAAATAAAAATAAAATTCGCTAAAAGTGAATAAAACATACATATTGTATTTGATTTTACAAAACGATTAATATAAATTTCAATATAAAAGTAGTAATGTAGTGTAGAATAATGCATTGCAATACTATGTAAAAACCTACGTTAATTTAAGTTAATCTGACGTCTCTTTCTGCGTCCTTGAGTCTCGAGCCTTAGATTTAAGACAATGACGGATAACAGAAACTGTCGGTTAAACGAATGACGGTTAATCGAGTTTCACTGTAATTTAAAAGACAACAAAGGTATACAAGGAACGATGCATATCTATTTATTTCTTCTCATATATATATATATTCTAATTTTCTGAATGGTGCAGTGTAACTTACAGATTTAATTCATAATTTCCTTTTAAAATTCCATGCATACTGCATGAAATTGCAATTAATGAGCACTGGTCAAATATAATATCATTAACGCACAATAAAATAATGCTTAATCCGAAATTTCACTAGCGATATTAAATTGGGAACATATCCATAGCAGAACGCACAGTATATCTGGGAAATACAAGCTGAGCATGAAAGCGTGACCTTACAATAAACAGGCTTACCCGATGTCCGATGTGACATAATACCATATTTCGTGCATTTCCCAGGATCCAATCTAATGCAGGTAAGAGGATGAAATCTGCATTTTAGAGATTTGGTGTAGTGCATGTATAATAATACGCTGAAAATTAATTAGTTGATCAATTCTTTTTCCCGTGTAAATACCTGACAGTTTTTTTAATGTGCGTTTTCAAAATAATTTACTATAATTTTTAGTTAAATAGTTCGCTAGGTAACAGTAAAATTTAACGTTTTTTCATCGATAGTTTATTTCTAAAAGCTCTATTATTTATTTGGGTTACTAGCCACCTTCGGCGATCAGCTTGATCGCCGGAAATAAAATTTATACCGCATCTCTTATGCATAATTTTATATTCATGGTTACCTTAACAAAGTAGTTTTAAAATTCAGATTGCTATAGACATTTACCCCGCGTCCTTTCCGTAGCCTTACACTTGTTCTGTTTGTTGTCTACATTAACGTAAACTACACATTTGATTTCGACGTTAAATTGACGCGCTAATTGGCTTAAAACACGCTGATAAAAAGAATCAGAACATAGCAAAGATAATTTTTATGTTTACTGGATTATTTCATGATATACTTACCATCTTGAGGACTTCATTTACAGATTTCACAGAAAAATTGATCAAATAAAAGAATAAAGTAAAATCCGAAGGACATTTTCTAAGCTTTTAAACAATGGAAGAGAAACACACAATTAAATATTTGTTTAAACAATGAAAATGGTTCGAAATGCGTTGCAACAATGAAAAGTATTGTTGTAAATTATGCCAAAAATATTTTTAAAGGGTTATTAAAATTAGAGAAAAATTCGTAGGACAACTTTAGTGATATAACTAAAAAGATAATTTTTTGCGCTTTCAGATGGTGTAAAAATACTTTTGTGCTGTAATATGTTCGAAAGTTATTATGGAAAAACGCCAAAATTTCGCTTATTTTTTAATTTATTGAAATTCTAGTTAAAATTTCCAAAAAAAGGCTTTGAGATGCTCATTTCCACTGTCCAAGGATTGTTCGTGCCAAATTTCGTAGCTCTAAGTGTAGCAGTCTGACCTGTAGAGCGCCAACACACAGACACACACATTCTCCTTTATTATTATTACAGATCGCATTTATGAACTTTTATATAGACTTCAGCACATGAATTTTCTTTTTATCTTCCACTAATATTTCCATGTTTTGAAAATATAAAAACGAATTAAGGAAGTTTTAATTGTGAAAGAGGTAAAAATACAATAATATTAACAAACAACGAATGAAAAAGAACGAGGAGGAAGAAGAATCTGGTGAATGATGTCATCGGAGGCCTTCATCCATGCAGATTCAAAAATAGAATAAATTTTCTGTCGAGGAAAAACGGAAGAACTTAAACAGAATAAAACTAATGATAATAACAATAATTGCAATTATTTAGATCTAGTAATTAAAATTTTAGAATCAGGAATTTCGGTTGGTATCTGTTACAAAAGGAATGACTTTAGTTTTAGGGATATTTTTCACTGTCATTATCAAACTAATCTTGACCTAAAAGTCTTAAAAAATACCATCCACTCTCAAATCAAAAATATTTGCATCAACCATTCTGCTAGTGTCAAGGCTATTGACAATTTAAAGATTAATTTAAAGTTAAATGGGTACCCTGTACATTTCTTTAAAATTAAGAATTAAAGAATTTTTAATTTCTTCAAATTTCTCAAATTCTCCATCGCACTGGAAGTGTCTATAATACTCACACCACACCTTTTGACATTTTAGTAAAAGTTCCCTTGCAAATTTATCAGAATTATAAAAATAAAAATTATAAAATGCATAAAAACAATTAAAAAATTTAAAATACTAAAAAACAAAATAAGAACTATAAAAAAACTTTATGAAAAACATAAAAAAATCATTAGGTTTTTAGTTAGTGTATACCTCACTAGATGGAGATAGGTGCGCACACCTATTAACAAAGTTCACTTCTGAGAGTTGTTCTTTTTCCCATTCCACAGCAAAAGAGGTAAGACATCTTAAGCTCTTCTTTTAAGACTATCTATAAAATACTGTTTTGAATTTCTTCTTTTCGGAAAAAAATGTTTTTTTTTCCAATTTGTTCCGAAATCGGTTCAGACCTTAGAGGAAAATTCAAATTTAGACCTGAAAGTCGTTTTCCCTCGTCAGGAAACACCTATTCTATTTTTGAATCTGTATGATCCTTTGATCAGTTAGGCCGTTGATTTTTCCTAAGCTCAGATTCCTTGACAATATGTAGAATCCTACCCACTGCTTTCCCACAGGAACACTTATCGTCTTCGTCAAAAAAAATCTATCCTGGTGAGATTTGAAAGCACCATGACCTGTGAATATTTGATTAAGGAAAAAATTTAGTCATGAACAGTAATGCTAAATAAGATGATAGCGTACTGTGGTACAAGAAATCGATAAAATGTTCAAAAATACACGAGAGAAATGTTACTCAATAATACTTGTTCTTCAATTCAGCCGAAATAATGCCGTTATATCTTGAACAAGTATAAAAGCTTTGATATCGGAGTTAGGTACATCCTTTGTTTTGTTATTATGCGGGTGTATTTAAATCCATTGGAGTTGCATGTTCTCCCGATGGTGTGGCGTGGAAGTTTGGAGAGGAGAGTACCGGCTGAATTATCGTCCTCGTCAAGAGACTACTATTCAAAATTACAATTCCGTCATTAAATAGCCCTCAACTAGCTTTTAAATTGGACTTAAATATAACAAATTAAGATACAAACGCTTTAACAATATAACAAATTAAACTAAAGCAATTTACTGTGTCGTTATTTCATGGGGAGATGTTCCAAAAATGAAGATGAGACATCAAATAATCAGTGCTTCGGCTGCCAATCTGTGGTGTAGTACGAAGGACTTGCTTAAAGCGAGACATTCACCACTAGGCCACTTAACTTTTTTTGGAACACAGCAGGCCCAAAACCTTTCTTGAATGTAAGAATCCGATAAGAAATGGTGTTGAGCAGGAAAAAGTTGGATTTTTATCCAGTTTGGATTTTCATTCGGCGCACTAGGTCAAAAAACTGAAATACGATATCAGTTAGGGGAACCGAATCTCTCTCACAAATGCAAAAACCACAAAATGGGAGAGGAAGAGTTGGGTGGGATTCAGTCTGGGGAATTAGGGCTGGGGAGGAGGAGGCGCAGTAGCTTGGGGGAACGGCTTGTCCGTAGGTGGTGGATTTACAGTTGGTACGTCCGACCTGTGAATGACCCATCAAATTTTGTGGGCTGTAAATGGAAAATAATTTATTGAAACAGATCGATATTGAATGTCCAGCTTAACGAATACCTTGTTCCAATCGTTTCCTTGTTAACCTTGAATGTGTTTCATTTTGAAAGCTGCATATTGTAGTGAGGGATTGTCTGCATTGTTTTGGTTGCTGTTCGGTTCATCAACTGTAAGTTCTAGCTTTCAAAACATATCATTCTTTTCCTCATATATCCAGAAGATGAAAGATTTCATAAAAAGGGGAAAATTTTTTTTTTTCATACAGTTTCAATTTTCTTGAAATGAGATCTTTATTTTCTTAAGTTGGAAAGAAGACTGAAAGAAATAACGATTATTTAATTAGAATAAACTTTCTAATGATAAAAATAAGGTCATAATGAATCATACTTTAATATTTTTAGTTGTTGTTAAAACTTACGTATTTTTTATGCATGACGCATGACATTGTTCAGCTTAAAGAACTAACCTTGTTCAACATTTTTAAACACATCAATGTTTACTAATGTGTATTTTCCAGAAAACATTTCAGGAAGTTGTTTTATCAAATAAAACTAGTTGATCCCTCGAAGAGCATCTGCACTCGGTTAGACACATTCCATGATTTTCCTGACGCTTCTAGAGCCAAACTGGCGATTCTGCGCTCCAAAAAAATTTGCCAAGACAATAAATGGCTCCACGTGGTGTGCCTATAACAGAAAAGTAGCCAATGTACAATGTTCACAATAGTAAGTTCCAGGATCTCAATTTGTGAATTGACACGATTTTATTTTAGCTGACTTAAAACGTTGATCAAAACGTTCTCTGGCTCGCCTAAGTCCATTTGCTTCATTTCTAACTGATCTCCTTTGAATAATTTCATCCAAAGTTTCATTATATTGGAATGAAATCTAGAAGTTGGTACACACTCTTAAAATGGTGCCAAGTCGCCAAAGCAAGACGTTGATCGCCTCAATTCATTGATGCCAAGTCGCCAAAGCTAACCCAAATAATACTTGCATTAACTTTGGTGACATAGCGCCATTTTAAAGGTGCGTACTAACTTCTAGATTTCAACCTTATATTGTAAGAAATGATGTGAATTCTTCACCTTAAACTCATTTTTTTGAGAAGTTATTTTACATCAGAACGAATATAGTAACAGGCTATGACTATGAAGCTAATTCTAACGTGGCGAATTGATTGATTGATTGATTTGAGGGGTTTTTTGGGATTTTTAGCTGCAAAGGCCATCATCCCCGTATTCACAAAAGGTTAACGCGGCGGAGGTTAGCGTTTTGGTTTTATAAACAAACCGATCGTTGCCATCGGCAAAAGAGAAATTAACCTCTTTTCTGTGCCACTTACCTTAGCGTTTTATATATACATTAGGGTGTCCCAAAAAATGAAAGTCGTTTGTTTTTTTCGCATACCCTCTTAATTTTTTCCTTTTATGTCAAAACAATTATAAATAAAGTTTCATGCAATTTGAACCACAGCAACCCGTGCCGACTTGCATCTAAACGTGTCAATCAGTACTTGTGTACTTAAGACAGCGAACGCTGGCACGTATATTCTGCAGAGCACAAAGCAGCTGCAAATGGTAAAGTGTTGTGGTACTAAGTGTTTGTATAATTTTTAATCAGTGAACAGAACATGGCAGTGGAATTTCGTAGTTCTAAAAAAGTGATATTTTTAATAGGGGACATAAAACATCAAATAACGGGTTCAAAACTTCCCTCTAACGGACAAGTTCTCGCAGTTTTATTTTACAATATTCGAGAAGTGAATTTAACTGTTAATGAAAGCGCAAATCTCGCTATTCTCGAATGTATTTTGGGAAAAGGCACGCATATCTACCAAATTGTGTGAGGAAACTTGTTAACTTGTATCAAATTTGGGGAGACTTACAAAAAAATTATAAGACGTATTAAAGCGGCGAGAACAAGAATTTGTAAGTAATTTATGCAATTTGTTCGACATTGCACACGCTGATGCACTTCAGTTAATGAAAATAGAGGAAGATAGGATGTCCTTGCAACGCCAAAGAGAGCCTGGGCGACCCGGTCACTTGGGTGGAGTGGATAAAAAACTGGCCGACAAAGAGGAAAGGACGCTACTTCGAGCTGACAGAGAAGAAATCGGCGAATCAAAGATGTTTCCGCTTCAACAGCCTCGGCATCATACGAACCATTGCAAGAAGATTCCTCTTCGAATTCTAGTGAAGATATGAATTCAGAAGATTTCCCAACTGTTATGCACAGGAAGCGAGTTTGCCAATATCACTTGTTAGTCTCGTAAAGTAGAGACAGGCAGCTTGAATAATACTAATTATGAAGAGCTGCTGGATAAGCTAAAAGCGTCCTGGCTTATTGCATGTAGTGGAATTTCTATGAGATGGAGCATTTTTTAGAAATGACGAATCGTATGATTTAAAATAGACATTTATTAGACGACCACATTTAAGAACATATTTACATATCACATCTTATAGTAAAGCAACAGCTTACAGCTGAAGTCTCTCCGAGGAGAGAATGCTTAGAGAACCGTAGGTCTCTCTCCTTCCCTTCTTTCCCTCTTCTAATGGCATAGTAGAGACAAGTATATATACTCTAATAATCATCTACATATCAGCTGCGGGAATCGGATAGACAACGTCATACGATTCCGATTAAATAGCTGCTAAAAATGGATGTCAAGTGAAGTGATTAATTTAAAGAAAGAATGCTTCAAATTTTAGAATAAAGGTACGAGAGACAATTTAGAAAAGATGCAAGCTTCTTAGCTTAAAATGCAGAATTTCCCAACACCAACACTGATCGAAAGCACAGAACCTGGGACAAGTAAATCAGTAATAAGGAAACATTTTATTACCCCAAAGTGAGTTGTTGCATTAGACAGGTGTCAGTTAAGTATGGCAGATTCTGTGTTTAAACTTGAAGCTATTATTGATGCACTTGGATGTAACATTGACGAATTTCCGATAAGTAAGTCTTCAATTCAAAGAATCCGAACAGAAAAACGGAAGGAACGTGAGGAAAACATAAAAATTGATTTCCAAAACAAGGAACCTGGTGTAGTGACCTTGCATTAGGATGGCAAACCGTTGCCTGCTTTGAATGCTCGAAAATCGAAAGAAGAACGTTTGTCTATAGTTATTTCATGTGCACCTAAAGAATAAATTGCTGTGCCGAGACTGAATAATTCTACAGGCAAAGAACAGACGCAGGCTTTTTGGAAGTCGATCTTAGATTGAAATCTCGAAGACAAAGTCCAAATTCTCTGTTGTGATACTACGGCTTTGAATACAGGTCTTTTAATGGTGCTTGTGCGCTCCTCGAACAAACATTTTACAGGGAAATACTTTTTCCGCTTGCCGCCATCATGTATACGAACTGGTATTAAAGGCCGAATTCGCAATGAAAATTAAAACAAGTGACAACAAGCCCCGATATTTCACTCTTTAAAAAGCTCAAAAATAATTGGAAAAACATCGATCTCACTAAAATACAGTGATATACAGGAACAATGAAAGTGTTCCGAACCGTACCCGAACTTGAAAATTTGTTTGACTTTTACCGCGCTGAACTTAAAAATGTTATGGTCAGAGACGACTATCGAGAGTTTATCGAACTTTCTATCGTATTTTTAGGTGGAGATGCAGAAAAAAATTTAAAAATCAGACCTCCGGGTGCCATGCACCAAGCTAGATGGATGGCCTAAGCGATTTACTCCCTAAAACTATCGTTATTTAGTTCTCAGCTGAAATTAAACACACAGGATAAGGAAGTACTGTTAGACGTCTGCTTGTTTATCATGACAATCTACGTTAAACCATGACTTCAATTCATTTTGGCAGTTAAAGCACCCTACAAAGATTTGTGCTTTCTGAAATCTTTGAAAGCTTACGAAAATGTGAGTGAAAGTATATAGAAAGCTGCTTTACAGACCTTTAGCCAACATTTATGGTATTTGACTGACGAAATAGCAGTCTTGGCACTTATTGATGATGATGTGGACGAAGAAACAAAATTAAAAATGGTGGCAAATTTACATAGAGAAAATTTCTCGACCCATGAGAAAAGAAACATTCCATCGAAGGAAGAACTTTGTGGTTCATTGTATAGTGAGTTTGATATATTGATTTTGTAGTTGTTTATTTAGTTATTTATTTAGCAATTGTTACCTGCTATTTAATTTTTTTACAGAGAAAAGTATCAATGATTTCATGTCAGTCAAAAGCCAGTCATTTTTTTCTAGACTCAAAATTGATGATAGTTTTCTCAACGAGAGTCTCTTTTCAAGGACGAATAACGCTTCGTTTCTAGACGCTAAAAAGACAGTCTCAATGCTTAGAGCAGTGAATGATACAGCTGAAAGAGCGGAAATATGATGCAGGACTTTCATGGTTTAATAACGGTTGAGGAGGAACAAAAACAATTTTTGTTACATTGCATACAAGAACACATGAAGATCTCTCCTGCCTGAAAAAAGCAAACATTGAAACGAAAATATGTACAGTACTTTACTGTAATACGGTAATAAATATCTGCTTTGAATAAATTGGTGTCTTATGTACCAAAGAAACATACATTTTACAATCTTTCCATAGTATTCCCCGTACAAGATTTCACGTTCAAGTTTGACCTAAAGTCGGCACGGGTTACCTTTATCTTATTGCAATAATACTTTTTATTTATGTTACTGAGGTCAAATAGAAAAAAATAGAGGGTATGCGTATTCGATTTTGCAAAAAAAGATTTTTCCCATTGTATCTTGGGACACCCTAATATACATATATTGTTTATTTTTCGATAAATATACTGCTTATTAATAATCTTGAAAGCATTTACATTTTATAAAACAGATTTCATCAATGTATAAAATCATTCATGTTGCTTTATTAGCTGAAGAAACATGTAATAACCATAGTTATTTTAAAAGTGAATGAACTCGAGATAAAATAAAATAAATATCAAGACGCATCAAAATCTTATTTGCTTTATGGAACTTGTTTCTCTTAATTCGTTCTAAAACTTTTTGCTGAATAATTGTTTATTGGAGTTTAATGACATTTTAAGCGGATTTTCAAATTTAAGATATAAAGTAACAAATTCTTTTAAATCTCGCTTTAAGAGAAATGCACGTAACAATTCTTAATTAATAATTAATAGGATTTACTTTCAGACAATTGAATGGATTTACAGTTGCATTAATATCTTTAAGAAAAACGCATCTTTATTCTAATTTTTATCTTTGAAAACTTTCAAGATTTTATTTTTACTTGTTTTCGCCTTTCTTATTAAAGAAAATTTCCCACACTGTGGTAATTTTGATTAATGCGAAAGTACGAGTGGTTAATTTTAACAAGTTCAGTGACATCAAGTTTACTTTCGTTTTTCTTGCTGTTTACTTTTAGTTTGTACATCTAATTATCTAGTAAATGCACCTTTGAACCTCGTGCTGCTAAATTTAGTATATGCTCTGAAAAGAAAACTTCCAAAATTTTAAGACTCTGAGAAATGCATTAAATTTAATTGGAGGAATTTGTCTTGAAAGAATATGTTTAATGGCTTATAAGCAATTTTTCTTCAACAAATGGCACAGCGCTCCAGTTTTAAAAAGTGATTCTTGTGTGGCGAATGCATATTGCTTGAAGAGTGTGGCTTATGAATTGTAAAAAAATGAATTAGGTAAAAAGAAAAGGAAGGTTCCATGATTTATCGGATAATCGACATCTTAATGTATAAAAATAAGCTTGACTAAATGTTGGATTGCACTTGGACTGAGAATATTTTTGTTAAAGAAGATTACAGGTTGTGAATCAGAAGAGAAGTAGCTTAAGATAAAATGGTAATGGTGAATGCATATTGCTTGAAGAGTTTGTGGCTTCAGAATTATAAAAAATGAATTAGTTTAAAACGAGAAGGAAAGTTCCAAGATTTGTCGGATAATCGACATCTTGATGTATAAAAATAAGCTTGACTAAATGTTTATATTGCACATAGATTGAGAATATATTTGATAAAGAAGATTACAGGTTGTGTGAATCAGAAGAAAAGTAGCTTAAGATAAAATAGTAATGGTGAATGCATATTGCTTGAAGAGTTTGTCGCTAATGAATTGTAAAATAATGAATCAGAAAAAATGAGAAGGAATTTTCAATGATTTATCGGTTCATCGACATCTTAATGTGTAAAACTAAGCTTGATTAAATGCTTCAATTGCACATGGACTGAGGATATTTTTGATAAAGAAGCTTTTACAAGATGTGAATCTGAAAAGGAGATACTTAAGATAAAATGATAAGAATAGTAAAATGGTAATGGTGAATGCATATTGCTTGAAGAGTTTGTGGTTTTCGTTTATGAATTGTAAAAAAATGAATTATGTAAAACGAGAAGAAATGTTCCATGATTTGTCGGATCATCGACATTTTAATATATAAAAATAACCTGGATTAAATGCTTGGATTGCAGATGGACTGAGGATGTTTTTGATAAAGAAGATTATAGGTTGTGTATTAGAAGAGCAGATACTTTAGACGGTAATGTCTCTTAATGCATAGAATCATCTACATCGTGATAAAAAATGGTGGCATATAAAAAAATATTATTCAAAATAAATTTAACTCTCATAAATAGCCATTTAACAGAAAAACATATGGAGTATTTTACTTCCGAAAATCAGAATAAATAAAATAAAAACAATTTTCAAAAACACACTTTTATTAGTCGTTGAAGAGAAATTTTTAGTAAAATTATTTTATTCTTTTTAGTCTTTAATTTATAATTCATTATTATAATTACTATGGAATCCTTAAATAATTTTTTTATCGAAATCACTAGAAGTGGCTCTGCTTATATGGAGAAAAAATTAATTAAGTTAATCGATTAACTCCAAAAATTTAAGTTAAACTTAAGAATTAAGATCCAAAAACATCAAAATAGTGTCGAGAACATACAAATATGAAAACAGTTTTAAAACGAAATTTAAAAACAGTTGTATTCCAGGAAGTAAGTGTAACATAGATTAGAAAATCCAATTTGAAATCGTATCTTCATATTTATCTACATCTTTTAATTTTAGTAGAAAAATTAAATTTACTAAATTTGTAATACAAATGGCAGTTGAAAAGTTTATTTTGTTTTAGGCTCGTTGACAAACTTCATTTAAAATGTCTTAAAGTAACATTTCATCTTGATATCAATGCAGTACATTAAGTTTTTACCGCGTAAAGAGTTATCCCGAGTTAACTCGTCCTAAATACAGCAGGTTACAAAATAAGTCGGTCCTTAAGCGGTTAAAAGCAGAAGATTATTCCTTAATTTCATTAGCAAAACAAAATTTTTGTATTTATTAAGTTAAACTCTTTAGTTTTGAAGATAAGCATTTCCATACTGAAACGCACTTCTTATAACAGCTCTAGGTAATAGAATTATGTAAAGTAGATGAATTAAATTCTGAGAATTTTTAGTCCATTTACTTTATTTTAGTGTTTACTTTATTTTCAACCTATTTTCCTCGAGGTCAAAGTTTTCTTTGCAAAACTCTATTTTAATTCATTTAGTTATTGGCAGCTTCTCAACACTGGATTTTATGTTTTACTAAATGGAGATTTAATGTCTTGAGGAAAACGGTAAAGTTCCTTTCTGGTGAATTGAATAAAATAAAAAAAATAACGGGTTGTTTCTAACAATTTTTAATGTCTTTGAGATGCATTGTATAACTTGGCTTTATGATGAAATTCATTTTTCGACAAGCTAGATTCTTAAGAAGTCAATAAAAAGAAAACATTTTTATTAACGTTAATATTACTGAAAGGGATCGTTGATCGTTTGTATAAAATCATAACACTTTTCAATGAATGTATAACAGAATGTTTACTATTATTTCAAAGCCTATGACTCCTCAGCGTGATTGAACTTCTGAAATCCTAACTATGCGCATTTATATAGAGATATTCTTATTATTGAATATGTGACTGAATTATGGAATTAATCATCGATTTTTTAGTTATACCGGGCATCTTGATAGTATATGTGCTCCAACATACAGAGCAATTTTTTTATCGCATTAAAGATGGAAAAATAAAAAATCTTAGTTATTGAATCCCTGCCTGCAGGTGACCCTTGAAGAAGTCTGCAGGCCGGATTCTTTTCTTTTAATTTTTTCATTTTGTTTGCATTTCCCCCTTTTTTTCAAAGGGTATTAAGGAATTAAAGTGTTACTTGATTTCTCACTGTTTTAAAATCTTCCATCTCAGGTGATATTTAGGTGCTCTGGGTCGCTTTGACCGATAAAAGATGTCACAATTCCTCTTTATATTTCCTTGACAAACGAGAGCTAGATATGCTAGACCAAGTGGAATTAGAACTGTTTAAAAAACTCACTCTAAATTATTACTCTAAAAACTAAAATAAACTTTTCATTCATATTCTAAATAAGATATAACTAATTTACCGACTGTAAATGCCGTTTTCATTATATGAAGAATACAAAGTTAAACTCAAATTCTAAAGACATTTTTCTACTCTACTAAAACAACGTTGCCATTCCTGAAAAACAAACTTTTAAAACATAGATAAAAAATAGACAATCAATTACAAAACATGTAATACAAATAAAATGGTTAACAGTAATCAACCGTTTGAGGTTAATGAATTAATATTTAGAGTTTTTAGTATTGAAAATGTAAAGGAAAAATATTAAAGTCAAAATATTGTTCAAGAACCATCATCACAAATGTTTTTAATTGACAAAACTGTATTTCCTTTTGACACGACCTTAAATTACACCGCCAAAACGTTCTTTTGGTACCACAGCACTTCTCTTATCAATCATTTAATTTTTTTTGCGTGTTCTCATCGATTGTTTTTTTAACCTTTGTTTAAAATCTTGCCTTACGTAGCCTTCGTATTTCCTGAGACTTCCTAATTTCTCACTAAAACTTGAAAACATGCGTAACTGCCCTTCATAACAGCAAAATAAATTGTTTCTTCTTTCTGGTTATTAAAGCTCATAAAATATAATCTAAATTCAAATTAATTATGATATCAAGATGGACTCCTTTATTTTTACATCCGTTGTTTTTTGCCACGTTGTTTTTTTAATATACCAAGAAATATTCATGGGGAATCGCTTTTTTCTGCTAAGTGTTATAAAAATTGCTATGATTAATGAACAACTTACTACAGAAAACTCACACTATAGATTATTTTTCAAGATAGCTCTATAGTTTTAATGTGCATTCTGGGAATTCCTAAATTTATCTCAAAATTATAGTAAAACTCAAAATTATAGTTTGTATCAAATTGATAGAACAAAATTTTATTATTTGTTACTTTTTTGAGCAGAAAAAAAACGATAACAATAAGAATAATCCCTATTAGCATAATATGTCTTATGATATCTCCACGATGTTACTACGATTTTCTGAATGCCGCAAAACATCGTAAAGATATCGTATGGATATTGTGCAGCATCTTGTGCTAATTGGGATGCTTGCAAAAAATAAAGATTCTGTTAAGTTCTTAAAGTAGTTAATATGATGCCAAAACTGTAAAGAAGAACATTTTCTGCAAGTGAAGAGGCGAAATTCGGCATTCCACCCAGCTTATACCTCGAATTCAGAGCCATTTTTAGAAATGCGTGCAAATGAAAGCAACTTCCCAGACACTTAACTATGCGACGAGATCATTATAAATATTTATTTTCATTTTGCACGAGTTCTTATGCAGAAAGGGAATCTCCGAGAGGAAGTAGAGAATAAAAGGAAATCTGGCAACATAATGGATAGATAGCCTCGGATTCTTATGATCATACTTTTATATGTCTGCAAACTTGAAAATTTTACTATAAGGAGCAGTTAAAATACTGTAAATAAATAAATAGATAAAGCACAATAAACACAATTATTTTTGAGAGCAAATAAGTTTTTTGAACATTAAATGACAAATGTTTTGAAAGGAAAAGAGTGCTATTAAGAATAAAACACAAGGATGCACTTTTATCAGAATTGTGTGTAATAGATGAAAATTTTCTCTGACGGGACATTTTAATTCTCGATCTCCATTACTATTTAAGCGTAAATAATACTAATGATATTATTTATTTGATTTATTTTTAATTTCCTCTTATACGAAGTATACAGGAAGAAAAGTATTAAAGTTGTTCTTACTCAGGATTCTAAAGGGGAAAAATTCATCAAAACACAAAGGTCGAGGTTTTTTGAGTATTTCCCCAATTTTTTTTCTCTACGCGAAGAATTAGAAATAATAAAAATTTTATTTTTATTCAAGAATAAAGTTGTTTGTTTTGTGTAATAAATACATTTCATAAAAAACAGTTTTTAAAAACACACCTTTAATTAATGTACTTAAAAATAGAAATTTTTAAAAAATTATTTTCCACATTTTTGTTTTTAATTCTTGACTGATTACCATAAATATTATGGAATCTTGAAATCAATTTTTTTCAAATTCGCTACAAGATGGCGCCATGCGTATAGAATCAAAATTTTCTTAATTTATCGATTAACTGATAATTATGTTCTCAAAATATTAAAACAGTGCGTTGTCATTGAGAATACACAACTGTTTCAAATACACAGAATTTTAAAACTCTAGAACATTAGGAAATGAGCGGAAAATCGATCATAAGATTCCAACGCGAAACAAGCAAAGCTAAATAAAAGTGTGTAAAAGCTATTCATAAAATATTCTTTATACTTCACTAGAAAATATTAATTAAATAATAGTTGCTATTATTAAATTGGTGTTTTCAAGCGTAGTTGAATAATATAATATTATAACTAAGCAATTATAAAAATAAGTCAAGCTAAATAAAAGCGTGCAAAAACTTTTAACAGAATATTCATTATATTTCATGAGAAAATATTAATTAGATAACAGTTATTGTTAAATTAGAGTTTTTACGTGTAGTTGAATAATATAAAATTATAACTTAGTAACTATGAAAAAAGCCAATTTTTAATTTCTTCAAAAGATTTCTCGCATGTAAGCATGAAACAGCTCAGCAAATCAAACAGTTTAACCTAGGAATTGTTGAAACACAAATTTAACAATTCCAAATTTATTCAACCTGATTAATGCTGATGACTGCAGATTTTCACAGTGACTGACTTTTAATTTGTTTTAGAGCAAGTAAAACGCATTTAATTACCATCTTTCCTTGTGCTTTATAATTTGGTGCAATTTATTCTAAAGAAAAAGAGAGATGCTTGAATTAGATATTTTCTGCTGATTTGTATTCTATGGCGAGGAATTAGCTGTAACATAGCTACAAAATGCTTTAAAAAATTAATTGAAGATTTAAATACAGCAAAACACCGTTTATACGTCTTTCAAAGGACTGACGTAAAAGTGATAAAACGTATAATCGAAATTTCACTAAACAACTTTGATTATTACAAATTGAAAGCCACTAATACAAATTCATTTGAAATAAATAATTTTAAAGTTTTTTAAAATAGTACTAGCGTATTACTACATATTATGGAAGGAAAAATAAAAATTTCAAAATTATACATGTAGGCATTGTATTTTCCCAGTCTAGCTTAAAACCTTAAGTTTAATTCCTTCCTAATAATATTTTCTCACTTTCCGAACAAGCTCATTTGAATAATTGTTGTGTCAGCAGAAAGGTATCGGAAGATAACTATCACGCGTTTTCTCACGGTGCTAATCACGTGATGCGTAGGTGTAAACTCTCCGTTGAAAAGCCCAGGGTAATGTTTGAATCCTGAGTAGATGACTTTTTGAAATCAAACGGAACGGTCATGCGGTAGGATTGGTGAGCTTAACGAGCTACGGGGATCTTTTCCCTCTTAGCACGGCGGCGATGGCTATAATTAAACGTTTTAACGAGGTGTAAGTTGATATATTAAGTAAGTAACAAACCCTAAATCCCTCTTGTCTAAATTGTAAATGATACCTGTGTAAATACTTTTCTCATTTCTTATCATGTCATGTTCTAATAATAAATAATTTAGTTTTTAACTCCTGTTTCTCCTTCTTTATCTTTGGTGCATTTACCCTTAGAGTTTCCTTAGATGAAGCATTTTTACCTGTAGGCGGATTTTGGATTATTTCCCATACAACCGTATTTCTACATAACTTACGGCGGCTCAGGACGGAATTGAGTTTTTCTACATACATTTGCCATAAAAGTGAAAAAAATCGTACATTTGTTGTATATCTAGAGTGCTAATTGTATCTATCTTATACGATTTATGTAAGTAGGTGTTTAATTGAGAAAATTTTTAATCGTCGTCTGACTTGCTGATTGTCTGTGAATATTAAGTGCATCATTATGAATCGAATTAAATTCATTGGATGTGTTTTCACTATTCTTTTGACAAGAGAAATATGTTTGAAGTTTTTAGTGGAGTCCCTTGCGTTTTTGAAGGAAAGTTCAAAAGTTCATCGCTTAAATCAATAACAGACAATTTATCTTCTATTCATTAATCAATTGTGAATAATTTGGTCATCACAAGTCATGATATCTTTATCACAGTTCACGTACTAGAAAGGAGGAAATTTTCACATTTTTAGAACGGGGAAAACGACGCATAACCGAAGCTTTGCGTCGTATAAACGAAGTACTTTATCATTACAATGAATACGAAAAAATCGGAACTGTTATCAAACGACGTATAAGTGTAAACGACGTATAAATGGTGCTTATCTGTATCTTAGTTTTTCCCTCACAGAACTGTGCTAATGGAGAATGAATCACAGTAGAGAGAATAAAATGCAAAGCTTGGTCTTCTTAAGCTATTGACTTTCGCTAATCGTGCTAATTATCTCACTACAATAACCTGTTTATTCTTTTAGAAAATAATTTGCAAACCTCTTTGTTTTAACGAAAATACATAATGAAGTATTTTTAATTTTCTCAAAGTTAAGCTCCAAATTCTTATTTTGAGATCGGTTTTGTATTTTTCTGAACAAACATACAGTTTAAGGGAAAAACTTGTCTGCAAAATGTAATACATATAAATTTTTTATAAGAGATTTCCTTTTATTTTTTGAAAATTAGTTGGGTATTTATTTTCAGAAATGTTTTTCCTTCTATCTATGTAGATTATGTATTTATTAAACAATTCTCTTTAAATTGGTTTCATTAGAGTTAAAAAGTATCATGGGAGTTTGCTATCTACATTCATTTGTATATAAAAAAATACTTGTTTTATAACAGGAACTGTTTAAATTTCAAAAACAATGCATCATTTTAAGCATTATGGATAGAACTGGTAAATGAAGGGATTTATTAAAAAGTGGCAAATAATATAAAGAATTTAATATGAAAGGTAAGTTAGTGTCAAACTATTAGGTTTGTAAATTTTCAGAATGATTATCTTTCTACCAATTGTTCTTGAAATTTTATTTAATTTCTTTTTAAAATGTTGTTTATTTTGTCATTCCAACGAATTTAAATTTGTCTGCACAAAAACACGAGAGATTCATTTGATTACCGCATTTTTCTTTTAAGATTATTTCAGCGTTATAACAGAATCAACTATAATTTTAACTAATATAATCAACTATAGTTTATAACTATTTAATCTTCAGTTGATTAATTGTAAGCATTCTATGTGTATGTCTATATGTAAGCAAATTATGTAGCATTCCATATACGAGTATACGAAATGCCTTTACGGCATGCCTTAATTCAGTGTCTATACTATTGAAATTGACCAACAACTCTGTGAGTAGGAGACAGGTCGTATTGAACTAGTATAATTGCCCAAAATGTCGCAAGCAGAGTCTATTTGATGCCCAATTTCCTGACAGCTCAAATGTCCAATACAGTTTAGTGTATTTGCCATTAACAGAAGTGCATCAGTTCTGACCATAATTCACAATTGTGTGACGTGATCACACGTGTTTAAATCAGTCGTGGTCATATAAGATCGATGATTTCAATAAATTGTAAAATAACAGGTTTAAAGGGAAAATCAAACACAAGAAAATAAATTTATATATCGTTTCTTAACAAGCAACACTACCTGTCTCAATTTTTGGAAATTTCAAAGAGGAAGAAAAAACTCAATTGTCCACAACCAATAATGAATATTTTTGCATCTGGTAGGTACATCCGGCTTCATGTTTATATCAACTTCATGTTTATATCAGCTTCATGTTTATATCAGAAGTTGAGTACTTTCTTCCTTTTTGAAATTTCAAAAAATTGAGATAGGTGGTGTTGCTTGTTAAGCGACGATATATTTATATGTATAAAGTTTGTAAGGGCCACATTTGAACAGTTCGTGTAATATTAGATTTCTGTTTGGGAAACAGAAAATTTTCGCGTTCAACAAACTCTTTAGTTTATTCTCGTCATTGACCTAGGGATGGCGTTTATTGCGAAAATGACCGGTTTTCGGTCATTCAGGTTTTCTTCACCTCCGGTTTAACCTGGCAGAAAAAATAACCGGCAATAAAACATCCTCGCTCAAAATAACCGGTTTTCGTTTTGTTATAGAAAACAAACGCCGTTTGTAAACAAATTTTTTTTATTAATATTGCTTTTACAGGAAATCATTTCGTTGGCTAATATTTATCTGTTCTTAAAGACTCTTTTAGTAATCCGTCAACCAACAGACTCCTCGTGGAAGCGGTTGTCGTTGATTGGCCTAAGATTCTGAAATACAAATCCTCATAACTTGGTAAATTTTGGTCTAATCGAACCTAAAATCGAGCCTATATCTTCCGATCCGGTTTTTTTTTTACCATGTTATTGGATTTAAAAAATAACCGGATATAACCGGGACAAAAAATAATCGAAAGAAACCGGTTAACCGAAACAAAAAAATGACGGGAGGTTGTCTTTTCAAACAACCGTTGATGTTAAAGGCGTAGGACTACTTTACTCGCGTGACTCTTTTGTTTCTCGAAGTTTTCCGATTTTCAAATTTTTTTGGAACTTCTGTTGTTACTCTTTATCTCTAAAATAAGACAATAGTTATGTTTTTAACATATGTAGTTACCGAGATATAAATGATCTCCCATACAACGTTTTTTGTGGCGTTTTGGCGTGTGAATCAAATTCCTTCCTGAGACCCCAATGGGAGGAACGTAGTCCTACGTTAAAAACCAGTAGGGTTTTCCCATCCCTACATTTACCTGACTTTCATAAGGCTTGCTTCATGATAAATGAAAAGTATGGCATCTGCTGTTGGTCAAAGCGACCACGGAGCAACTACGTAGCATCTGTAATGGAAATCTGACTTAACTTCAATTTATGGGAGATGGGTTACCTTCCTGTAAGGCTTTACAGAAAAACTGGCCCACATTTGTGTTTCAATTGGAGGAAAACCAGAGAAGTCTTTAGTAGCAGTCTTTCCCTACTGCAGCGAGCACTTCGTTGTTAAAGCCCAACCGACTATCAGTTTCTGAATAATGCTGACTAACTGCTTAACCCTCTGATTCCTAAGGCCATTGAAATAAAGGGACCTCAAAATACGGGAACGTCCGAGCTACTCTGTCAAAGATAAGGGAAATTCACTTTCCCCCTCAAAAACCACAATGACAGCTGGCATTGTCCGAATTATAAGAAAACTCCCTTCTTCCCCAAACACATCTGGGCGAGCCACTCGAACGAACAAATCACAAGCCGCGGGTGTGAAATCAATCACAATTAACGAAAGAGGGTGGAAATTTCAGAGTGACATTCGGACTTTTCGGACGGCTATCGTCTTTTGCTTGAAGGGACGTATAGGACAGTCCCGTATCAATAGAGTTAACCACAGGATAGAACTTATAATTTTCTTCCTCCGTTTGGTTGTTCTTTAGCCGTGCTTTAACTCATTACACTTTAGGCCATTGATGAGCTATTTTGCAGGCGTTCAGAATGTTATAAATTAATCAATAATTTAGTAACTGCTGATATTTTTTATTCCACGATTAAAAAAGGAAATTACTTGTTTCACCAGAGACTACTTATTCATTTAATAAAATTATAATCCAAATGGATATCCTAACCTTTTTGAAGCCTTGATATATTTCCAGTTTTAAAGTGTATAATTCTCATGTTAATTTGCATAGGGTAACAAAAAAGCAACAGGCAGACACAATTATTGGATAAAACTCCTTTTATCTGCCATATATTTCAATAATCTTTGAAACAGTTGCGTTTCGTTTGCAAATAAATCACAATAAAAAAACAAAAAAGGGATTTTTTTCTGTTTATCAATAGGTGCTTAAAATCGAAGCCATCAGTTAGTTTGGTTTCAATTTTCCTTTTAGTTAGTTAAGTCCGAATCAATTGCTGATTTACTCTTTCAAGTCAAAATTCAAAAGGAACGGTCGCGATGGAGTATAGAACTCGAGCATTTTCATTCAATTCTCTATACATTGACTTCAAGATCGAATGATAAAATTAGTTTTTCTCTCAGCAAATATATGCTTATCCATTTCTATTTCACCTTGCCTGTTCTATATTTTTTTATTAGGTTTAATTATTTTTATTAGTTATTTTGGTTTCAATTTTCTTTTAAGTTAGTTAAGTCCGAATCAATTACTCATCTTATCTTTCCAGTCAAAAAACAAAAGGAACGGTCGCGATGCAGTATAGAACTCTAGCATTTTCATCCAATTCTCTATACATTCATTTCTATCGAATGATAAAATTAGATTCTCTTTCAGCAAGTATATGCTTATCCATTTCCATTTCACCTTGACTGTTCGATATTTCCCTTTTGAGGAGACGAAATTTTACCATGACAATAAAGTATAAACTGGACTTTCTAAAGTTCGTCCTCATTCAAACTAGCGTAGAGATATAGAATTCATTTCCCACTGCCAATTTCCAAATTTCATGAATAAATTCTATAGAAAAGTGTAGATGTAATGGGAATCAGAATTATTTCTGCCCTGTCTTAAAATGCTTTTCAAGGTGGAGATATAAATAGTTTCCACATGTGAGTTATGAGCAGTAGTTTGATAGTAGTCCTATTTTGAACAACTTTAATCTGTGAAGCTTAGTTTATTGTTAGCATGTTAGCGTTTGGTTCACATTACAGTAAAACTTCGATTGCCCGTCACTCCTTTAACCTTCAATTTCCGTTATCCGTAATCGTCTAAAAAGTAAAAAGGAACGTAGATTTATACTATTTAAAAATCGGTTCTACTGTTATTTAATTCCCTTAAAAGTTTTATGTCAAATCTATGATCGATTAGAGAACTTTCAGGATAACGAAAATCGTCTCTGAATAGATTACGTCCGTTGACCCATCCCCGACAGTAATCTGTGCTCTAAATTATGGACACTAATTTTAGTACAAACTTAAAAATTATTAACTTTTTTCAGGCTTCCAGATTGAATTAATTTAATGTCCATAAAAGTCTATGTCAAATCTATTATCGATTAGCGAACTGTCTGAATAACGAACATCGTGTTTGAATAGATTATGTCCGTTTACCTATCCCCGACAGTAATCTGTGCTCTAAATTATTGGCAATACTTTTATGCAAACCTGCGAAGCAAACGGATCTTTGTTAAGATAAAAGAGAATAACAGAATTTGAATTCTATTTTCTGGATATTTGTAACAGTTTTTATGAATTGTTCATCATAAAACTGATAATATTATGGAACTAAAAAGGATGGCTTAGTTTAGTTATACTAATGTCCCGTTTTGAAGCAACACGAGGGCTATTTTGGGACGGACCTCGTAATTTTGAACCACAGTCAGATGACGAGGACAACGCCTGAGCTGACACCCCCTCTCCAAACTTACACGCCACACCAACGGTGCTCTTGACTTCCCGCCTGCTGAGTCTTTCTTTTTTATTATTTACATGATTTGAGCTTTTTAAGTAATACTTTTTATTTAATTTTTCACTGAATGACAGTTCTGTAGATTTATAGTGCTCTCCACTTGTTTATGCGTTTTTTTAAACTTATTGTACCCAGTCGGTTCCTTGGTGTGGGATTCTCTCGGCGCCTTAGGGCAGCTATTGGTCCATTAGCCCCGACAATAGATGACTGTTCCATTACCCGAGTCTCTCCGCAGTTCTGGAAACCTGTTGCCACGTTGTCAATGCCCTAACGGTTGTTTAGATTTTTTTTGGGGGGGATGGGGCTATGCATTCTACTTTTTGACCTTATTTTTAGACTACAAAATTTCATTCCTTTTCCTCTCCCATTGGCCGTTTTTATCCTGTATAGGACATAAAGTAATTTTTAACTTGCGCAGTTTTACTCAAAAAAACATTCAGTAATTGATAATTTGATATTCCCTTATACGCGGGACGTGCGTTACCGTTGACTAACGGAATTTATTCCTTTCTACCTCAGAAGTAATTATTATTATTATTATTAATTTATGTATTTTTAATTCTATGTTTGGTACAGTTTTTATTTGTGTTTTGTGTGTCGCTTGATGTTTAAAATTGTTTGTGTGTGTTTTTTTTTTATACTATGGGGTTTCAATATTTGACTTTTTTATATATCTGATTTTTACTGCTTTTTCTGTGTTTATTTGTTTGTTTCTTTTTCAAGACTTATCTATTTTTATATATTTTTACTGTTCCTTGTTTGCCCGAGCAGTAAATCAAGTTATTTTCTCCCCACCGAGGTGGGTCGAACCATGTTTACACTCCCAGCTCTCTTGTATTTAAAATTATTGCCCCTATTCGGGCAATGCCTGTATCATCTTATTGTACCCAATAAATCCCGTCCTCCACATGCTGGTGGAGCTCTCCCCGCTGGTCCTCTACCGGCCTTACACCCTTTTTTGGGTAGGCCGGGCCAGTGTGGGTATTTTTACGCCACACCAACGGGAGGACGTTTGGCCACTACGTATGATTTAGCGTGCAACAAGCCCCATGCACGGCGAATCTTCGATGAAATCGGGTTTCGGGACTGTGGCCTTCCGGCCCCAAGGCCGAGACCCTACCACTAGGCCACCGCGGCCTCTACTAAAAAGGATGGCATACCAAGAAAAGTGCTAACCATATGACTCAAGCGAGAAATGTTTATTTTTGTTACATAAAAGGAAACTTAGCACGAAAATATAAAATCATTTACTTTTTTATGTTTCCAGAAAGAATTAATTTTATTTCCATAATAATATAAGTTAAATCGATGATCGATTAACGAACAACCTGGGTAACGAACGTGTCTTTAATCAGACTGTGTTCGTTAACCCATCACCAACAATGGACACTACTTTTATGACAAACCTGAAGAGCATACAGATCTTTATTAAAATAAAGGAGAAAAACCAATCTACTCATTCTTTTAAAGTTATATCCGAATGCCGCCCTTAGGTAAAACAAATTCTTAGCGTGATTTACGCGAGAATGAGAAGAGGAAAGTAACAAGAAACCCGGAAAAAGTTTTTGAATTTATAACGTATCTGTTATTCTTCGCAAAGAAAATTCTTTAGCAGATAGTTAAACCTGCAAGCAAAAATCAATAAATGCGTTTCTTTAACAAAGTAAATTATACATCTGCTGCCTCGGAGAAAATAAGATATTTCCCTATTTCTAGTATGCGAGGAATAAAAAATAAAGTATATACATTTTCTTTGTTCCAGGCACTTCGAAACATGTAGTAATTTTGCGATTTTCACATTCGAGTAATTTTTTTGTCTTTATGCTTTTCATTTTCATTTCTGTACAATTTTAATGACATCTGATAAGCGAACGTTTGAAATTTATATTAAAATGCAAGACACGCTGATAACTATCCAACAAAAATTTCGAAAGATATCGTTTATCTTTGAAAATGCAGCACAATTTATCGAATAATAAAGCGACTCGAATATAAGCTAAAATAAAAAAAAAAAACAGTTTGCATCATATGCTTGAAATGAAAAATTTTTTACTGTACAGAGTTATAACTTTTGCTACAAGCACAAGCTTGGCATCATTACTAGTTCTGCAACAAGAAGAGAGACAAACTAAACAGTTTTACAAGCGAAAATATATAAAAAAAGACTTTTAAAGAAACAGAAAGAGCAAGGGGAAAACAATTAAACAATGAAAATGATGAGGAAAAATTGAAACTATAAGTGTTTACAAGACATGAAGAAAGTTTCAATTGCTCTATGAAAACATTATATAATTTTTTAAAAGCTGCATTTAATTATTTGGTAGTTGCCACTCATAACAAGAAAAATATTATACACATTTTTACTTTCTCGTCTAAAAAAGTAGTTTCGGCAACGAATACGACTTCCCATTCTCGTATATAGAAAAATATATTATCGATATCGGAAATATTGTATCGATATTTTGAATCGATATCGATATTCTGACGAATTTCTACGCTTTAGACCTTATTGAGATAGAAAAAAAACATTTTTGGATTTTATGTCTCTCAACAACTCCAAAATGGAAGGAGCTAGACGAATGAAATTTAGAATGCACTTTTTTACATCAAAATTGTATGTTTCTGCAAGTTTTGGAAGAAATTGGTTTGTGGGTAATTTATCTGTCAGTCCGTTTACATGTGAACGCGAAAACTCTAACACGTAGGGAACCAAATGGATCAAATCGGGCATGCTGTATAAAATTTAGACGAAATCCGTTGCTGGAAGTCAATCTTTCTGTCCGTCCACATGCATATGAACACAATATCTCAAAAAGGAATGCGTTGGATAGATGAAATTTAGTATAAATGTTACCGGCGATGTATGAAACGCCGGCATTCTATAGAATACCTAGACATTTTATAGAATAGCGGCGTTTTCAGGCAAAGTTTGAAATATGAGAATTATAATATACTTTCCCTAGGCATTTCAAACAATACCTAGTCATTATATAGAATGACAAATGTTATTTGTCAAAGTATGAAAAGCGGTCATGATAAGGCTATTAGTTAAAAGATGTGCATTCTTTCCCTAAAATACAAACGTTATTTTCAAAAAATAAATAAAGCAGTGCCATTAAAAACTTTTATTCAAATATGTAAAGAAAAGTGAAAGTTTTACGGAACAAAATTTATGCCTTTCTTATTAAAGAAAACAAAATGAAATATGAACCTACTTCTTGCATCAAGAAAATAAATAATTTTATTTTGAATTGCACTTAATTTCGTTTCTTATAAAATGGGATCGACGATGTATTTCTTACTTTGCCGGTTTGTCATTTGACATTCTATAGAAATGCCTAGTAAATGCATGAAACTTTAATCGTTTCATACATTGCCGGTCCGTTTTCGTCATTCTGTAAAATGCTTAGGTATTCTATAGAATACCGGATTTCATACATTGCCGGTTTGTAATTTGGCATTGTATAGAATGCCTAGTAAATGTATGAAACTTTAATAGTTTCATACATTGCCGGTCCGTTTTCGTCATTCTGTAAAATGCCTAGGTATTCTATAGAATACCGTATTTCATACATTGCCGGTAACGTAAACATTTATCTTCAAAATAGTATGTCCGTATCCAATTTCAGACCAAACCCCTCCATAAGTTGGATGCTGCTCATATGTATATAAACACGATAACATAAAACGGACTGTGATAGAGAGGCTCCCAATCTGTGGTACGTGTATCCCTGGGGGTACGCGAAATGGATATGGATATAAAGCATATAATGGATATGAAGCATTAATTTTTAGTTTATCATTGTAAATTATGAATTCACTTTCAGTATTAAACAAAATTTTCCCTAAAAACATATCAAAGTTAGAAAAGTTTATTCTTTTTTATTCAGTGCACCTATAAGCCTGTAAAAGGGAAAGACAAACAAATAATTTTGTTTCCTGCGAGTTGCCTTCAAAAATCTCCCTGAAATCCCAAGAACACGATCCGCAACAGGCTTTTTAAGTCCTCCTCACGAGACCTTAAATATTTTCCAAAAATATATAAATACCCTAATTCAAACTTTAATAGCCCTAAAAGTATATTGTTACATCGAAAACAACCTCCTCTAAAATGGTATTCCGTCGGTGAAATTTCAAAAAATGTGAAACAAGTATTTCTTATTATTGAGGGAAAATTGCAGCTGCTTTATTTGGAAAAGTTCTTAAAAACACTTTGAAATCTTGGAATTCTTTGTAGTTCAGACTTCAGAATTTCTTTAATACCAGAGCTATATTTCCTTTGGAGAGCAAGTATAAAATAAATTTAATTAAAATCAGCTTTTAAAAACACATTCTTATTAGCGTGTTAAATAATAAAAAAATTATTTTAATTATTTTTTAATTTTTAATCTTGGAATTTATTTTTCTCAAACTCACTAGAAGATGGCGCCACTGGTACGGAATCAAAATTTCATTTAATTAATCTATTAACTGATAATGAATTTCTAAACAATTCAAAGCTCTAATGCATTAGAGAATTGATGGAAAATCGATCACAAAATTCCATCTTTACAAGCATGAAACCAGTTAACTTAAATAAAAGTGTTTAATAAATAGTATCTATTGTATTAGAAAGAGGCAAATAAATGTCAAGGATGGATTGTTTGGGAGGCTTTCGGAGGCATCGTGAAGCTGAATAAATAGTTGTGATATAAGAGTAGGCTGAATAAATGTTAGATCATTGCTCTTCTTGTAACTGAAGGGGTTCTTGGGTTACTCAGCTTACGAATCTTGTCTTTTATTTTTAGAATACCAGACGATGATTTTCAGACAGGACAGTGTTTCTCAACTTTTTTTGAGCCACCCTCACAGAAATATTTCTAAAATTTTTATGTCCCTATGTAACATATAAATAATTTTTAATATTCAGAAATTGAATAGTTGACTGAAGAAACTTAAATTATAGGTTTAGGAAATTTTTGTGGAACAAGGAAATTTTAAAAACAAATAACGGAGAACTGAATTTCAAGTACAAAATCATTTTAATAACAGATTTTTCTATATTATTTTAATTATTAGTAATTATTTGTTATTTAAATTTATTGAGATTCTTGCGCTTAATGCTTGCTGCAAAAAGATCTTTAAATTTTTTAAATAGAGCAAAATTTTTTCAATCCCACTTAAGTACTCTTTATATGAAAGGGGATATCTGGTAAAAATTTCAGTCCGATATCTGCCATATTGTTTGAAAAAAATATCATTCGAATAGAAGAATGTTATTCTAAAAATGTTGTTCTGCATGGCTTCTATATGGTCGTTATTCAGAAGAAAGTGGTGAAGATTAATTTTGAAGCTAACATATCGTCTCTATTAGTATGCATGAACGCATGTTCCGCATTGGGAAATACGCTCAGGCATAATACATTTCAATTGGACAGTATGTATAAATTAATTTGTTCATTGATTGAATGTATGCAAAAAATTGCTTGGAATAAACAGTAATTTGTCGCTTTTTCTAGAAGAAAGCTATTCCATTATAATAAATATTTGTCAAGCATTATTAAAGTTGGGGGTTAAAGTTATTAATGTTAGAGGCGAATTCTATACACATGACAAATTTCCGATTGCCTTTTTAAGGCCGTGGTGACCTAGTGGTAAGGTCTCGACTTCGGGACCGGAGGGTTCCAGATTCACTGAAGATCCATTGTGTATCCACCTATTCACGCTAAATCATACGTAGGGGTCCAAACGTCCCTCCACTGGTGTTGTGCTGAAGCTTGCAGATTTGGCGCCAGGTTGTCCTCGTCACCTGACCGTGGTTCAAATTTAAGAGGGTCCGTCCCAAAATAGCTCCCGTGTTGCTTCAGAAACGGGACGCTGATATAACTAAACTAAGCGAACTGACTTATATTAGTTTATTTTTTCACTTTAAAAACCGAGTTTCTTGCACTTTCGTTTAATATGTGGAAAATTTCCGTTTTTCGAGCTTTAAATATATATATATAACGCTCAAGTACGTGGCACAGAAAAGAGGTTCATTTCTCTTTTGCCGATGGCAACGATTGGTTTGTTTACAAAACAAAACCGGTAGCCTCCACCTTATTAGGCATAAGTTCATAGTCATAGCCTGTTACTATATTCGTTCTGGTGCAAAATAACTTTTTCTCGAAAAAAAAAATGAGTTTAAGATGTAGAATTCACAATATTTCTTACAATATAATGAAATTTTGGATGAATTTATTCAAAAGAGATCAGGTAAAATGGAGCATAAGGGCTTAGAGGAGCTAGAGAGCGTTTGGTTCAACGTCAAAATAGTTTAAGTCAGTGAAGATAAAATCGTTTCAGATCACAAATTTTTCACGAAACTTACTATTACGAATATTGGTGGAAATGTAGAATTTGGTACACACTCTTAAAATGGCACCAAAATGCCAAAGCTAATGCAAGTATTACATGCATTATCTTTGGCGACTTGGCGCCAGTTAAGTGCAGCGGTCAAAGTGTCCAATTAGCGATTTGGCGGCGTTTCAAAGGTGTGTACCGACTTCTAGATTTCAACCTGAACATTGTACATTGGATACGTTTAGGTTATGTTTACACCACTAGGCGCCTATTTTTTTTTTTGTCTTGGCGAATTTTCTTGGAGGGCTGAATCGCCAGTTTGGCTCTAGAAGCGTCGCGAAAATCATTATATGCTTATAATCGAGAGCAGATGCTCTACGCTGGATCAGCTAGTATCATTAATAGCTAAATACTTAATTCGATGCATAATTTCTTTTGCAACATAGAAAAGTTTGAATGCTATACATTCTGATTTGATTTAAATAATGAAACATGCATATGTACACGCACATGTTATGATTTGAATTCTCATCCCTTCTCAAAAACTATCGAAATGAAATATGCTTAAATAAAGTCATAAAACAAATTTTAAATATAAGAAAGAATACTTGATTCTTTTCAAAACTTCTTTATAGAACATTTGGCTACGCTCATCATTAATAAGATACCGTGTTATAATTAGGGATTTTACAATCTTCACACTTATTTTATAATTTTATCAGTTCTTTAAAATTTTTCGAATCCGCACATAATTTCTCTCTGAAAAATTTATGCAGTGAGTAGTATGTGTGACGTGAATAATTTTGAAGTCTAGACACAATTTATATAGAACAAAGGGAGATGATTTGCATAGCAAACAAGCATGTTACTTTAATGTAAAGATTTAATGTAAAACTTATAATGAGTAAAGATCCTAAATCAAAGAATGCTATTATTATATTATACTAATATATATTAAAATGCAACTTTTCCCTTTGATGGAGAAATAAGCTTGAACAATCAGTGATTAAATGCTTGATCCTACAAATTAATTTCCTTAAAAGAGAAAATTAAGACGCAAGTCTTAGGAATTCATCAATAATTTACGAAATAATTATATTCATTGAAGACTTATAAATTAAAGGGGGGAAAAGTTTAAATTCGTTCGAATTATTTGAAAGCTCTGCGTCTGATGTTTTGTTTCCTTCAACCATGAGAGGTTCAATTTATGATCCTCTTCTTTTTAACCACTTATTTTTTTTCGCAATTGATTTCAAATTTCAATTTTTTCCAACAAATTCATATGTCTAATTAGCGGCATTTTTGACAATTTGTACGTATTACGAGCCATATAGAGACAAATTTGAATATATAAAGTGTAATAAAATACCTTAAAATACAGAGTAAGAAAGTAAAGGGAATTTTCAAAAATGTGAAACATTCTTGGGTCCATGATTTAGTTGAAGATAGAACCAGTTTTTTTGGAAGAACTGTACCTGTAGGTAACTATTTATATACTGCTTAGAACTGCATTTGTAAATATTTAGGATAAAACATTCAACCCTCTCATACCAAACGAGGCGGTCCGGAGCAGTCTAGAAATTTTTCCTTAACGACGACAAAGGCCGGTCTGAGGCGGTTGGATTTTTTTGAGGGGAGGTGAGTTTCTGAGATCGCTTAGGAGATAAGGAGATATTAGGGGCTCCAATTATCCTTCCCCACCACAGCCCATTTCCTTGCGCCTTAAGGGCAGGTTACAGCAGGGGGTGGGGCAAATGACCACCCGGGTTGGGAGAGTCCAATTCAAGTCTTAGCCTCCCAAAATAGCCCGGTTTTAAAGGAGCTAAAAGAAAAAGTCGCCTCGAGATTAAACAGTTAAATGTACTATACCTACGGATGAAAAGTTATTTGAAGAACCTGTACATATATATAATACATTATTTGAAGTTACTACATATTATAGAATTGAAATATTTTTTTTATAAATTCTGTTTTACCGACCTTTATTGACAGAAATGATAAAGCTGTACGCCTAACCAGAATGTCACTCGTCATTGTTAAAACCGTACTTCCTGTTTTCGATTGGAGATCACTGACGAATTGAATAATATTTTTTACCTATAGATCCAGATTTTTCTGTTTTAAACTATTCGATGAATTTAAATAAACTATCAAGTTAAAGTTATGAGAAAATTTTGTAAAAAAAATCTGAAGCGTTATACTAGATGTGCAATCTATTATATAAAACGCTAAGGCGGAAATAGTACGTGGCGGGAAAAAAAGAGAATTTCTTTTCTGCCGATGGCAAATACAGATTTGTTTACAACCGGCAACGGTCGAAACTGATAATTCATTACAACGGCCTTTGTTGCCTCAAATCCCATCTATGATTTGCAACATTTCGTTTAAAAAAGTGCATGTTTAAGATTTTGCTGGAAAAAACGATGGATGAAAGTTTCGAAAAAGGCTATCTAATCAATTTCAAAATGCTAAGGGTAGGTATTTATTATGAGTTTTAATTTTGAATAGTTAATATGAACATGTTCCAAGCCACTATTTTCTTTAAACTGTCCTTTTTAGCTAAAAGGTTGCAAGACGGTTACATCATTCTGCGACAAGTAGAATTTTCTGAGATTTAAAACACAAATGACTACAATGAGAAAAACACTATATCTTTCTTGACTAAATAATTATTGGAATAAGCATGTATACATATGGGGAAGCTTTTCTGAACTACATTTTATTGTATATAGGACATATTTGAAATTTTGGTGGAAAAAGCAATGTTTCTAAAAATTTCTTGAAAATTTGAAAAAAGGCTATCTTATCAGTTTTAAACTTAAAATTTTGCTGGAATGAAGTTATGTTGAAATAAACTGTTGAAGAAACATAATGAACAATTAATTCATGCAATTTCACATAATTTAAATTTACTTTTAGTAATTAAAGTACTTATAATTTCCTAATACTAGCAGAAACACATAACTGTATGGCGAGCGAAGCGAGATGGGATCAAACAGTGATCCCGAAAGATACACAACGTGATTCTTGAAGGCTGGCGAACGGAGCGAGAAGGGGGTAATATATATATAAAGATTTTACAAAAACTGTGTTAGAACACGCAGTGTCTTCATTGCAGCGAGCGAAGCGAGCAGGGTTTACGTAGCAAACCCCGGAGGGTTGCAACACAATCTTTCTGGGGGTTGGCGAGTTCTAGCGAGCAGGGGGCGGAGCCCCCTAGTTGTGAATAATTTTATGAAGTAAACACTTAAAATATCTTTTATTTCAAAGTTATTCATATTTTTTTAATGCTGTTCACTTTAGTTAATATATTTTTGTTTAATTTTCTAATAATTTGCGGAAAAACTGACAATTAGAGAAAAAAATATGTTACACAGCATTCGTCTTTCGACAATTATTTAAGAATTTTCGAAGGAAAAAAGTCTCACGCCTTTATTTTATCACAAGCTGTGATAAAGCCCATAAAATTAGATGGGCAATTCACAGGTCGGAGTGTGCCAACCGTAACTACAGCTAACCCGATTCCCTAGGCTACTGCGCCTCCTCGTCCCCTTCTTTCAAAACGGGTCCCCCCGCCCTGATTTCCTCAGATTGACTTTTGTTAGTTTTGTTTCAGCTTCTGTTAGAGAAGCTCTGTCCCCCTAACCCTCTATCGTATTTTAGTTTTGTCGCCTAGTGGACCGAATGAAAATCCAACCAGGATGGGATTCTAACTTTTTCCTGGGTCTACTACTTTTTTTATGTGCTTCTTACATTGACGAAAGTGTTTAGCCTGCTGAGTTCCAAAAAAATTGGAGTGGCCTAGTGGTGAATTCCGGCTTACCAGTTTCCTTCGTTCCGTATTCACGAGGAAGCCACGCACCCGAAGCTTTCACCCGCATGCTAACTCTACAAATGGGATTGCAGCTCCCATTCGAAATGGCGTTTGGGTGTAGCATGTAAATCACTTTTAAATCACCCTGGTGTGGGTGTTCCATATCTGAGAAAATAATATTTTCATTAAGTTCTATCAACATGAACCATTAACCATTGATACCTTTAATCCCTTGGCCACCATGACGTATGTCGGGTACGTCATGACGTTATCGTAGACGACTATTTGACGCACAACGCGTGCGTCATATGTTATTCGTATTTGAGTCAATGGAAAAATGAAAGAGCTATATATTTTGAGAACATCTCTTATAGAAAAGGCCAGAGAAATCGTTAACGCTCAGGAATGTGGGCTACGTGCCAAAAGATATTCAGACCAGACGGGAAAAAAATAACAACTCAGACAGCTTTTTTTAGCGGTTTCCTGCTTTATTTTTATTTATGCTGATTCATCCACGTGAATCCACATGAAGAGAAAACTATTTCCTTTCTAATAAATTTAGTTTTGAATTTCTTGAGAAATTTTTAAAGAATAGTCGGTTAATCCTAGAAAACTTAATTTGGATTTTCAATTTCTTGCATCCTCCTTTCTAATTTTGTTATCAATTTGAAATTTGTTGAAGTAATAAATATAAGCTTTCTCCGTGATTTAAAACAAGAATGGTTAAAATTGAATAGTTGGTTGAATTTTAATTAATTTTTTTCTGAAGTGTTAAAAAATTTTCGCTTCAAAATTCCCTTCATGATTCTTCGTAATCAAGGTCGCGTGACGTATTTTCCCATTATGCATTTCGTCGAAATCATGTGACGACACTTTCCCTTTGTTTCGCTTCTGATACCTTTAGAAGACTGGAAAAAATGAAACATATCTTCAAGGAGTTATTTAGATAATGTGGTTTCAAAGTTTAAACCCCGAAGTGGAAGAGTTCTTCTCTCTTTATTTTTTCCCCTTCTTCTCTGATTCATTCTGTATATATTTAATATGGATATATTTGGATATATTTAAATACCACACAAATTATGTTTGTCGTATTGTTCCATTTGAAATCGTTTAAAATTTCATTCTGTAAGCCTTCCCAACATGCCTTGTTGCAATTTCATTGGCTGAAGGTGCAGTTTAATATAATTACAAAAAGGTACAGGTGAAAAAATGTTTTTCCTGCTTCGTAAAATGAAATTGAAAAACTAGTGATAAGGACGAGAATGGAATATTCTATATGAAGCTTAACATTATAAAAGAAGTCTGTTTAGTGGCAGATAAAGAAATTCCTCTCAACTTTGAAATTCAATAATCGATATAGACATGATGGGCTCAAAGGATTTCAATTCAAATTCACATCGATCTTCCCCTTCAATCGATGTAACTGAGTTATAAGTCTCTCTATAAGAACCGAATATCGATTATTTCATTCGTAAGAGATGTTACAGAAGGTAAGCTTTCGTGCCCTATTTTTTTTACCGAAGCAGACTGCAAGCTATATAAGGCTCGAAGAAGGAAATAAGGTATTTTCAATTTATTTTTTCCAGTATCAATTTTTCATGAAAATCCTCCCTTTCTATGCAGTTTCCTGAAACCGCCATTTTTTCATCTAAAATGAGACAGTCCGGAAATTAAACGAAGCCCTCGTATTTCGGATTGCAACTTATTTGGCGAGTACTTATCTTCTGGAATTCTAGACGTGAGAATAATTTCAAAAATGTGAGAAAAGCATTAGTAGAAGAAATATTAACCTTTAGCTACGGGGACTTAAACCAGAAGAACTGCGCTGAATGCAGGGAGTGAAATCCTCCCTTGCATCTAGTACAACAATTGGTACCTACCCGCATTCAAAGGTAAAAAATGTTCTGGTACAACAGAACATGCCCGTAAGGAAAAGGTTAAAACCTGGCTGCACATGTTACCGTTAATGTGAATAATTCCTTTATTTCATAGAGTACCTAGTTATTCTATAAATTAACTAATGATCTACAGTTAAAGTGAAAAAAAATTTATTTCAGTTATACAGCATGCAAAGTGTTATTTATGCGAAGATACTGTAAAATAAACCTTCATATTGCAATATAGTAGCAAATACTAACAAGCGGGGTATAGATAATAGGGGTGGGAATCGTTTTGAACTGAAATTATTATTACATTGCAAACAATTATACTATTTCAATGTAAATTTTAAATAGCTGAAAAAACCGCATGAGGCTTTAAGGCCGCAGGTTCCCCATCCATGGCTAATACTAACAATAACTAATACTACTAACATGGTAGCGAATATGGTTAATGTGGAATTAACGGTACGGTCTTACTTCGTTTCTCTTAGGATAGCCAACTCTTTGCCGCCAAGATCGGAGATGAAAGAACATTTGATTTGGTTGCGCAATGATGTTTTAAACGAGTTACATGTGAGCATGCGCTGAAATTGATCTTTTCATCAGTTTTCTGCGCATGGCGCGATATTGAGATTTGTTTTGATTGGTTTGATCGGTTCATTTGTAAGATGTGATTGGTCAATTTCTTCGAATTTGATTAAAACTTCGTTTGGAATTCTAAAAATTGATTTGACTTTAGTATCAGTACTGGGCATGCCATTCTGTATTTTTTGTTTCTCAATAAAAAAAATCGAAGCTACAAGTTACCCACTTTGAAAAAAGGGAAGTTCCAAAAATTTGCGAATCCAAAAGCGAATTCCAAAAGTTCCAAAAATTTGCCCGGAACACGCACGTAATGCCACATGCATTGCGTGCGGGAATTCTTGATTTTAGTATTTTTTTATAAAAAAAATTGATTTTTAAAATTCAATGAATGAGCGAAGCTACTAGTGGCCCGCTATGCTGAAAGCGAAGCCGCTGATGTTTTTTTAAGTTAAAAAAATTTGCCCGGTAAATAATTGAAATGCCGCCGGCATTGCGTGCTCAATCCCTCGTTTTCAGGTTAACCATGCTCAAGAGAGGAATAAAAAGCGCACTGCGCATCCAGAACAGCATTTGGCGACGGCAAATGAAATTGCGCCAAGAAGAATTGGCGAGAAACAGGTACGTACCGTTAACTGCACATTTACCGCGAATAATGACAATATTTAAGTATCCAACCTTCAATTTCAAAAGAAACTCAAAAAGGACGCATATGGCTTTAAGGCCTCTGGTTCCCCATCTATGGCTAATACTAATAAATTAGTAGCTAATGTTGGCAATATTTAAGCATCCAACGTTCAATTTCAAAAGAATTTAAAACTTTAAAATTGTTTTATTTGTATTTTTAATATTGGTTTAAAATGTTTCACAGAAGACACACAAGTCTGCATGCAACATTTATGCAATAATAAAAAAATGAATTTAAAAAACTCATAACATCGATATATTGAATTGAATTATTATTAAAACTATTTTACTCTAACTATAATGAATCATTTTTGTTATATAATCTAGGTCGAGACATTTTGGACGACGGAATCGTAATAAGTAGAAGAGATAATAAAAGGCAAGTAAAACATTTCAGTTCCCTTACGAAAGTAAGGAAGTGAATTAAGTGTTTCATTACGAGAAAGTAATTCACAATTCTGAAAAAAATCCGGCCGATTTGCAAAGGAAAGAAACCAATGGGATTAAAAGCAAATTGACAAATGAATTTTTCAGAACACCATTAAAGATCCTCCTGTCTTCCTATTGCGCCAATTTCTTTTAATGGATAGCTTAGGAAATTAAAAGGATTAAACGCTAATGCCATGGAAACGGCGAAGTCTTTTCCCGGATAATACTATCCTTCAGTCTTTTGATGTCAGACTCGATTATTTTTCCCTATGAAGTGTCGCATGTAATGCGTTTTCCCTAGAGTTGCTCTCTTATCAACATCCATCTTTCAATCTATTGGTGTGGAAGAAATATATGAAAATAAGTATTGTCGCTGAGGCGTATGTGATATTCTATACAGGATGATTAAAAAAACGTGGTCGAACTTTGAGGGTAGGTGAGGCATACGATGAGCATCCAAAATCACATAGGAACATGGGTGCCCAAATGCTATCTGATGCAGCAGATGACATTTAAAATAGTACAGCGCTGGTCAAAATTGGGGACACTTTTTGAAATTTGCACATTTTGTCGCATATCTCCTCGAACTTCGACCATATAAAGAATGGGTTTTAGCTCACAATTTACATTGAAGATTCGGTTACGAGGGATTTAGGGTACCGACGAGAAATTGATGAAGCCGAAAAGTGATTTTGGCCCACCCCTCTGCACAGCAGGAGTGGCGTTAGAGTTCGCCCGACAGGGGAAGGGTCTCCCCGATCGAGGGACAAGACCTGTTGTACAAGGGGAGGGGCACAATGATAACCCTTTCAAATTTTTGTTGGATCTTTATTTGTCTACTAATTGAATAGCCCGTTGCATGAACGAGGTACAAAAATTTGCCGTACGGGCGGCACAGTATTCCCTACAGGGGCCCTGGACCCCCACTGACGCTACCCCTGAGCATAAACCATTCAGATAGTCTATAGCTAACGAATACTTCTCCACCTTCAGTACTGGAAAGAATAGACATCTGTTTTCCTCAACAAAATGGCCTCTAACTCTCAAGCCACTCTAAATCTTCAGATAAAACAAATAAAGCCAATTTTTTGAATCTCTATCCCCTCCATTAGATATTTCTCTCAATTTCATGACTTAAACCGACTCAGGACTAAAATTCGAGCTTAGTAATTTAAAATCTGCCATCATCTCTGGATTTATTATTTATTTTTAATGAATTATTGAATTCATTTATTCTTCAGTTAAAACGATCTGAAATTAACGTGTTTTTTCATTGCTGATTCACAATCGGAATAGAAGTGCATAGTACTGGAATCTCTACCAGTTTATTGAAAATTAGTAAATAGACACTTTTCCGTTGACGGGCCTCAATTGTCGCCAATCTTGAATGTTGGCGCTATTGGGTTAGCGCTAACACTCGCCACTAACAGACGCTCATGCAAGTTATAGCTAAGAATGGATGAAATATAGAAGTTGGTACACACTCTTAAAATGGTGCCAAGGCGTCAAAGCTAATGCAAGTATTACCTTTGGCGAATTGGTGTCAACGAAGTGTAGAGGTCAACGTTATTGCTTTGGCGGCTAAAGAGTGTGTACCAACTTCTAGATTTCAACCCTAAGATTTGGCAGGTTTTTGGCTGGGCTCCCCTAAAGAAAAAGTATTGTTAAGTACGAAATTGCAGACAAGAAATTTCATCATCTAAACTGAGCACTCAATAAAAACGAAACATATTTAAAATATGTTGATACTGAGGTCTATTTGGATTGATCTTACCAAACTAGAGTCTAGCTAGCTTTTAAAAATACCTACTTCTAAATGAAAGAACAGTCGTTGGGAACTGTCCGATATAATCTGTCTGCCAGTAGATTTTAATCAACATGCTGGATAAGAATTAACGGTACTTACGTATTAACGCCACCGAAGCTGAAGTTGCGCTAATGCGCCAAGAAAGGGCAGGTTCGATGCCGGTGCGAGCAGATCTGAACACCAAAGAGACAACAACAGATGAAGACTGCATAGAACGCAGATAATTGCTGACGCTGTGGCAACATCATGATATTCAAAAGGGCAGGTTCCGATGCCGGTGCGAGCAGATCAGGAGGCATTGAGCGACAAGCAGATGAAAGACGCATAGAACTCAATAACTCGCAGCGTGGCAAACATCATGATGATATTCAAAAGGGCAGGTTCCGATGCCGGTGCGAGCAGATCTGGAAGACCAAACACAACAACAGATGAAGATACGCATAGAACGCAGATAACTCACGACACCGTGGCAAAACTTATCATGATATTCAAAAGGGCAGTTCCGTGCCAGTGGCCTGAGTCTGGAACACCAAAGACGACCCAACAGATGAAGATCGCATGAACGCATGATAACTCACGACAGTGGCAAAACTTATCCGTGAATATTCAAAGGGCGGTTCCGATGCCGGTGCGAGAGTCGGAGACCAAACACAACAACAGATGAAGATACGCAGCAGACGCAGATAACTCACGACACTGTGGCAAAACTTATCTTGACATTCAAGGGCGCCGATGGGTGTCGACCCAAGACTAGCCGAGTACAAAGAACGCAGACTCGTTGAGCAGGAACACTATCAAGGCATGTCGTGAGATCTGACAAGACAACAACGATGAAGATACGAGCAATACGTAACG
>BGPR01000127.1:73410-102805 GCA_013235015.1 Araneus ventricosus
CTTGACCAGTTTTTTGAAGTGAAAATTTAATATGATCATTAAGAAATTTAAATGTGTTCAGAATTTTTTTGTAAAAGTTATACTACTTTTCTTAGCACCTCGTGTCAGCGATGGACGATATATTATGCCTTGGCTTGTCAGGTATAAAAAAATTCTAAGGTACAGCTTTGACATACGGCATCAATGGCGATCATTTTGTTTTGGCGACTTTTTTCAACAGCTTCAACATAGGACCCCATTGGCGATATTTTGTTTTGGCGACTTAACTGATACGATGTTCGGTATAGGCGAGAAAAGTCGCTAATACAGATTAGGTTGAATTTGTAGTTGGTACACACTCTAAAACGCTGCCAAATCGCCAAAGCTAGACGTTGCCTGCTGCATATCGAGTTACGTCGCCAAAGCTATGCAGGTATTACCTGTATTAGATTTGGCGACTTGGCGCCATTTTAAGAGTGTGTACCAACTTCTAGATTTCAACCCAAGATTATCGCCAGTGATGCCGTATATCGAAAGCTGTTCTAATTTTCATCCCAGTAATCCCAACATGTTGAGTAAACTTTTAGCTAAAATTTCTATGGCAATGGCTCCTATTGGCAAATGGTTAATTCGGTAATTTACGTATTAACGCCACCGAAGCTGAAGTTGCGCTAATAAAAGGTTACAAGATTGGCGGCACCTAAACCGCCAAATCTGGGGAGATCGTTAATGTGGCGCTGCAGATTATGCCACCGCAGCTACAGACGAGAAGTGACAAGCAACCTTATAATATCATGATAAGTTTTCCCACGGTGTCATGAGTTATCTGCGTTCTGTGCGTTGCATTGAAAGTACACGCTACATGACGGGTGGTACCCCTCCCAGCCAGCAGAATAAGGCAAATCCTTCTTCCTTCGTAAGTGGCATATCTTTTCAATTGGCTCACTTTCCTCAAAGAGAAAGAAATTTGTCACCGCTTTCACAATTTGTATAAAGACATTATGACTCGCACTGTACTTTTTTGTACATAAATAAAATTGTGTTGTTAAAACCCGCTTTTATTATTTACTTAATTTATTTACGTGTTTAAGTAAATGTAATTCTCTAATTAATGATTTTAACTCGTTTATAATTTTTTAATAAAACTGTTTTATATTTGAAAAATTTAGTGGGCATGAAGCCACACCCAAGCTTGTTCGCTTCCTCAGTAGTATTGGGTTTTCTTCCAAAATTTAGTCTTTAATTTCTGTTTAAAAGAATGTTGGTCTGTTCGTTATGATTCAAGCATTTTTATTTTGTGTCTGTGACTTTTCGTGTGTTTTACGCCAAACGCTCTTTTAATGGTTTCATATCTGTTCAATAAATTTATCACGTGTTTCATATTTTTAAACGCAGGTATGACGCAGCATAGCCAAATATGGCTCTCTCTTGTGCCATTAAAATATATTATCCTACTAATTGAAAAATAAGTTTTACTAAAAGATTCGATTTCATTATTTGGCGGAGAAAATGTCAATTTATATTTTATAGATTGAGATAATTAAGTACAAGTGACGATTTTAAAATTAGAATAAAATTATCTGAAATGAACTCTATCACATTTATCGAATTAATCCTTAATTAATACAACTTCAATTTAAACGATTAAGATACTAAAAACTACTATGCTATATAGAAATCAAGTATTTTTTCATTTGCTTTTAATGTGAGTCTTAATATATTGTGACGAAAATTGTCCGGTGAAAGCAGTCCAACAAGCATGATGATGGAGAACGATGCTTTTTTCTCGAATATTCCGGAAACAGGAAGCACAGGTAACAGGAAAAATAGAGCAATTGCACACACACAAACTAGCAACACAAGCAGGCAGAAAAATCGCTAACAATGACAGTAATGACAAGAACAATAGCTTTCAGTGTCTAACAGCTGACCAATCCGCAATGCGAACAGACTCCAAAGAGTCTGTTTCTCCCTCGATCCTTCCGGTATTTATAGCTCTTCCACCAGGGCCTGACGTGACATGAAAATTTCTGGAAAAATCCAAATCTCGGTTCCTATGAGAGATAGTTCCATAATTCTCGAACATCCGAATATCTTCATTTTGCCGCCAAGTGCAAGGGTAATGGCTAGGTCCCCTCTTGGCATCCAACAAAACCTCTGTAATTGTCTCTTCCCAATCATAAGATTAACATGGCAGGGGTTCAACATTACATATTCGCAACAATATAGTCATTTGAAAACAAATCAAGTAAATTGTATACCTAAAATTAAATTATAAAAATGTAAATTATATGCTTATTGTGTTTTTAACTGAAAAATACTGAGTTTTATAAAAAATTATTTTATGTCTTTATGTACGTTATAATTCTACCTTGGGATGAGATGGCGCCGCGACTACAGCTAGACACTACAATTTCTATACGCCAGTCAAAGGTTAAATTAGGAATTGATTTAAAGATTTTGAATAGGAAAATTACCTTATTTGAATTGGAATACATATTTTAGAACTATCTGATAGTCACCTAACTTTCTTTAACAATGTGATTGATCACAAAGATGGCTTTCTCTTTGAGTTATGTCTCCCTAGAAATCTCTACTAATAATAAAGGAGGATGTGTGTGTTCGTTGGCATTATGCGTGACACAATAATATTTTTCATTGTTGCAATAAAGTTCAAACAGTTTTCATTGTCTAAAAAATATTTAATCGCGTGTTTCTCTTTCATTATAAAAAGCTAAGTTAATATCCTAATGGATTTTACTTCCTTTACTTATTTCATTGGTTTTTGTTGGGAAATCTGTAAATAATGTCATCTAATATAGTAAGCATATTAGAAAAAATATCCAGTAAGCTGAATGATAATGGTTTGCTGTGTTTTCATTTTTTTATCTGCATGTTCTAATCCAGTTAACATGCTGCTGGACTTAAAATGAGCCGCGCCATTTTAAAATTGAAATCAATTGCATGTTTTGTATGAGGAATAAGAAAGTGAAATAGGCGCCGACAACGTGGAAGTAGTCGTTACATGACATGCACAGTTACTTAACTCCATTAGGGATGTTCATATAGACAATGAACAGAACAGGTGCAAGGCTGCTAAAACAACGCGGGTTAAATGTGTAACACAATTTGAAGTTTAAAATTATTTTCCTATGGAAACCAGAATCTCAAATTATGCATAGCAGAATCAATTGAAATTATATTTCCGACGAACAAGCTGGTCACTGAATGTTGCCAGTAGCAAATATTTATTCGCTATAACCCCTGTCAATGTTTGTTCTTATTATTTTTAACGCGCTATTTATTTCACCAGAACGATAACGCACAGCTCCTACGATGTTTGGCTGTGCTATGAACTTAACACGTTAGCCGCCAATTCTCACGTCTGAGATTCGAACCATCTATCTAGTTAGTTAACTCATTCTCTATTATCTCTTAACCACAGTAGAGGAGAAGTAATCTGATCAGAGAGTAAGTATGAATCTTATTCGATTGCCGTATAATTCGTATTTGATTCATATGGGAATCAACGTTTTAACTCTACCAACAGCTTATTAGGCACTCAGCGGATCTTTACCATGGTGCATAATCATGCGGTCTCAAGAATCCACCTACTTAGATGAGCCTCAACATACGATGTCAGAGCACTTGCAACTACATTGAGATGACAAATGCTTCAAAAGATTTGAAAACTAATTTAACATTGGAAACTCTACTTTCGAATCGCTTATCGTTCCCAAAACTTTAATCAAAAATGCACAAAAGAATTCATTCGAACTAATTTCAAGACGAAAAAACCACGAATTCGAGATTCAGGTAAACAATGAATGGCCGTAATTGAAAAAAAATAGCAATTAATCGCGGTAATTAATTCGATTATTGAATTTTTTGTCGGCCATAAAGAGATATCTTCATTTCTAACGATACCACATTTATTAGTGGGAAAATGGAGATGGAAATGTCTGTCTAAAGTTTTTGTGCTGACTCTGTTAACTTAAATGTCTTGGATCGACCATCATGAAGTCCTTCGATATTTTAATGGTTTACGAGTTTGTCAATTTCTATATATTTCTATGTTGTTGTACACTTTGATTTGGAAACTATTTCATATTTCTTGAATATTATAAAAAACATTCTGGAAATTTTAATTTTTGAATGCTAAACGATGATAGGTTTCACGCGCACCATGTCTGCATGCGTTGCGAAAGATCAGGGAAATTAGATCTCGGATTAGCCTTTCTGCGATCGCTAAGTCAGGACTCTACCATCATGCCATTGCAACCCTTAGACGAACAGAATTTAATTAGTTTTATGGAAATGTACAGACTGAAAAAAATAATCGATAGATTAAGGCCATTTTGATTGGTTGGTAGATATTCAAGATATTTTAAAAGAAAATTATCGTTTGCTATTTTTGCCTTTTGCATTATTTCAAGTCGAATGCTTTTAAATAATTGTGATGATATGTTTGCTCACTCGTATCGGGCTGCATTAAGTTCTAAAATGTCGACATTTGTTGCCGAGTGTCCCGAAGGCAAAACTGTCTTTCTATTCATTAGTAAGTATTTTTTACAGATTTTATATGAATAAGAATTAAATTTGTGCTGAATCTTGATTTCTTTAAATAACGAATGAGAGATATCAATGGTTGGTATCTGATGGTTATTAAAATATTGACTGGTATACAGTTTAAAACTTTCTACGGCTTGAGTCTTAAAAACGGCTGTCATTCTTGTAGTGGTTATGGATATATGAAATTTGTGAGGTTTCATGATTATAGGAATAAACGAAAGCGTAAAAAGAAATATGGACTTTTAAATGGGGAAATAATTGTATGAAATGTCGCGTTAACGTTTACTCTTCAAGACTGTTTTCTTCGAGTAATCTTGGATATTTCTTATTAAATCTAAATTGTCAATTATGGCTCTAAAATTGACATTTCAATGTAGTTTTGCATTTAGTGCTAAATTTTTCACTGTCGGAACCAGTTTCTGAAACACTTAAATAGTAATGTAGGTCCTCTCTTATTTGAAATCTTGGCACGAAATATTGCAAAACCAATTTAAAGGTATTCAGTAGATTAATTTCAAATCTTTCCGTGTTAAGTTGTCGTCGGGTAATGACTCTCAAAGTGCAGCATGTTTAGTTATTTAGATGCAAATGGGTCCAAATACTTTTGAAACCGTCCATATCAAATAGCGTAATGCGATAGTCAATGTCATAATAGTAAGAGTCAAACTCTCTTGTTTGTAAATAGCTGGATAAATAAGCAACTAGGAGTGTACATTGCGTTTCATGCCGACTTGCATATTTCGGTGACTGAAATAAACGAGCAATCTAACCAGATATCCTATGATGCTTGATGACTCGCTTCTCTCAAATATTAGTCTAGTAAAATTGACTTATTTTGACCCTCTGCATTCGAGAGGCGAGTCCGTCTCCATTCTAAACGGTGCATCATTTCGACGTTTCTTCATTTTTTGATGTTTAAAAAAAACTACCTACAAAGTTGTGAAATTTTTCATGAAAAATGAACTGGTAGAAACATATTTTCTACGTTCCAAAGCGATAATGAGCTCTTGTAGATCAGTGAATAATTATGCATCTAATTTTCCGAGTGTAAAGGTTAAATGCTTTTAAATAAGATTATACCCATTTTGGGTTCGAGTCTCGACCTTCATGTTATAAGGGGAAAATGAAACTAAATACTTGTGCAAAAAATGAACTTTACTACTATAATTAAAAGCACCATTCAATCAATCTGCATATTAAGTTAGAAGCGAACTATGTATTTATGTCATGCTTATTATCGGTATTATTGCTTTTAAGTAAACTCCTTTGTACTTGAATAACTTCTGTCGGCCCCATTCTAGAAGTTGCGGTTTCTATTTTGTTAGCTGGAATATTTGGAAGTAGTTTCATATCAACTTTTTGAGAATTCAACGCAAGACTATATTTTTACTTATTGAAGCAATTAAATGAGGTCTTGCTATTAATAATTATGAGCTTATTACCTTTGCTTGAATATTTAAGTCTAATTTTAAGCGTACAAAGAGTTGAAACGGCCTGTCAAATTGGAATAATTGAACAGTAAATATTAAAATCTCGCATTTCTCATTTGTATCATTCGCGAAACTGAGCTTGAAAAATTATGGAAAACGAGTTTCGACCCGACGCTTGTTTTTGTATTGCCACTTCTTAACATAAACTTGCGAAGATCTTCTAAAATAAAACGAGCCAATTAACACGTTCCGTGTCGAGCCGTTTTCGCTCGACTTTTCAACCAAGTCATTTAATGATTTGATTAATTAGATCATGGATTTGAAGATTGATATATTGTCGCATAATATTTTATTGTGTCGTCAGCCCATAAGTAATTAGCTCATTTAGCGTAGTTGTTGCATAGCGTACCATTCATGGCACACGTGGCGCTGTGATCAGTTTTAACTTTTCGATTAGTTTGTAACATCGATGGTACGCATGGCTTGAATAGTGTTGTCATCCATGGTCCGCGGAACGTCTTAAAGTACGGAGTAGAAGGCAAGGAAATTTTAAACTTAAGGTGAAACCATCTTGCAAAAGGATCTTGACTGCCCCTTGCGAAATTGAAACTACGCGCTTCTCTAGATTGGAAGGTTTCCATTGGTTCTTATAACGTTAGATGTTCGGGGAACTTCCTAACCGAGACGTCTTTGCTTGGGAAAGTTGCTAATGTCTCGTATTCAATACTATAACTATTGGTACCTTATTTGGCGCAACACGGCCAAATACTGGCCCTTGCGCCATAAACCCTTAAACAAACCAAATATTACAACTGCATCATAGTGAAGAAAAATCTTGTTCCAAGATATTTGAACTCCGCAGTACTAGAAATGTCTTGGAGTGAACAATTTTAGCCTTTGGCGTTCCGTTGGCTCCATTAAAGAGGACACGAGTTGCATGCACACTTTACCCTCAAAACTCGTGACACTATTTATTTAAATTTATACAGTATTTTGCCTATATCGTAACTACTCGTTTTGGTTGCTAATCGCAGTAATTGCATAGTCTTGAGGAATTTAATCTTGTACAAGCAAAGTACAATGCGCATCTAATTAGTTCTCGGAGGGCAAAGGGTTAAACGTGGATTGCTCGTCTCCATTCTCATTTTTGGCTAGCAGTCAAGAACATGCTTCAAACTGAAATTTATAAAAAAATCTTACCCCTGAAGAGTATTAGATGCTCCTACATTTTGCAACACATCTGACGTTTAGTATATGCATTCCTCCTGCAACTATATTCCTCGATGGTGGGAAACGGCTACCAGAGAAAGTACCGTGCATATTGAAGTTTATTTGTATAATTGGAAAAGTTGACTTTACATATTTTTAACTGTGTAGAAATGTTTCTTATATGGTCTGTTTAAATCTATTGTAGGTTATTGCGAATAACTGGAACCAAGTTAATGTGAAAATTCAAATTGGCACCCGTGAATTGCCACTTTATTTGAAGCCTGACGAGTGTCCTATGCAGCTTATCTATGGAGACGAGAAATCTTGCAATAGTCTATCCAGATGATGGTTAGTTTCCCGCAGGTGAGAAATTTTAAGATTACTCGACGTCTTGAAGATGCCTTGAATTCTCCAATGTATTTCTTAAATTCTCGGAAATTTAAAGCCATTCATTAGTTGCAAATTCTTGGTACTTCCCAAGAATTTGCAACTGCTTATCGCATTTCAGCTTTAGAGGCAAATTGTGTTTTTGTAGTTCATTAAATTTGATTAGATTCTTTTTCTCTGAAGGCGCCAGAGAAGCAAATTTACTTTAAGCTCATTTGGCATAACATAAGCGGCGGTTTGACTCTTGGTGAGCAACTACGAATGAATATCTGTAAAAAAAAATACAACGTTGTCTACTGCAAATTATGACGTATGGTTATAAATGTACTTTGAACATTTAATTTAGACGAATTCATGAATAGTCGGGTATAAATAGGAATTGAATTCTACGAAATAAGCGAGAGGAAATACTTTAACACTTCGCTTATCAGCAGGTATACAATTTTCACCCGACGAGTCCTTGTTCTTTGCTCGCTAGAATGGGCTATTAATGTGTTTGGCAACTGATGTATCGATGCGATTCCGACTTGTGAGCTTAAAATGAGACGTCTCAAACGGAAAATACTAGCGAAGTTGGAAACATTAAAACATGATGGATGGGCCTCTTTGTCCGAGTGGTTATTTATGACTTTAAGGAAAACATGGTTCTTTAACCAAATTTTATCTTCGAATCTATCGTGAAATCGCCATGGAAAGGACTTTTCTCGAGTGTGTAGGTGGGGTGGAGACTGCTTCAAAAATGCCGAGTGTTGAAGGCGGAACAAAATTAACTTTGTACTTCTCGAAATAGGCAGGTTTCTCTAAGTTTTTCACAGCTCGTACTCTTTTGTTGAGCAGTCCCTAAATGGTCCTCGTGTTGCTTCAAAACGGGACGTTAATATAACCTAACCTTTTGTTGAAAAAGTGTGAACTTTTGAGTGACAATTTGATACTGATAGCGTTTGAAGTTATCTTTGCTCCCCCAACAAAAAAGTACTGGAAATGTATATTTTCCAGATAACTTCAGCCCTTCGAGCACTTTGGACAATGTTCAAGATTGTCTGACACGTGCATCGAATTATAGAATGTTGACTGTTTAGATCCGTAATTAAATCAACTTGACAATTAACTTTAAATACAAAAATCACTTGGACATGCTTAAATATCTCGCGTTAGCATGATGAAAGTTGCAAGAGATGTCTCAAATTGGATTAAGTTATCGTCGTCTAATTAGGAGGTTAAATAAAATCGTAATGCAAGGGGTTTAAGGAACAATTCAGAATACCTTTAGAAAATCTTAAATTGAATTCTAATGGTTATCTTAATTCTAGTGTTATGTATTCTCTTAATTATACTCGCCTTTATTTATTCCAAGTTCCTTGTGTTTTCTCTTGCATGTATTAATTGTACTATTGTGAATCTCTTGCATGAATGCATAGATTTTCTATTGTCGTCAGTAATTCCACGTGCGTAAACTGGAATTCCATTTTATGTATATTTGTCTACAGACTGCGATTCTGCCATGTAGAAAACGGCGAAGATTTTACATCTTGCCGGCATTTTAACTTCGACATTTCTTTATAGGTAAATTCCTGCCTGCGTTCCAACAGCAATTGACTGAAAAAAAATGCTTTAACTTGGCGGGAGGTTGTGAACATTTGTGGAGCTTTCATCCTTCCACACAACCAAGAGAGCAACGTCTGAATGGTAAGTTTGAATTCCCAAGAATGCAATGAACCTTAGAAATCAGTGTCGAGGGTTAAAATCTCGTGTTCAGAATCTTAATCGTTCTTTTTAGGGGCGTATAGACGTCTCGAATTCTCTCCTATCGGTCTGTATATGGGGCGTAAGGTTCTCCTTAAACATTTATAAGAAACCATTTCTTTTGTATAAGCCATTTTTATAAGTTGAAGTACAAAGATTATTTCTAAATACCAGAATTCGCGATTGTGCTCCTCTTGTGTGATGTTTAAAAAATGACGGCTACCGAGTGAATAGAATCGAATAGGCTGCACACTGAAATTTTGTAGAAGACGTAGTTTTAAACATGGAACAAAAGCGTGATCCACGTTTAAAATCACAACGCTACTCGTCTGTTTTGTGAAGCGAAACCTCTTCTACAAAAACGGATGGGGGCCGTTCAAATATTACGTAAGCACCCAAGGGGGGAGGGGGTTTGCGATTTGCTTATTTTTGCTGACAAGGGGGAGGGGGAGTATGAGTGATGCTTACGTAAGACATTAAAATCACTTTATTTCCGAAAATCTCTTGTAACTTGCACAAATAATTTAATTTAAAAAAATTAAATTTGAAAAAAAAGTTAAATTTGGCAAAAGAAAATTAAATTTGATTTTTGTAAGCTTAAACTTGAAATTGCAAGTAAATTAAACTTACATTTTTTCCATTTTAAGCCGAGTTAGAGTTTTTATTTGAATTAAGTCCTAAAATTTTTTAAATTAGATTATTACTGTTATACGGTTTGTAAAAAAAAAAGAACGTGGGGGGGGGGGTGCAGTATGCTTACGTAAGTATAAGAGGAGGGTTTGCGATTTGCTTATTTTTGCTGACAAGGTGGGAGGGGGGGTCAAAAAATACCAAAAACATGCTTACGTAATATTTGAACGGCCCCATGGGTAGCATTGCGATTCTTGACATTTATCGACGTAGAAATTACGAAGCTTTCTGTTTCGACTGGAGTTTTTGAACTCGTAGCATTCAAAAGATTAAACCTAGAAAACCCGATATTCTACGCACACCAAGTATAAGATCAAGTGCATGAAAGTCGAAACCTCGCATTCTGGTTACCTGTCGGCAATCCAGCGTCTCTACCAATACTTATCGAGAACACGACTTCTAAATTACTTGGTAGTAATGTTATGCATTAGAAGTGTAGTAGCGTTTTGGTTCACGAAGGTTATAGAATTAAATCTACCGTTATTAAGCTGATTTAATGAAAATGCGTAAGGCCACGAATTAAATACCGAATTCAACTGAGTATTTGTTGCAGAAAACTGTACAATCGCTTAGAAACAGACGGATATTTATGCGCGTTTGCTTCCATACGATAAATTCTCGTAATGAAAGTCCTGAAGATAAATCGTGAAATGAATGTTGCCTTTAATTTTTCAACAGCAACATTATTCTTGTAGAGCTAGGTTCCAAAGTTGATCAATATATCGTCTATATTCTACCACAAAGGTTCCCAACCTGAGGTATGTGTACTTGGGGGTACGCGAAGGACCAGTTGGGCGTATGTGAAAGTACTGTTGGTAATGGCGGAAAACATAAGGGATTAAAATGAAAAGATAGAATTGTTTCCTGGAGTTTGTGAAAAGTAGTAGTTGGGAAAATCCGAAACTTACTGGGTACCAGTGAAAGTTGAGTACTTAATACTCGGTATTAAAGCAATAAAACATTCAATACCTCTCGTAAATACATAACTTTGTGGGAGAAAAATGCTCTAAAATGTGTATTGGTAACGAAACTCATTTCCAATCGTGAGATATCGGTCTTCATTTGAGCCAATTTCATAAGATTGAACTCCAGGAAATAAGATCAAGGACTGCATTGATTCGGTCTTCCATCTGAATACCCGACTACCACTACGAGTAACAAACTTGCATCGCAAGGTAAATGCGAAAATATTTAGATGCTTTTTCGTTTGTTAGGACGTTAAATTAATACTTGAAAAAAAAATCGAGTGTTAAGTAAACATATTGCCAATTTTAAATTGATTCGAGACGTTTGACTCTTGAGCTAACGCAAGTCCTTAACATTAGCCTCTTTGCACGAAGACTGTGGTGAAGTGTATGAAAGTAAGGGGTACTCAAAAATCAAGACTAATTAAGGGGGTACTGTAAGGAATAAAGGATTGGAATTGCTGCTCCATTGCTTCACGAGTGAACTTGCTTTCTAAAAGCTCAAATCATTTAAGATTATTTCCCAAAATGACGTGCTTATTAACGCCAAATTTTATATTTAGATTGAATGATTAATGTGCATTAATTGAAAAATTGCGTACTAAAAATCATGAATAACAATATTTTATTTACAAATGGATCCTCGCCGGAGGGCGTTCCATACGATCATGCAATACTTCAGTTCATAGGAAGAAGTTGCATATTCTCTATGCAAAGCATCGGCAACTGGTTCAGCTTTCAAAAGGAATGTTATCAGACTTGATCTTCGAGCCGAATATTAGCCAATACAGTAAATGTTGCGACATATTGCTAGGCGCGTCTTTCCTGCATATTCTCGCTGTGAGAAACTTTTACCATTTCCATTCTAGCAAGTAAAGCTTAATATTTTAACCCCTTGTCCTTACGATTTTATTTAATCTCCTAACTAGAAAATGCCCGACATTTATTTTTTTAGTCCAACCTATTTAAGATGGACGCGCTTAAATGTCCCCTTTACGAAGTGATTTCTGTATTTGAAATTGCTACGCTGACTTAATTGCAGATTTAAATGGCAAAAAAATTCCGTAATTCGTTGCACGTGTCAGACGCGCTATTGTAGGTTAAGAGGTTAAAATTGGTTTGGCGCAGCTTGGCTTTTGCTAAAGTACTTTCGAACTTTATAAAAATGGAAAGTGAGAACTTCTGGCGACTAAATCCTAGTTCATCGTCCTTCTTTAACGTTCTCATTCTGGTGTGAAAAGCGGAAATCGTGCGATAACCTCAAACTGAATGCCAATTGCTTATCTGTTTTATTTATTAGTCTCGCAATAAACCAAATTTAAATCTTGTAATTAGAGTGGCTTTAAATTGTACAATAGCTATAATACTATTTTGCGATCAAGAATTGCAACGGTTCGTTCGATTTTAAATTCCTTCCATATAAAAACTAGTTTATCGTTCTTAATTTACATCGAAATTTTATCTTGAGCTTGGATCGTTTCGTTTCAATTTAAGTACAGTTCATTAAATTTTGCTCATTCGCCTGCTTGAGTATTCATCAAATGTATTTTTCAGGATCAACTATGTTATCGAATTTGAATGATGCTGTATGCTGAAGTATCGAGATCCAAGTTGATCCACATCTTGTCAATTCGCTGTTGTCTTTGGAGAGATTTACGGCTTGCTGGAAGGCGAAATGCTACTAGGCTGAAGTTTTGTATATTTGGACGAACTGTACGGCACAGTATCTTTAAAGTATAACTCTAGTGTAATCGATAATGAACTAAAGTTTAAGATTTTCGTTTCTCGGTATTTGATCTATGAAACGAAAAAGTACCTACAGTACAGTTTCATCTGTGCACTTTGATCTGCTGTTTAAATTTATTTTGTCATGTAGGGGAACTTCACTGAATTTATAGAGTTCTGTTTATGAAATCTTATTAATTCCCTGAAGTTAACTTGGAGCGTCGTAAAATAAAGACCCAACTAAATTTCAAATGAAACGGACTAATTTATCCGGAACTTCATACCAACTGCAGATTAGTACTAGTATGCTATACCAAACGCCTATGTTCGATTCCAAGTCTAAGTTGATGGATTTCATGGTTGCTAAAAGCAGACGGCATATTGGAGTCGATAGAAAGCACTCGCGCAGTGGGGGCGCGAATACAAACCCGCGGTGTTTGGCTCGCTCGTATGAGGACACTCTGTTGAAATCAAGTGAACCGCTGCTATATATGGTGGTTAATACACAATAGGTGTCGGCGTAAGCGTTAAGCTAACTTATGAAGGCCAAAACTCGTGCAACCGTGTTCCCTTAAATTTTTAAAGCTTGATCTCGAATTAATTCGGTAGTATCTGAAAGTTATTCTAAAAGTCTTAACCAAATTCCAACTAATTTCCAAGCATCCAAGGCTCAAGTTAATATAAAATTTCGAAGCTAAACAGTCTTGTCAATGTCAACTAATACTCTTCGCTGAAATCCATTTTGTCTCGGTTTGTGGATGACGGAAATCCACGTAGACGGGCATGGATTAGTGGTTCAATATCCAAGGAATTCAGCTGCTCGTGTTAAATTTTAAAATTTTAATGTAAATATCTACCTACTACTTCCAGATCGGCCACCTTTATTCGACGTCTTTTTAAAATTGCTGCTGAACTGCCTTCAGAAAATTAAAGACGAATGAAAATTTTACCTTTTTAAAGTTTCTTTTTAAAATCGAAATGCAAAACGTGGTGTATCTGGATTCGGCAGTAGGTTCTTTGAATCTACACTTTACCAAGAACATGCGTCAGCTTTATCGACTTGGTGACAAGTATTTACCTTTTATCGATTATCCAGCCCATTTCACTAGTTCTTAAATTCCGACTTCATTTCGGATCATTGCAAATTTTTTCCTCGAACCATCTCGGTAGGATAAGGTGCTAATCTTTCTACGCAAAAACGGAGGGTAGAAATAGACTTCCAAAAAAATTCTTTAGGGACCAAATTAACTTGTTTTAAACTCGCGACATTTGAATGCCACTGGTATAGACTAATACTGTGCCTGCGGATTAAAGCCTCAACAAGTATACAGATTCACGGCATGAGGATCCAAGCATTTGTCATCTAATTTCCGCTCGATCTCTTAACGCAACTCAACCGAGCTTTCAGGCAAACTCCTTAGTTACATTACCATCTCCTTAAACTGAAGGTATACGTGGAGTGAAGGGATTATAACTGAACTTTACAATTCAATGCCTTTGGTTGGAATAAATCTTTAATGGTTATCAATAGTCGCAAATGCCAATGTTAAAAGTGAATTACTCTTTAAGAAATGATTCGAATGATCGAATTAGGCTTCGAGGGGGAGGTATGGTGAATGTCAACACGTCAAGTAACATACTGGTTCCTGTTTACTTTCCGTTTAGGCTGTTTGGGACCGGCGGCCTAAACGGAAAGTATCGGTCCCCAGGGAACCGGTACTTGACGTGTTAACGGGGGCAGCTATGCTGGAGAGGGAAATAGAATTCAGTGGGAGATCAGAGTTTAATAGACCAAGTCAGATTGCAATTGCCATAAATATTCGACATGTCTAGATGTTAGGGAAACTACGAGAATGGGTTTGAATCTATAAAGTGTAATTTGTACTTCAAACATTGGTAGCGACTATTGAAAATTAAAATCGGTTCGATTATCCAGTTTCATTCTTCAAAGAAAGACCTTCAAATTTTTAACTATATTAAAGTTAAATATTAAGGGTTTATATATAACGAGAGTCGAACCAAAATTCTTGCGTACGAATTAAAATTTAATTTTTTTTGTACAAGATCCGCAAGTTTAAATTGGCGGAATTCGGTTAAGGACCAGACTAATAATAAATGCAACCAATTGACAATAGTGAAATGTTGATTGATAAACAAACCTTTAGACTGACCATTGTGGTATTTTAAATCTTCTAATTGAGAATTGTCATAACTTAAGTTTTTAGCCTTTTTCCACTTCCAGCCCTTGTCCTATGGTGATGGTTTGAGGAAACTAAATGAAAAATGCCATCGACTCGGTTTTCCTAACACTTCCGCTTTCTCTCCTTCCATGTATTTAAAATGGTTAATTTCGCAATGGACATTCTCTTAAATCGAACTTTTAAAATGGAAAGTGTCTAATTCGACTCTAAATAGCACGAGAGAACCTGCAAGAAGCGTCATACGGATTGTATTCATCTTCTAGTTCGAATCGTCGTTGCAGTTTATTTTAAAAGAAACGGTCAGTTTGAACGGAAGTTACAGCTAGAATAACAATGGCTAAAAAGATTATTGGCTACATTTGCAACTACACTTTACGCCGGTTGGATTCATTGTCTACCAAATGCTTTTACTCCAAGAAAATCCAATTAAAACGGATTCGTATAAATTTTATCAACGAAATAAAATTTGGTACGAGCTGCTTGGAATCGAACAAAATTTCATCAGTGGTACACCCATTGGTTTGAATTCCAGAGAACTTGAATGTACCCACTTGAAAATAGGCTGTAATTGATGATTTTCAGGGTCGTAAACTGTTTTTGAACTTGGAATCGTCTGTTTCATTTGAATGCTTCAATTTCTTTAATATTAAACTTGAGTTTTAATTTATTAATGCAGAATAACTTATGCACTTTGGCAGTTTTTAAATTTTGATTACGATTTTCACTATAGTTTAAAATTCTGCATTTTAATTTGGAAAATTTCTTCCCTCGACGCGGAATAATTTGCTTCTAAAGGAGCATCGTATGCTTGAAAAATGGCGTCTTGCACGTCAATGCCCATAAGTTTATCACTCGGACAAATAAAAGCTTGGCTTCAACTTGTATTTATTTCAATAAATTCTAAACTTCTACTGAAGTTCCCTTAAAATTATTTTAAAGACTTTAAGTATGAATCGGGAAGTTTAATTCATGTATATATGGTCTGTAAATTAAATCTATACATTTTTAATAGTGATATTTTAATTCTACAAAAAGAACTTTAATAGCGAGTTCTTTCATTTTTTCCATTTTATTTGTTTAATCTTGATGCGTTATAATTTTTATTGCAGTATATTTGTTTGATTGGTTATTTGAGCATAGACAATATTGCTAATGCATTAACTGGATGCTACTGCGTTGCTCGCAAAAAGGTATATTGATATTGTTTTGTTCTTCAGGTTCTTAAATTTCTCTTTTGTATAATTAAAATCTCTTTTCTATTGAAAGTTGCTAAATTTTTGCGCCATTCTGTTCAATGCCAAGTTTAATTTTTAATCTCTTTTAAATTATTTCACTTGTTTTCAATAGCGTCTACTCTTTAGTATTCTTAAATTAAAGCTGTAAACCATGAGATTAAAAAAATATGGCATTTTTATAATTGTAGAAAAAGCCTTCTCAATTGTAGTACTCTTTATCATGAATACATAATAAATTTAGTGTAAATTCATTTATTCGAGGCTGGACGGTGCATACAAAATCGGTTTAAGCCATCGATAAACTAAGTACTCCATGAATATTTAATGAATAAGACTAAACGTATATTTAATTTACAAGAGGCTAGTAAGAGCTCGAAAATAAGACTCGATATAATTGGCCTGGAAAAATTTAAATTTTTAAATTGAAGAGTTGCATTAAATGCCTCTAAATCGTGAAATTTCGGCATTAACTGTCGGATTTGGAAAGGTGAGGCTTGATCTTTCGAAGTATCGTAAAGATACTCTATTCATAAATATAACAAATTTATGAATTAAAATTTACAAATTAAAAGTATATACACCGAACCACTCAAATTCCATAAACGTATACTTTGCTAAACTAACTTTCAAAGCAAACTAGTCTCGAATTAAAATCAACCTTGGGCAAAAATTTACCATATTTCATGAAGGAAAATGCCTTCTATCAGACATTGATTTTTTTAAGTGTTCAGAATAAGATCTATTGTTATATTAATGCGTACGTTGAAATTAGTCCTTATTGTAAAGTGTTGCTTAATTAAGACTAATTTTTGATCAATCCGAAAAGTTCCTTAACTTATCTAAAGTGTAAAGTTGACTTATTTCAATGTCCAGACATCTAGTGTTAAATTGAAACTCCGGTCAATGAGACGCCAGATTTGAAACATTCAATTAACTTTTACGAAACAATGCCCCTGAAGTGAATAATATTGGGTCAATTTATCTTCTGAAAACCAATCTGGTCTTAATCCGAATCTAAAGGAAGTCTCCATATCCAATGTGTGAACCAGACAAGTCGTCTTAATTCAACTTGTTTAAGATTCAAGCTTTGAAACCCGCAAATTTTCTTCGTGATAAATTCAAAGTTTTAATAAACCCTTGACTCCTGAGGTTAAGTCGCTTATGGCTAGATTCAACTTGAGAGAATTTTTGTTTCTTTAGTGTAACTTTAATCGTGTCCTTTAGCGAAAAGCGGGCATTTACTTCGCCGGCAAACAAACGCACGGCTTTCTACCTTTTAAAAATCCAAAGCATTTTGGACGTGGTGCCTGGCCAACATCACGGCCAAATTGTTTGTCCAAGAAAATAACCAGACAACTGGTTAAATTAGTAGCTAGATTTTTAATAAATACCACAGCAGTAGCTCTGCTTTTTCAATCTATTCGCATATTTTAAATTTTGAAATGCAAAATTAGAAAATCGATGAGGCGGAACGTGTTCAGACTCCCCCCTTTTTGTCGAACACTGTCGTGCTAAACAAGAATGTCTTAAAGTAATGTTTCCGAAGTATTTAACTGCTAGGTGAGACTGGGTACCAACAATCGCGGGATTAGTCTGGTTCACATTTGCGAGATGGAATTTAATAAAATGGTTTAAGGTTCCCCATGCGCATTTTCATATCGTATTGCAGCACTACAATCGGAGCAACTCGGGCAACATTAAAACGAGTATTTACGACTCCACTAAATTTTATTGAACATCTTAAAATAGGTTCCCCCCAATTTGCAAGAGATTTTGCTTAACTCGAAATTGGGATAAACTCGTATAGTATTTTGTCAATGACTACCGTCATTGTGTATGACGCATTAAAAAATTTAAGGTTAGTAACGATATTTAAACTTTTAACACGACACGTGATGCATCTAAAGGAATTACGTTTCGAATTTTCAACAGAAGTTCCAAGATATTTGGAGTAAAATTATCAGCAGAAACTCTAATTTCAAAGCGATTTGCTTCAGTTGCTGAATAAGTTTGTTCCAGTTTACTGGAGTTTTTCAGCCGCAAGAATAAGTTCGCTTTCAAAGAGGGAAAAATGGAACTGCCCCAGATATTTAAATTGATCTTCCATCGAGCATGTTTAAGTCTAACTCCCAAGCAAAACTAATGGAATTGCAATATTGACTTCTATTTTCGGTTTCTATAGACTGTTTCATATTCTTTCGCTGTAGGTTGGGAGCGAATATGAGCACGAACTCGAATGTAATTCGACTCTTCCAGTAACTACTATAAAATGTGTTTAATCAGCTTCTGTAGAATTGGTTCAAAATTTAAACGACACTTTTGGGAATTTTCTACTTCAGCACTTTTGATCGCGAAGATTGACTGTCGGTGGCTGTGCTAGCCAGTTCACTGGCAGTCTCCGAAATTCTTGGACATTTCGGAATTCGATGCCTGATCACCATCGAAGTCGAAATATCTTGGAATTTGAAATCTACGGCGAATAGGTAAGCATAGATTCGGGTAAAAGACGCAATGTGTAAAGTACGAGTGCTAGGAATGGCGACAACTTAAACATCGAGTCGAATGTTTTGCCTGATAGTTAAATTTTGGATGTGTTGAAGTCTAACAACCATTTAGCAGTATCTTGCTAAATCTACAATCTTGCGAATTTAAGACTCGCATGGTAAAAATTCCATTGGTTTTCCTGGTGCGTTATTTTCGGAAATAAAATTCTCTAAAGCTAAAATCTCGAATGTGATGGCATAAATCTGACTTTCGAGAAACTTTCCATTTCCGGATTGTATAGGCTTGGTAAAAGGATTAACGAAGCCATCTTCATTTTAAAAGAAATGACATAATCGGTTCTCTCGCTTGAATTGAGAGATTAATTTCTCAACCAGAGCAAACAAGCTGCGTGTATGACGGAAAATTCAAGTGCACGAACTAAATCTAATCTCTATCGTGCTTTATTTAAACTAATGGTGTAGGTTCGATTATTCCTCGGTAGACTTGGTCATATTTGCCATGCCCTTTCCTGTCCCTGTATTCGTTTCTTCAGTTTCTCATCGCAATTGTTATAAAGCTACTTCGCGACAGAGGCCAGCAATGAATGTTGACTTGTATTTCTATCGAGTAAGCGGTTTCAAGCCTTTCTACAAACATCTTCAATCACAGAATCTCATTTTCCTGGGGACATTAAAGTTCGTTATTATCCTTGAAGGGGAAATACTTTTTGGTCTATAGGAAACTAATAACTTGTGATATTTTTGTTGTACCTCTTTACATTCAGCAACGGGATACGAAGGATTCGTTATAAATAATATGAAGTATTTAAATCGAGATTCTTCAAAATTATTTTAGAACAATTGTCAAAGTCGAGGGTAAACATAAAACTTTGCTTAAACAATCGCGTTAAATCCTCGTTCTTAGGATTTAAAATGTTTGTTGCTAGTATTCCCGATTTAATCTTGTCAAACTATTTGACAACATTCCTAAGGACCTTCTAATCAATTGGTATTGGATTCTTTATCACCCCCACGGAACATATCCGTTTTTGCAACTTAAGATCAAAAACGGTGCAAGTATATTTCAGTTTCTATTGCAAAAATGCATCGTCCAGCCTTTCCTAATTAACTTTTGTAATATAACGATATAATTTCATATTGAAGTGTAATAATGCTTTCTTTAGATCGTATCTGAACTATTTTTGAATTGTGCTTAACTAGTATCTCTTGTGTTTACTTCAAATTCAAATGAAAAGCATGAGTACTTTTACATTATTAAAAATGCTGATAATTATGATACATATTATCTAGTTGTAATTATACGTCTTTAATAAACTCGACTTTCAATTTTTAGTTTGTTACCGCTTAAACTGTGTACCTCTATTTGCTGTACGGAAACTTCTTGCAAAATTGCAAATGTTATTGTAATGTATCTATTTCTTTAAGTTGATTTGTTACCGGTATGTAGAGTAAGTGAATTCATCCCTGTTGTTGAAAGCTCAATGTGTACAAGTTTTGTAAATTTCTGCAATAAATACAAAATTATCTTAGTTGCAATAAATTTTATCTGAGGGGGAAAACAAAAATGGGTGCGTTTTCCTCTCGGTTTAAATTCCTCGACTCGTGAAAATTTAAATCGCTGTACAATGTAAAATTCGTAAGTCTTGCACATATATTTGTGTACAGAAATTGTTGCGAACCCAATTTCGCTGTGTTAAAAATAAAGTAGAAGAAACTTCTGTCTATTCCTTCGTAATAGCATTGAATATCCTTGATTTATGCTTACTTAAGTTAGATAAATGCGAAACTTTCTAAATCTTGTGTTGTATTCTACTATCTTGTAACGGAACACAAATTCTCATCTTTATATTTAGACTTAATTGTTAATTTTGCTTCTTTTGTAGCTTTTAATTTATTGCAGAAGTCTGTCTGGTTATTTAGGAACGGTCGAAATTTCGAACGACCGTCGATTTATGAAGATTCATATTTCAATGCAATTAATATAAAATTTCAAATCGAGTGTGTGTAAAGACCGTCTAGTGCTATGCAACCTTTAGCTGAAAATCCTCATTTTTTAAATCTGACTTTCTCTAATATTGTTTGCTGATTAAATATATTCTGAATTGTATATACTGCCAGAATTGTAAGCTTTAGTTTCTGATCTACTCTTTCCAGGTTCTGTACAATTCTAAAGATTTATTCCTTTTCCATGCATGTACTTTACATTTTAAGCGAAATGTAAATTTAATGTCTGGATAAATAAACTTATTTCTACATAATTTGGAGTTCTTATTTATTCTGTTTACTAATCGATAACAAAGGATTAAGTTTAACTTGAACGGCTCGGTGTTTTTTTCATTTTAGTGTTTCAAATGTAACTTCGCTTAAAATGCAGAGTAGAATCGGTTGGATGTATACTTTCCTTTCCTTTTCGTTTATTCCGCCGCATATTGAATTTTGCTGGCTTAATGTAAATTGCACGTGAATACTCGCATTAAAACCTTTTTAATAAGGCAAGTTACCTAAATTCAATTTGTCAAAAATGGTCCTTAAAATTTACTTGGCACAGATTTAAATCCTCCTCCGCAAGAAGTTTATTGAAAGTGAAAAGTAACTGCATTTATTGCAACATTATTAAACTACCCGGAAACTAAGATTTTTATTTCACTCTCTTGAAGTAATTCTTTGAACAGCCACTGCTTCGTAAATAGTAGCCGAAAGAAAACGTGAACATTTCCTTCAGTATAGCTTTTAGTCTATCGAAAAGCGTCTCCAGTTGTTCATGTACCTTTTTGGAAACATTTTCTATCGATTGCTACTTAAGGAGCTGCTCGCTGAACTGTTGTTCCCTTCAAATGATTAGATACCAAAGAGTTTTAAAAGCGTAGGCAACATTTTGTTTCTGTAAGCATGGAAATTCGTATCTAAAATCCAAGTCGAGCTGCTTTTAGTCGTCAATTAATATTGAGTTTTTATTACTTTCTTCGCGATAGTCGAGTGTAGGTATCCAAAGGTTAAACAATGATTCCAACATATCCCACATTAGAAGAATTGCACTTTTTAATACGGTCTAAATTAATAGAATTTCGTCAGGAGTCGAAGATTGTGGCCCCCAGAGGCCGCGCGCTTCGTCCACCCACCCTATCACCGTCTCTCATTGGAGGAATTGAGTACTTGTACATTTTCCATACGCCCTCTAGAAAGTCTAGTAATTTTCCAGCATTGTTGGAAAGCATATTAAATGCCTAAATTTTCTCGGTTGTAAATTTTGTTTCGAATGCAAGAAACGGTCGTAGTGGAATTCAACGGTTTCTCTTTAGGACTTCATTATGGTAGCGAGCTAACTTGAAAAACTTGTTTATACAATCTTTATATTTGGTAGTTTTAATGGTTCTCGCGCGTTCGTTGTGTTATGTTTTACTTGGGAGCCGTTGTGGCAAGGTCTTGGCTTCGGGCAAAAGTTCCAGGTTCGAAACCAGACTCCACTGAAGATCTGTCGTGTATTGGGACTATTGCACGTAAATCATACGTAGGGACCAAACTTCCTCTTGCTTGAATGGTGCAGAAGTTTGGAGAGAGGGTGGCGGCTCACGAGTCGTGCTCGTCGTCTGATCTCGGTTCAAAATTACGAGGTACGTCCCAAAATGGCCCTCGTGTTGCTTCAAAACGGAACGTTAATGTAACTAAACAATGTTTTGCTTTGAGTGCTGGCTATAGGGGTAATTTTTTTCACCAGAAATCTTGAGTTACTAGTATCCTATTCTCTGGTTTGAAATACTTTACTCTCGATTAATGCAATTCTATAGATCGCACACTTAAATTATGCCGACGAAATGAAATTTCGTCATTCTCTCTTATGGTAGATCAAATTACTTCAGTAATTTTCATATTCGTTTAAATTTAAAACAAAGCTTTATCAATCATTTGCAATCTAACAAATTTTAATGTACTCTAGCTGTTGTAAATGTATTTCGACGTCTTCATAAATTATTATCGTGTTCTGTAAATGCACAATTTTTTTGAATAACATCTACCAAATTTTTTGATTACAGTATTGCTTTTATTGTACGGTAGTTCTCTGAAATTTAGGAACTAATTCAATTTCCAATGGCTCCTCTTTCCGTAACTAAAACTTTTAAAGGCTTTAAAGAATATTGTATAGGGATGAATGGGATTGTCGCGACTAGGAGACATTGCTATATATTCTGCAATCTTATTATAGTAGTTAAAATATCGGATTGGCGAATACAGCGAGTCATGAAGTTTTTACAATGATTTTACTGAAATCGTTTTAATAGCGCACAATATGGATTAATTCCTTTTACACAATCAATATGCTAGAACAGCGAGAGAACCCATTTTACATCAGTACCGCATGTATAAGAGCCTTCTGAAATGTGCGTTATCAAAATGGTCGGTCCTAGAAATGAATCTCCGAAAGTATTCTCAAAACCATCAATCGTTTAATGACTTGCACTTTCGGTGAGTTTACTTTTCTAGGTCAGGGCATATATGTGCAACTATCGTTAACCCAAATTCTTTTATTTCCTTTTGAATACTATAAATATTTAGTTACAAATTAATACTTTAAATTTGACATTAAGAATTAAACGATATTTTTATTTTATCATAAATCAATGCAATTTCTTCAGTTACATAGCCCTGCACTTCAGTTTCTTCGTGCGAAACAAAAATCGGCGTTATCGTTTAATCCTCCGACTGCCGATTTTTGTAAGTCGCTATTTAGTTTCAAAAGTTTTCAAGCGATCAAATTACCACTGATCGAAGCAATTTGTTATTTATATGCAAATATTTATTTGTACCATTTCCAACATTAAATCGTATACTAAGTGAACACATGAGCTTGCAAAAATCGCGGCATGAAGCAGAAAATACTCGCTTCATACCCGCGGAAGGGTTAATTGAACGCTTCCAGCAACGCTGATGAATTAAACGTTATTACATTTCATGTGCTTAATAATCAAATAGCTTAACGCCAAACTTATAATTACTATACACATACTGTACTCGATGAAAATGAAGCTTGAAGTAATTTAATTGTATGCGAACACTCGAATTGGTTGTTAAGGCGCGTCTTAAAATTTCTTTATTACTGTCGTTGTTGACGTGTAACTATTTTGTGCAGATAAAACATTATCAATGAGTTAATTGACGGTAAGGTTTGGAAACAAAGATGTTATGAATCAAGCTAATCAATGGAAAAATTGGGCAGTATTTTTAATTTGTTTGAAAAGAAAACAAAGGAGTAGAAAAAAATTTTCTTTTTCTTAAATGCAAGTTCAACCGTTATTTTTTTATTGAAATAAGCTTTAATTTAACTGGAGCTTGTCTTCCGAATTACATTTCTAATTAAGGAATTACTGAAGACAATAAAAAATTTTTTAAACTTAGCAACGCTATCCCTTCTGTTTATTATTTGAGATAACATTTCTGTTTTTAAGTCCCTGTTTTAATCTCCAATGCTTTTATTTCCATTTAACGTGCACGTGTCGCTCTTTGTTATTCCCGCTGAATGCTGCGCTAGTTCTTTCAGAAATATAGGGAGGATTTTTATTTTAGACGAACAAAAGGGCAAATAGAGATGTATTAAATGTCATCTTTACTTTTAGAATTTTGACTGAACTCGTATATAATATTGTTTATTTTGCTTTCTGAATAAACAGAAGGAAAAGATGAACAGAATGGCAAATATTCAAATTTTACTGAATTGTGGAAAAGTACTTTTAAGTCTTCTCTAATGTTTCTCCAAACGTAGGATTTTTTTTTAGATCTTGAGAATAAAATGTTTATTTTTTTAGCACTTGACAAGCATCGGTTTTTAAATTTAGTTTTATAAAAACGAAAGATTAAAACTGATTTATTTTAAAGAATCGCACAGAGCAATCCCATAGGTAGAGTAATCTGAAGCAGATTCTCATCTTTACAATTTTTTTGTCGCGACTTCAAAAATACAAATAATAAAATGCAGAAAACCTATGAGTGATAAGAATAGTACTCGCCTTCTATAAGAGTCCACACTAGTGGCCTAGCACAAGGATGAGAAATTTCAATCGTAGGTAGGTCATGAATTTTGGCTATGAGCCCCTTGGTAGCGTTATTTGAAAATTGGTAGACAGTCGTTTTGACTGTTTAGGTTTTAAGCTGGGCATTCACAAGTAGTCCAATCTATTCCATTTGGACAAAGACCAGTTTGTTTTCCATCTATTAAAGTCGATCGACTGCGGAAGATCATTCGCGGAGGCTAAAAAATGTACTATTGGCCGCTTCGATCCTCTCGCCCACAAGGGGGAATTTCGTTTTTCAGAGAGAACATCTTTCCGCCCTGTTTACTCCAGTCTAACCGCAACTCCCACACACATTCCTCCTCCCCAATACTCCCTCCACACATGGGTGACTTATCGCCCGCCTCGAAGGTTCGTATTTCACTTTTATAACCGAAGGAAAACCAACCTCGTTGGAATTCCAACTTCGCCGTCTGTCTACGCCAATTTTCATCAGGTTCTAAAATTGACGAAGGCATCCTGTGTTCCCCGTCCCTCCAAAAAATGGACTGGAACACTGGTGAATTTCCCGTCTTATACACTTGGGCACCGAACCGCTCACGAGCAGCCGGTTCACGTCTATAAAGCATGCCATTCAAATTTACTCCAAACCGGAATTTTTGGAACACGGGAAGCAAACGGCAATCGTCAAGGTCGTAAACCTATGAAATTTGGAACAAATGATTTTGAGTGGTGGAATTCCAACCAACTCAAAATCCAAGACTTCATGCGCCGATTCCAATTTGAGACCCTGATACGAAGCCAGCGGCACGTCAAAGGGTTTGCCTAGATTGGGACCTCGCGAGGAGGGTAGAAAAATCTGAAATCCGCCGACTGGGGGAGAGAAATGGGGATCAGAGAGCTATGGTAGCGCACTTTGAAGCCTTCATGTATGACGTGCGTAATTTTTCCGATTAAAATGGGTGGACAAAAACGGGATTGGGACAAATAGCATAGCTAGCCTTAAAGAGAATGCCCAGCTTAGAACCACATCTTGTTGATTTTTCGGAGAAAACAAAGCGAGCCGCCGTTCACGCTGGGACTTGTTCGATTGTAGTTCGCTTTTGAACGCTAATCTCCTTCGAACAAACATGGCCAAATCTGCTAATCGAGGCGTATTTCGAAGACGCTCCCCTCCATTAGCGACTGACAAGCGTGATTTAATGGTTGGAAGTAGGTTTGCTCCTTTCCCATGGTTTGCGATTGGTTCATCGTGAAAATTTCTCCGAGGGGCTCCCAAGTGTATATGTGCCTATAGAGGTTTACTGGTTTTCTCTAAACAAAACACAATTGAATATCACTTAGCTAAACTTTCCTCACACCGAACTGCAATTACAGATTCTTTTTGAAACTACAAAGCATAACTTTCTGTTCAGAAGTCACATTTTTGTTACTAGCGATTACAAGTGGAATGTAGATGCAATAGTTAATCAGTCTGGCGTTGAATCATTACCGTATACCTAATCTAAGATGTAAAATAAGCAATTAAAATTCCTATATTTGTTTTGAGACGCTCGATATTTCCCTACCTTGTTCAAAACTAATAATTAACTTCAAATAAGATGTTTGAAACTCCTTACTGATAATGATCTTTTTATTCATATTCCACAATTTAAAAGTAGTCTCATTAACTATACACCTTTTTGAGAATAACAAATAGAAAGTGTATGTGTTTTAGAGTTCACTTCCGAGACTAATTAAGCATCATCGTTCAAGTAGTGTTTTAAGTTTTTGTTACGCTGCTTTCACAATGCAAGGACATAGCTGGTAATAATTTGAATTATTCTATACTTGCCCCGTACATTTACCTAGTTTCCTTTTTTCTGAATAAATGTTTGGGTATTGTTTTCTATTTTTTTACAATGCATAATTAGAAACGTTATGTATTCTCCCCTTTGATTCTAAATTATAACGGGAGAAAAAACAGTTAATCAACTGTTACTAATTAAACTTACTTGGTTATCATTATTTTAAGAAAAGATTTAATTTATTAGAAGCAAAGTATACGCAGTCTTATGTGTAGAATACTTGAAATTGTTTGTAGAATAATAATAGCGCAAAATAGTTCCATCAGAGACAGTGAGTGAGTGAGTGAGTTAAAGCGTCGCATGACTGAGAAATTCCAATCGAAAGGTTACGAGTTCCATCTTCCAGCTGAGGTCTTAATGAGCATTACTCAAATACTGGTAAACTGGTTTAAGTGTCGGCAATGTATTTCTCTATTCGGTCTGGTTGACTGTTAAGCGGGACATTCACAGCAAGGCCACTTCACTCTTTTTGGAACACAACGTGCCAAACCCTTTCTTCAATGTAAGAAACCAATGAGAAACGGTGTAGACCGAGGAAAAAGTTGGATTTTCATCCGGTTTGGATTTTCATTCTGCCTACTTGGGCATAAAACTGAAATACTATAGTGGGTTAGGGCGCCGAGCTCCTCTCACAAAAGCGAAAACCTCAAAATAGGGAAAGGGGAAGTAGGTGGAGTTTGTCTGTGTTCCAGGTTGGGGACCTGTTTTAAAAACGGGGGGGGGGAGATGAGGCACAGTAACTTAGGGCAGCGGTTACCAATCTTTTTGGTTGTGCAGACCACCTGTTGTGTAAAAAATATTTTGAGGCCCACTAACTAAATCTACAAGAAAAAATACACACAAATTATATGCGCGTGTATGTAAGTAATTAGTAAAGCGTACTGTAAAATGTTTAAAGCTTTTTTCTTTATAAAAAATATATTTTTATAGTTATTTAGTCGTCACAATATTAGAAAACTCAACTACAAGCGGTCAGGATTTAAAATTAAAAAAAAACAAACTCAATAGGGTTTTTGACAATGTTTTTCTCCCACGAGAGAGTCGATATCTGTGGATTGAAATTTGACAGTTTCATTCTCGAGTCGCTTTCTACATTCAGTACTTTTCTGTACTTAACTTTTTAATCCCGAGGCGACTTTTTGTCTTTTAGCTCCTTTAAAACAGGGACGTTTTGGGAGGAAACGACACGAGTTGGACTCTCCCAACCTGTGTGGTCATTTTCCCCACAACTCCACCCCCTGATATAACCTTCCCTTAAGGCGCAAGGAAATGGGTTGTGGTTTGCAAGGATAATTGGATCCCTCCCTAACGCGCTCATCTCCTAAGCGATCTCAGAACCTTACCTCCCCTCAGAGGAAGCCAACCGCCTCAGAGGGGCCTTTGTCGCTGTTAAGGGGAAATTTTTAGACTGCCTGGCTCGCTATGAGAGGGTTAAGTTTCAAAATACTTCGATCCCTGACTTTGGCTCTTCACTAGCGAACCGCGGCCCACTAATACGCTATCCACTGCCCACAGGCTGGCCGCGGCCGCGAGGTTGGGAACTGCTGGCCTAGGGGATCGGATTGCAGTAAGAGATGAGTTTACAGTCAGTACGGCCCAAGCTATGAATGACCCAAACTTTTATGGGCTTAAAAACGAAACGAAACGGAACATGGATTGGGATAGTCTTATGGTGAATGTCTAGCTTTAGAGGTTTCCTCCAAGTGAAACAAAAATGTGGGTTATTTCATCCTAAATGTCCTCAACAAGGGCAGCATCCCCCCCTTGCATCTGAGCTAAAGTCGGGTTTCTACCTCGGGGTATATCTAGATGCTCCAAGGTTTCTTTAACCAACAAAAGATGTCACATTTCGCCTTTTATCATGAATCCTTGACTCGTGAACTTGGCTGGTTACAATAGATCAAGTGTGATTAGTCATAAAGAATAGACTAAGCGTGATGATATCGCAGTAGGAAATTTTGCATCACAAATTAGACAAAATTAACTTCCTTGTAAGCAGGTAATTTTTCTACAGAACATACACGTTTGGTAACTCCTGCTTTATTAAGAGACAAGTACTCGTGTGGCATTGTCTTGAAGTAATGTCTTTATGTATTATTTTTTGTAAATACAGCAAGGAGATTGCAATTAAATAATTGTAAATTTATAAAAAATTAAAAATAAACCAAAAGATTTCAGATAAGAAAAGGTGTTCATACTAGTATAAAATTTCAAACATTGTATCTATAACAGGTTTTAGAAAAGGTGCATCGAAGTAACAGGGTTAGGGTTAACGGACTTGGGATTCCAACTCTCCTTAAGCCTTATCAGATATTCTTTATTATCATATATCAAAATGATGTAATTTGGGATAGAGAGAGTAGGTGGTGTCTGCAAAAATGTGAGGTTGACAAAAAACAACCTGTAGCACAGGTTTGTGGCGTATCAGATTGCTTATCAAGCGGATGTCTGGGGAAAGTCTAGACGTCATTCTGTTTGTAATGGATTTAATTTAGCATTTAAAGTAAGCATATTAAAAACGAACAGTAAGAGTAAGAAAAGTAGATTTAGCAGAAATTACATGGTCTATCGAAAAAAGAAACATAACTTCTAAAATATAGCAGCGTGTCAACCTACCAACCTTGTTGTAATGACGTTAGGTAGTGGTAACTTTGAGACGTTGAACTCCTTTCGATAAACCAATCCTATTTGGCACTGTTAAATCGTGTTACTGGTAATTACTTCACCACAACCGATTTTCGAATCGCACTTTTCGTAAAAATTGCACATTTCTCCATTTTACGAAATGGACTTAAATTTTTGCACATGACTGTACAAGGTTAAAAATAAGTGTTGCTTAAATTTCAAAACATTATTCTTAGAAATTTTCATGTTTTTAAATTTGTTTACTGATCAATGTGGTACAA
>BGPR01000127.1:102830-186342 GCA_013235015.1 Araneus ventricosus
TTTTTTTTGAAAGTTGGCTGACTAATACACAAGTTAACAGCCTTGGATTTCTTTATATTAGAATATTAAAATTCTGCCAAAACGTTTTGGAAATTTTAAATGTTAAATTTATGTTTAATATTAGTCTTAAATTTAAAATGTTATACGAGATTTAATTTCTTGATTTCTTTATAATAAAACCGATACTCTTGATAGTGATCCGCAATTTAAATATTTTGTCATTTCAATTCGTCATTATACTGTCTGCCCACCACTAGAACTCTGTTCGCCAAGTTGTCTAGTTGACGACGGTCGCTATAGCAACTGGTTATGTTAGGAAAGATCCATTTCGAATTGGAAGAATCCGAGCGAAGTCGGGGTTTTATTTTATTCTTGGCGGCTGTAGTTAATAATTTATCTTCTCGGCTTTGCCACAGTTGCATGTTCCTTCCCATTTGGAGCTAAGCGTGCCAATGTTACAAACTTGAATGAACGTCTACCCACACGACGTCTGCCTACGATAGCCTGTTTCTATCGCGACTGCTGTAAACCAGACAACTTGGCGAAACGAGTTTTCGTGGCGGACAGACAGTATGTCTTACTTAAAAATTTCCATGTATGGAGATTAAATTAAGGTCAATAAAAATGTCTTGCTTTGGAAGTTTTGGGAGGGGAAAGGGGTACCCCGTAACTAACATTCACTAAGGGCCCCTTCAGGGCTTAATTCGACCTTTAAAAGTCGAAGATTTGAAACAACACAAGACGCTTAACATGCGATTCCAAAAAGTATTTTCAGGAGCCATCCCAATGGCAGAGAAGACGGGAGCTGCGTATAACCTCCTGAGACTCGGTGTCCATTTTAATGGACGTTTGTGTTTTATTTACAAAAAAAGTTTCTTTCCATTCAAAGCCCTTTAATCCCGCTTCCCAATGTTTTGGATGACCCCATGCTGTTATCTGGATTATATTAGCTAATTAAATTAATTATATTATTAATACATATAATTAATAAATTAATTATACGTAATGTTGTATAATCCTATCAAGAGTATTAATCTCGATTTTTGTCAAAATTGATCGAAAATTATACCTTTGGGTCTCAAGAGGATAAATTTAAGAGGAAAGTGTTTTGAAGGAGACCAGTCTGATTACAAGGTATTTTTGGGAACTGATTTATTTTAAAAGTCCGGCTTGGACAAACTGTGTATTATGACCAAAAAGAAGCAGGCGAGTTATTATTTGTGTTCAGGTTAAGATGGTAGCTTTGAGAGAAGCAACGCACTGGTTATCACAAGAGTCCCTGGCAAAAATACACTATTCATACAGATAGTCAATCGTCCCTGCAAGCTCTTGCGGCTCTTCAGCCAATTTCAACTATTGCCCGGGAAATCCTTAACAGCTGGGGATCCTTAACAACCAAAACTGTCATCTCCTGGGTTAAAGGACATTCGGGTGTACTAGGGAACGAGGTTGTCGACCAGTTAGCCAGACCTGCTACTCATGGTAGTATTCACAACATCAAGATCGATCTCCCTAAATCTTGCCTTCAAAAAAAATCTCAGTGTTCCCTAGAAATCTGGCAGGATAGATACTTTCGAAAACGGGACGGCGAACCTTCCTTTTCGTATTTCAAGTCAACATTAATCGAGTCTCATTCAATTCAAAAATCAATCAATTCCTCACAGACCCTTCGTAAAAGCGTGACCTATCGTCAAGGTTCGGTTACGTTGACACGATCGTTGCGTTTGTGGGGATAAAGGTGGTTCAAACCACTATGAAACAGACTGCCCAGTGACAAAACCCTTTCATTTAATGAATCCCAAGGCTGAAAACTTCCGACGTGGTGCGAAAATATTGTCCAAAACAAAAGATCCCTGGCACGACTCATGAATATTAAGATCCTTCATGAACGAAGGATTGATATGATCATTTGATTAAGAAGGACTTTTCTCGCTTCCATCGTCAATTCAGGCATTCATTAAAGACTTTTTCAGCATTTTTGCTCTCTCCTTTCTGTAATTCATATTTACGTTGAGAGGGTTTTGTATAACCGTAAACCTTATCTGGACGGTTCTCTCCCTGGTGAATTAATAATAATAATAATAATAATAATAATATTTTTAGATGTGTTCAGTTATTACTTTCAAACAGCGAACACAGATTTTGAAAAAATAATTATTCTTGATTATTCATAACTGACAGCGATAAATCTGGATTCTGTGATTTTCACTAAATCATTTATTTCACTTTATGACGAGTTTTAAAATTTTCTGAAGGATGTAAACAATATGGTGATCACCTTTTTGTCAAAATTAATCCTTCAGGTAGGTATCTCGAGAATTTACGCGGTTTGGCACTAATTCTACTTTCTGCTGCATATCGATTTTTCCATGGGCTAGCCTCTTACTATTTTAGCTTTGAAATACATTATTCTATTATAGCATTGCATATAAATAACAGTTTTTGTTTCAAAAGTATTTGGACCTATTTGCAAACGTTGCTATTCTTAAAAAATTACAACTGGAAGGATAGTTACCTGTCCAATTCTATATTTAGGTATAATAACTTAGAAATTGCGTCGGTCAATTTCAAATTTTGATGTTACATTTACTAAAAAAACAATAATTGCTTATTTTTCAGGATAAGTGGATGAAAATTTTTCTGGAGTGAATTTAGAGATAAAAAAATGTGTTCTTCGATAAGAGAAAATTAAAAGTTCACGTAAAAATTACAAGAAGAAATTTCTGTAAGATGATTAAGTATACAAAAGAGTTGAAAAATAGTGATTTTCCACTGATTCTTCTTCTAAGGCTAATGTGTATAGATAAAAAAAAAATACGAAAAAGTAATTTTTCTGTCGGGCTTCAATAATTACAGATCTTTAAAAAGAAACAATTTTCAATTATGATGATAGCAAAAATATTTCTATTCGGCGAGCTGATACGAAATTATAATAATTTCTTTTCTCCCTATGCATAGACATTAATACCACTTAGGTTTCTGAGCTAGACACAGAAGAAAATCATCAAAAGATTTTGCTCCTGTAATATGATATTTAGATTAAAATGTCTGGTTATTTGAATACATGCTGTCTGGATGAAAGTTATTTTAAAATATTTAACAAGAAAAGATGGAAGTAATTTGGCAAAGTAATGTTGGCAAAGCAATTATTACCAATGGAAATATAGAAAAATGTAAGAACTTCTAATTTTTCCGAATGTATTAGTTAGAATATTTCGAAATATTAATGGAAGACTGTCTTCAGCCTTTCTTCTGTCTAAAAATAAGCTAAAAGCTTATTTTCAACTGTAACTGCTTATGTTCGATTGAAGAGAACACGTTTCAATGCTGAGGAAGTTTTCTGTATAGGATTTAAACCGAAATTTTTTTCAAATCTGAATAGCTATAATGATAAAATTAATATTTGTGGTATCTCCAGTGAGTTGTTTAAATACTTGTATTGAAAATTTAGAAAAAAACCAATTTTTTAATCAGAGAATGTTTTATTGAACGGGCTAATCGACAATAAAAGAAAAATTTTAGAAAGTTTTTCTACGTCAATTTCACCGACAATCATCTTGTAAAATGAACAAATAAAAAAATAATAGTAATAAAGCTCGCAACCACATTTTTGTAGTTTTCATGAATATCTTAGTAATTTCTAAGAATTTTTTCGAAGTATGTGGTAGAAAAGTTTGATTTTAGATTATAAAGCTATGGCACTTCGTATGAATATTTTAAGGACACATAGTCCTTGAATGATAAGAATAAAATTAGCTTCCATAAACATGTGAAACATAACTGAAGGGGAAATTAACAGAGTTCGAGAAACTGGTTTGATCATCGTTTATTCTGAACACATATAATGTAAGACAAAGACACACACATAAAGAACGTTCTACAAGCACAGTTCAAAGTACATTTCTGAGCATCTTACCGGCTCTCCGTGAAAGGAATCATGTGATGCATATGACGTCACGCCGTGACGTATTGCATCATGACATCATCACAATAGCTTGTGATTGGTTAGAAAATTGAATGAGGAGACTGAAGGAAAGTTAACTGCGTATAATTTCCAACAATAACATAGATTACCACAGTGTGAATACAGTCTTCCTTAATTTCACATTGAATAACTATACTTCTCTCAACTTTCTTGTAGTAGTGAATATTTTCCAAATTTCACTTCTATCGTTCATCTGAGGTTTAGTATAAACTTTTCACGAGCAAAATAACCTATGGTGTTAAGGAAGGAGTAATTCTGGGATGAAAATTTCGGAAAAATTAATGCCCAGTGGTATTAAGAGGAATGTGGTATAAAAAAATTAGAAATATACAATGGAAGAAGTACAGGTGAATGATTTTTGGAATATTTTAAAACTTCAGCTGTAAATTTGAAGTTTCAGTTTATTCAAATTTCGCTTTTCATAATGGTTTCATCATGAAATATCCTATTTTTCCAACATAATTCTATCACAGGGATGGGGAACCTGTTGCGTTTTTGAGTTTTTTATGCGGCCTTAACAGTTAATTATATTATTTCAATGCAAACGATAAATATCTGCAATATAATGATAATTACAGAAGTAATCCTTAAGATTTTGCTCGTGCGGCCTTTTGCCCAACTGCCGAAATTTAATGAGGTATTTCAGTGCGAAAAGGTTCCACTCCCCTACGCTATCATATCACAGAGAAGCTATTGATAATCTGTGATATGATATCGAAATGGGCCGCGGTGGTCTGGTGGTAAGGTTTCGACCTCGGGCCCGGAGGCATATTTACAAACCCTACCCTGATAGAATTGAGGCAGGAAATCGGACAATATGATTCGCTCGCTTCGCCGAGAACCGATGACGTCGTTCTTTGCTCTCGTGCGTGTACTTTTCATTAGTATTTCTTTCAGCGTGGAATGTTTTATTTTTTATGATATTTTAAAAAATATCATTTTTAAAATATTACAACCCAATGAAGAATGTTTTCTGTGCTCAACTGTGGGAAAACGGAGAAGAAAAGTAGGACGACTCTTGTTTTGTTATGATTGCCGTACGCTACGTACGAGAGCTGAAAACGACGTCACTGCTCCTGGTAGCCAATGATATTGACTGATTTCCTGTCTCAGTTCTATCAGGGTAGGGTTTGTAAATATGCGGCCCGGAGGGTTCCAGGTTCGAACCCCGTTTCCATCGAAGAACCTCCATGTAAGCAGGCCTGGTGCACGCTAAATCCGTTGGGGTCAAATGTCCTCTCGTTGGTGCGGTGTGGAAGTTTGGAGAGGGGGTGCCAGCTCAAATTTTGTCGTTGTCATTTGACCGTAGTTCAAAATTACGAGGTCCGTCCTAAAATAGCCCTAGTGTCGCTTCAAATCGGAACGTAAATATAATTAAACTAAATGATAGCGTAATGTTGGAAAAGTAGGATATTTACAAAAAATTGGCACATGTGGCAGATTTGCCTAACTTTTTGATAATGAAATCTTGTGTCCGAAGTTCTTTGGTAGGATGTTGTTCATTTTTTACTTGTTTTACATATGAGGGTTCTGGGAAAAGATTAATTCAGATAAACTAAACAGCTAAATGTCAATATATTTTAAGTTTTATTCACATCTTTAAACGTCTATTAAAAAAAGATATTCGGAAATGAGGACAGGCTGAAATTTATCGATTGATATGTGCAGATAAAATCTTACAAATATTTAGAACATGCAAAATTGTTGCGAACGAATCTGAAAAGAAAAATTGAGAGAAGGAAATAAAATTCAAATGCAAAATAAATTAAATAACTGAAATATTATGTGTGTAAATAATATCTCGGCTCGTGTCGCACCACATGTACTTTAATTTATCAAAATTTCGGTTCGGAATATATTAAGACTCAATATATCATTAGCATAATTAATTAAAAGAGTTATGTGATATTATTTCTTATTATTTACCAAGGAAAATAAAGGATTTCAGAATCTGAATTCGGTAGAAATATCCGCAGACCACATCCTATAAATCCAATTTATGCACCTAATATTGCGAAAAGAAATTGATCGTCATACTTCTTGTTTTAATTCGTATATAATTATATGAATTTAAAGAAAAAGATAAAGAATTGAATTTTTACAATTTTGTGTTAAATAAACTCTTTATAAAGAAACGTTTAAAATTAAATTAGAAGAATAATAATGATTTTTTGAATTCATAATTTTAAAAGTGTAATAAAAATATTTCTAATAAAACGGATGGAATACTTGTATAGTTACATATAATATTTAAAACTGCGTGACTTAAACGTAATACTGAAGAAATTATGAAGCTATATGTTTCCTTCCACTAAATTTGCTAGTTCGTATACTCCCTGTCCGCTTACTTTTCTGGAAACCGAGTAGAAAAAAAAATTACAGTGAAACTTTGATTAACCGTCGCTCCTTTATCCCTCAGTTTCTGTTATCCGTCATCATCAAAGTAATGGAGAGTGATAGTATTACAATGCATTTCTGTTCATTACTACTCTTCTAGTGAAGTTTATATTGATCGTTTTGTAAAATTAAATACAACATGTATATATCATTCACTTTTAAAGGATTTTATTTTCATTTTCATCCAAAACCAGCGGAGAAATCACATTGTACATATGTATTGAGAGACTTCGGTTATCCGTCACAACCCTGGTCTGGAAGGTGCCTGTTAATCAAAGTTTCACTCTAATAAGTTCTAACTGTGTTAAATTATGCTTATCACTCGGCATAAAACGTTCTCTGATAGGCACATTTCCGTTGAAAGTCCATAAATTTCTTGAACTTATTACTTAAAAATCTTACTTCAAATTCTTAATCATCAAATTTCGATATTTGGAAAAAAAAAATCGGTATTTCGTGCTATTCATTTTAATACAACAAAGTGCAAGGTATTTGAGAATTTTAATTTACTTTGAATGAATCAAGATATTTGAAACCAGAAAGGGCGATGAAATGCTCAGTACCACCTTAAATTCCTTTTAGAAATTGAAGTACTCAATCTAATTGTGTTTATCACTCTGCATAAAATCTTCTATAATGGTCAAATTTCCATTGAAATATCATCATTTTTTTAAATATATTACTTAAGAATCTTGCTTCAAATTCTTATTCATCAAATTCCGATACTTGGAAGATCGTAATTTACTCATGCAAATTATGTTTACTACTCATTTTAATATAACAAAACGCAAAATATTTCAGAATTTTAATTTACTTTGAATGAATCAAGATATTTGAAACCAATAGGGGCGCCAGATCCCCATGAATAATTCATCTTAAATATCTTTTAGAAAATTGAAATACCCACTCTACTAGTTGCTTTGATGAAATGAGAATTTCAAGGCAACTAGAATCTGCAAGTCAGAGTTCGAATGGCAAGAAATTTTATACCTTTAAAAGAAATTTCTTTTCGAGAAAAACGAGTTTATCTAAACACTTTTTCCCTTTATTCTGCGTTAGTGACGAGGATGTTATGTCTTTAAGAAGTTCCTCCTCATTTCTGCAAAAAGCAGCAGTTTATTTAAAGAGGAGAAAACGATGAAAGAATTCTTTTTTTGTTTCGCATGAAGCACAAATTTATCTCTGAAGAACTTTTTCTTACAATATTTTCTAAATAAACACATTTCAAAATAAGTGAAAAATTACTTTTCAAATGCAGACGATCTTTAAAAAATTGTTGACGCAGTGTCTCATATTTTGTTTGTTTTGATATGATTTCTCGAGTAAAAGTCTTATTAAAATGCTTGAAATTTGTATTTTAACACCTTATTCAGAAACTGTACTCTCTTCTTGATTATCTTAATAATTTTTTGAAGGATAAAGGTGTTTTTTTCCTAAAATTAATTCTCCTAAAAATGTGATCAAGTATTGAATGCAAGTCATTTTATATGCAAAAAAATAATAACTAAGTTCAACTTAAATTATACAAACTTTAATATTTATATAAAGAAAAGTTTTAAAGATTTTATTTTTTTAATTTCAAAAGAGATCAAGCGCCAACATTTATCGAGAAACTCTCTTCTTTTCAATTTTATCGAGCAGAAAGTATTACATAACATGAATTTAAAATAAGTTATAAAAGTGAATGAAGTATTTATTGAGAAAGACAGTTATTTCTCCGAAATGGAAATTTATGAATTATGTCAGAAAAAAATCATTAAAAGCAATACTACAAGATCGGAATAAATGTTTCAAAATAATAATTCTCATTATCATTTGACAGTTTTCTTATTTCTTCGTCATATAAAACAACGAGAAATTTCAGAAGAATAACAAGAATCCAATTTTCAATTAAGGAACTGTCAATTTCAAACATCCTATGTTTCTATTTTAACTAACTTTTAGGAAAACATTCACGTTATCTTGACATCATTACGTTTACGTTATTTTGACGTCTTTTTGAGACAAATTACAAATGTGACAGTTAGAAGTCTTCGATTGTTCAATTACAATATTTTCTATTAATGAATATGTTGCTGGCAATGTATGAAATGCCGGCATTCTATAGAATATGTAGGCATTTTATAGAATGCCGACCGTTTTTAGGCAAAGTATGAAATATGAGAATTATTATATACTTCCCCTAGGCATTGCATATAATGCCTAGTCATTCTATAGAATGGCAAATGCTATTTAGGAAAGTATGAAAAAAGTTCATGATAAGGCTATTATTTAAAAGACGTGCATCGTCGAATCGTTGTTGCATGTCTATTGGCCATGACTCCTTCTCCAACACTACATCTTGTTCTTCCATTTTCATGTAGCACAGTATAAAACTAATTTTTTGTTTAACAAATTTAAGTAAAATTGCGTATTTTGACAGTCCCAAACAAAGTACAAAATGCAAATGGCAAATTCTGAGCCTGAGGTGAGCGTTAAAAGTCACGTGACTCGCCACGTGATACTCTGAAACGAATTGGAGATGTATTTCATACTTTGCCGGTTTATCATTCGGCATTCCTTAGAATGCCTAGGAAATGTGTGAAATGTTAATCGTTTCACACATTGCCGGCCAGTTTTCGGCATTCAATAGAATGCCGGTTTCATACATTGCCGGTAACAGATATATTGTTTCCTTAACAATGGGAAAAATTGAATGTCCGAAGATTCGAGTTAATTATTTTTGCGTTTTGAAAGTTTTCGTATCGTCTTATTTATTCTTGTTCTTCGTATTCTTTAATGAAAAAATACATTAGCTTATAAACATATTGGTTGCAGACCAGATTCACAATCGATTGGAATTACAGTGAAATTTAGATTAACCGTCACTCGTTTAACTGCCAATTTCTGTTATCCGTCATCGTCTAAAAAAATGTAATTCGTCATTTCTGTATATTACTACTCTTATATATCGAAGTTTATATTGATCGTCTTGTAACATTAAATACAATATGTATGTATTATTCACTTTTAAAGGATTTTATTTTCATTTTCGTCCTAAGTCGACAGTGAAATCACGTAACTGTACAGATGCATTAAGAGAGATCTGTTATCCGTTACAGCCCGGGTCTGGGCGGTGTCGGTTAATCGAAGTTTTACTGTACTCGAATTACGGTTGCGATCACAGCAGAGAGCAAACTTGAACCGCATTTCAGAAATTATAAAAATTACTTGAAAAGGACAACGTTTATATCCAGCAATGAAAACAAAGACTCCGTCATCAGTTTTTTGCATTTCTGCCAATATTTTAATTTAATGATTAATAATTAATGTCAACGCTAATGATTCATATTAGTTAATAAATAATGTTCTGAAAATATTGAAATTTTGTACTGTAACCGGAAGTAAACAACTGTATAAGCTTTCACTTTTCCAGAAAATTAGGAAATAAGTGAAAAATAAATTTGAAAATTCTGAAATTTAGGAATTAAGTAAAAAATAAATTTGAAAATTCTATCTTTAGAAACACGAATGGATTTAAATATAAGCATGTTAAAAGTGAAGATAAAATTGATAAAATTATTTTAAAATAATTTTTTAATAAAACAAATCAAATACATAAATCCTCAAAAAATTAAACATGCATTACAGATTTAGATTTCGTATACAAGAAACCATGGTTTGAAGAAAGATCGTCTTTAACATAATTTGTCCTATTTAACCCTTTATTTCTCGTGACAGCATTCACATGAACACGAGGAATGTAATTCCTACAGCTAGCAATAGATGAAGACAAAAATTACATTTTTAAATTTGTAATCAAATTAATTAAATTATTTTATTTAATCAAAAACTTTTTTCCTGGTGTTATTCTGCATTAAAACGTGTCTCACGATGCCAAAATAGAATTGAAAAGTTGTTTTTAAGTTAATTCGGTAAATAAAGGGTTAAAAGTTGTTTTAAACAGATAATCTTCTTCAGAAACACCTGCAGCAGATCATTCAAGAAGCACAATCAATGTTTTCGTGTTCCAAATCCTCGAATTGAGAGATCGAATAGATTACCACAAAGCAATTTTGAAAAGCTTTCTTTAAATTCGATGCTCCTTTTCAAATTAAAGCCTTCCATCAAAGCAATTTTGAAAAGCTTTCATTAAATACGAATCTCCTTTTCAAATTAAAGCCTTCCATCCTTTGACGCACTGAAAGAACGTCCTCCGAACTACTTACTCAGGGGATTTAGATCATTCTTTCGTCGAGTGTTCGAAGTGTGAATTTCCTTTTATGTGTTGGATCATTTAAATGAACTCTCCGCGAGAAATTTCACACTAGCTATGCTCCACTGTCTTTCTGGGTATTAAAGGTTCCGTATCCCGGAGCTTCATCAACATCAATGGTATATGATCGAAAAAGAAGACAAAATTTTATTTCTCGTGCCTTGCCTTGAATCATGAAGTTTGTTAAGAATCAGGAAATGATTGCGATTTTACTCTACTGAATATAACATTTTGACGCAGACTTACATCTCTCCATAGTGGTCTAATGGTGATTCGGAAAGGACAAAATTATGACGCTTTTCGCGTTAAAGTTAAACGCTTATAGCTCTGCAACCAAATAACACAAGAGAGTTGGTTTTAGTTTCGTTTAGGAGAGGAAGGTTGACGTTGAAGAGAAAAAATCTTAGAATTTGGAATTACGGTTTAGTCACAGGCGATCTGCAAAGTTGGTGAAAATCACGAAAAATTTTGTTAACGTCACAGCGACCGATGCGCTCATGCAGATTAAGGCAATTCATTCATCGATCGAGAGAAATATTACTCAGGAACTGTTGAATTACGTCGAATTTAGTTCTAAAGTTAAACGCTTATAGCTCCGCAACCAAATAACATATAGAGTTGGTTTTAGGTTCATTTAACAGAGGAAGGAAGGCATTTAAGATTGCAGAAAGAATTTTAGAATTTGTGATTACGGTTTAGTCACAGTCGAGTTGCAAAGTTGGTGAAAATCACGAAAACTTTTACATCGATAGAGTCACATAGTCACACTAGACTAATAGTCACTATAGACTGTAGAGTTGATAGTTATATAGAACTACTTTAGTCACAGAAAGTCACAGTTGAGTAAGGTAAGTAAGTCTACGCCCCTCAATCCCAGCGGCCTTTTCGCAGAGACAGCCTCCCGTCGATTTTTTGAACGTTAATATACTTCCTTACTTGCAAATTTTTATATGTACCTAAGTATTAATCCAAACCTCATCATATAGTGGAACGAGGCTAACTGGAACTTTTCAAATCTCATTTTCTCTTTGGATCCTGAATTTCTTATTAACATAATTCTAAGCATTGTCTATAATTCAAATTTACTTTGGGTGATTCGAAGACAAAGCAAAAAAATTGTAATTCTTTTATTTCTGAGTTGTTTTATTTAGTTAAATACGTACTTTCTGGTTTTCTCAGTTTTCATACGTAAATATTTTTTTTAAGATCCTTAATTCAGTCGAGGACTATATAATATATTCAATCAAAAAAGCATTTAAGCATTTCCATTCCGAAGTCCAATCACGCTCACATAAAATATGTCAATCTTTCTGTGCCAATTTAAATTTGAAATACATTGCACATCTTTAGCAAGAAAAAGGAATTTTTTGTTACAGCTTAGAGTAACACAATGTTTAGAAAGTCATTATTATAATTATTGCGTCGCATTGAATATCCAAAATACGACGTATCCTCTTGAGACCCAAAGGTATATTTTTCGACCAATTTTCACAAAAGTCGAGATTAAAACTTTTGATAGGATTATACAGGGTGCCCACAATTACCGTGGTCCAATATCTAATTTCTAAACCATTAGAGATAGACACATAGTTCCAATTGAAAAAATGCTTTAAAAGAAGGGGAGAATTATTTTCTATGTTTTTTGAGTCTATAACTATATTTCAGAAAAAGTTATGACCCCGGTCCTATCAGTCATATGTGTCATAATGTTTTCGGAGTTAAAAAAATTGCTAAATGTAACCCAAATATCATTTATATTCATTTTTCAAAATTATAAGTGATTTAGCTTAGCATTTATTTGTATTTTATACACATTTTAGTATACAGGGTGTCCACACTTATCGTGGTCCAATAGCTAATTTCTAAACTGTTAGAGATAGACATATAGTTCCAAATGGAAAGATTTTTAAATGAAGGGAAGAATTATAATATATGTTTTTTTGAGTGAATAAATATTTTCCTGAAAAAGTTACGAATTCTAACTTTTTATACGGTCCCCCGGTCCTATCAGTCATATTTAATAAAATATATTTTACACACTACCATTTTAAACAAAAAAAAATTCACTTTTCTGCGACTAAAACAGACCAAGCTATTGATCTTTGAATATCGCTGACTTAGATTTCACTTTACACCATTTCCCAAGCCTCCTCGAAGACGATCCACCAATCAATGCGCAACACTTGCTCGACAAGGTCGCTGATTGGTTTAAAATTATGAAATTCAAAACTCCATAACTCGTACAGTTTTAGTCGTAGAAGAGTGAATTTTTTTTGTTTAAAATGTTAGTGTGTGAAGAATATCTTACTAAATATGATTGATAGCACCAGGGGACCTTATAAAAAGTTAGTATTCGTATTTTTTCAGAAGTATGTTTAGCGACTCAGAGAACATAAAATATAATTCTTCCCTCCATTTAAAGCATTTTTCCAATTGCAACTATATGTCTATCCCTAATGGTTTAGAAATTAGCTATTGGACGACGATAAGTGTGGACACCCTGTATAATATTAAAAATAATTAACTCATTAATTATATGTTAAATATTATAATTAATTAATATAAATATCTAATATAATTATATACAATTAATATATGGCAACATGGGATTATCCAAAGGAATGGACTTGAGGGCTTTGAATGGAAAGCACCTTTCTTTGTAAATGAAACAAAAATGTCCATTAAAACGAACGCGGGGTTTCAAGCGGTAATTTAAATTACTGAAAAGCAAAATACGAATTTTATCATCCAACACGATGTCAAGTATTACTTAATTGAATCCGTAATGATATCACAGAGACCAATCTTGGATTGATTGCACATTAGTTTGCAGAACGAGTATAACCATCCTAATTCATTTCAGTGCTAATAGTTCTGAAAATATATTGCAATACCAGCTGTTACCCGCAACTTCGTGCGCGAAGAATTTGAATTATTCTTTTTTTTAATTCACGAATGTAAATGTTTTGTTGCATTTTGAAAGGGGAAAGGAAAAGTTCTGACGGTTGATAATACTTAATTGGAGTATGGACAGGAGTGTACTGTACATATATGCTGATATAGTTATGTAAATTGTTTATCTATGCTAATATACTTTTGTAAACCACGTTATTTGCACGGATGTAGAGGTTGTGTGGGCTGTACACACGTGAACAGGCCACATATAGTTGCCCATGGGAAAAATATGGTTTTTCCAAATGTACGCCTGCCACTTTCAGTGTCTGGACCTGAGCCTCGCAAATGATATTTTTACAGGGATTTGTTACCTTTTGAACTGAGATGATAAATCCTTCGGTGTTATCGGAAGGCGTGGAATTCAAAAACTCTCTCTTCTCCCTATATCAGTCATAACAGTAGCTTTCACGATGTTTGTACCTAGGTGTGTAATTTTTAACCGTGTGCCATTGCGCAGTCTCGGTATATCGAGGTTACGTATTAGTAGTACTGGCACACCGACTATCATTCTAGGCTTGTCGGAAGGCGCCCCTGAAAATTCTAAGATCTTGAAGAGCTCTACAGAATATGATGCTTCTTGTTAATGCCCATTACTGTATCTACAGAAGGATATTCTGTAATATCTCACTGTGAAAGTTAAACAAAACATCAAGAGAATAATTCACTAACGTCATTGGATCACTGTGTAATCGCATGAAAAGATGCAAATGCTACGACAACAGGAAACCGGAAGTGTAAAGTCTCCTTTGTTGTTAATGGTCAAAGAAAGCAATATTTTCTTATATTAACAATATTATATAGCAATATTTTCTTTATTTTCTTATATTAACTTTAACACTGGCAAAAGCCCGCGCGCGAAACAGTAATTTGGCTTGAATTTATTTCTATAAGAATAAAAAGTATTGTTAGAAATTACGTTAAAAAATATTTTTAAACCTTTATAGCAATTGGAGAAAACATTTCATCGCAATGGAATTAATATCATTAAAAAGATCATTTTCTGGTCTTTAAAATGGCATAAAAATAATTGTTGTCTAATAAAGATTTCAGAAGTTATTGGCAAAAAACATCTAAGCATTAGGCTTAAAAGCGGCTAATGTTCATTATTTAATTAAATATCTTAAGAACTAATTAACTCTGAAAGTTGAAAATAACACCTTTGACCTAAAAATATGCTCTGGAATGCCGTGTGTAAATTTCACGTCGCTACCGTTCACCGTTTAGGAGGAGTTCTTGTGACCGACCGATCGACCGACAGACAGACAGATACATGTAAATTCTGCCTTATTTTATGGATACTTATAAATATAAGCAAAATTTTCAGAAATAAAGGTAAATTAGTTCAAAGTCTAACCATTTCCTAGCAACTGAGTAGCTATAAATTTGCGTTATTTCAAAATCGTCTGCACGTAAAATTTAAAAAAATAATAAAAATTGAATGAAAAATGTCACAGAAATAAATTTGGTATCATTGAAAAGGTAAAATTTTTATATTTAAGATGGTATAAAAATAATTTGTATCGGACAAGGTGTTCCGAAGTTACAGCGGAAAAAAGGATTACGTGATAGTTGATTTAAAAATAATTTATTTCACGTGTTTTCGCATTCCTGAAGGATCACGTGACAGTTGAGTGAAAAATAAAATAAAGTTCACGCGAATCGCGGAGTCAATGGGCTTTCTTTGTTAACTAATTTTAATCTGTAGTCAAAAATAATTAATTTAACGTGATTTCACCTAGCCTATGTCCGTTCTTGGGTTTGAAGCTACAACTCTGCCAATTTTCATCCAAATCGGTTTGGTAGTTTGGTCGTGAAAGCTTGACAGACAGACAGACACACTTTCGCATTTATTATATTATTAAGGATTTATTTAAAAATTATTCCTGATAAGAAAGCTAAATTTAGAATCCATTCCACTTAATTGAATTTCTGTATTCTTTGAAAGCCTTCTTATCTTTAATTAGAATTTATTATTGTAAAAGGTTTAAGTATATCGATTTCTTCATTTTGAACGTCAAATCATTCATTATCTTTTCTGTACAAGGAGAATGTATTTTGAATTTATTGTTGTAATCAATGTATTTTTGAATTTATTAATGTAATAAATATATTTTTGAATTTATTAATGGGATTAATTTATTAATGTATTAAAGTAATTTTATTTTGAATTTATTAATGTAATAAATTTATTAATGTATTAAAGTAATTTTATTTTGAATTTATTAGTGCTCTGAAGTAATTCTAAAGTAATTTATTTTTAATTTATTATTGTAAATGGTTCTGATGATACTAAAGTAATTTTAATTCTAATTTATTGATGTAAATAATTTAAGTTTATTGATTTCTTCATTTTCAACGTGTAAACCATAACAATGGAAAAAACCGCTATAAAATGTTACATTCAAGAAAATTTTACTCGTCTCCTGACTTCTTTTACTGCAGTTTTTCATAGATCCTGCATAAAAAATTAATCAAAAATAATATAACAGAATTTAAATGCAGGATCTGCACAAGTTGAAACAGAGAGTTTTTTAGAAAATTAGATTACTTAGAACTGTTTGAAAAAAAATTAAAAAAAAGAAAAGAAATTCCCGAAATATGAGTATCTGACTAACTAATTAAAAAAAGGAAGTGCAGGAACTATCGTCGCAGAGAAGTTGATTAAAGGCTGCATGGCTGAAATAAGAATACAAATTAACATCTCCATGGAAACTTACAGGGAAAGCTAACTTAAAGAAATTTATCGCAGCATTTAAATTAAATCTGAGAGATAAAACTAATTTTTTTTAAATTTAATTTTTTTTGCCTTTCTGTCTGTTTATATACGGCAGTTAATTGGGTTAAAAATACTAATTTCTTCAATGTCGCCTACGGCAGGTGCTCTGAAATCTGATATTCTCTTTTGTCACACCCGCTTTACCTTGTTTCTCTAATGATAGCAGCTGAGTTCTGAATTTTTTGAACCCTCGAGCTTTTTCTGCTCCAATTCTTCACTGCAATGAGTAAGTTTTTCCACATGATGAAATCCACTTAACTAATCAGATGTTAAAAACCGTGGTTTCCAAAATTTCTGTTTACATCACCGTTTTGTCATTGATAAAACTAATTAATCCCTTAAGGATATAACCCGAGTTAACTCGTTCGATTTACTTCGTTTCTGGCCGAGAATGAAAAATAGTTCGGTCCTTAACCAATTAAACTTATTTTCAAAGTAATATTGAATCATTAGAAAGAAAAATTGCTAATGAGATTTTGCAAAGGCATAATCTGGATTCAGAGACATAAAGAACCAGGAATCGGAGACATATAGAAGATTTTCAGGCCCTAGATAATATTTTTAACATACTTGAAACAGACATTCATTAATTAATTTGATTAAGTCGAAATTATGTAAAACTACTAATTCTCTGCTTTTTGAGTAAATAGTTTCAAATTAAGGCCTTTTGAAAGAAAGGAATCTGTTTCATATCTTGTTCATATTCCGTCTCAGACTTAAATCTTTGTTAAAAGGTCTTTGCACATGAAATTTGAAGTTGTGCGTTATGAATCTCTAATATAAAACAGAAAATACTTGAGTCTGTCTGTCGGTCTGTCACATGAACTCCTAAACGGTGAACGGTAGTGACATGAAATTTGCGCACGACACTCTGGAGTACATTTCTAGGTCAAATATGCTATTTTTTACTTTCAGAATCAATGAATTTTTAAGATATTTTAATAAATAACGAAAATAAAACCGTTTTAAGCCTAATTATTAGATACTTTTCTCCAATAACTTCTGAAATATTTACCTTACGAAAATTATTTTTACATTATCTTAGAGGACAAAAAAATTATCTTTCTAATGATATAGTTATTCAATTGCAGTTCATTTTTTCTATAATTTTAATTAACGTTTTAAAATTTATTTTTAACACACACAATGTCACGCATACCAATACTTACCACAATAATAATAATACATAATACGTTATTACTCGGTGGAAATGCGAAGCAGTTACTTTCCTACAGTTAGCTGTCAAATAATAGACGAAAATTATCTAGAAATTTAGTTGTAGTAAAATATTTGTAATTTTTTAAGTCTGTTTATTGTAAGGTATTTGTATAAAAACAAACGAAGCGTAGAAATCACAATATCAGAAGTTCAAGAAAGAAAAAAGCTCTACCACTAATATAAAACAAAAATTACAAAGAAGTTAATCCAATTAGTAAACAAGAATTTTCCCTTGAGAAACTGATAAACTATGCAGTTAATTTTCCCCATTGTTTTCTATTCCTTATGAGTTGTTTACACGAACTCATCTCTTGGACGAACAAAAGCTTTCACCATTCTAATAAAATGAAAAATATCTGTTATCCTTATGCAGAAAAGAGATGCTTCGCAGTAAATCCTTTCATTAACGCAGCATCTGTGCTTGGCTTGAATACCATTTGCCTTTGTACTACTTAATCTGGGCTTAGTCTTCCAATTTCTAGAATATTGTCCGTCGACACGTGTGATTGGTTTCTTAGGAAGAAGTTTCGTTGCAAACCTTGCTCATCAACAGAAAATCGTAATGACTGCAGGAAATGAATGTAAAAATAACAAATTCCACGATATCATTCTAAAATATTTTCTTAAAGGTGGCTGCAGACGAGAATTCGACATATGCATTTCTTTTTGAGGGTTTAACAAATATTTATGCACTCCTTTCTCGACAATATATTTTATTTTATCTTATTAATAATTTATTTTTAAAACTGGTTCCTTTAAAATCCTTTCATGACAAAGAGAAAAGAGCTTTTTGTGTTAAGAACTATTTTAATACAGTATACTCTCTATTATCCGTGCGCGGATTATCCGGTTTGCGGATTATCCGTGCTCATTCCAGACTCACAAAAAAATTAAGGAGAGATATTTTCACGCTTATCATGCATGTAAAATCGATGTTGATGTTCGATCGGGAGATTCATTCCGTGAAACTAATGAGCCGTGATGACGGAGGCTAAAGAATAGATTTTTCTTCTTCCTCCAAGTGCAATCTCTACCGGTTCAACCCCTAATTTTCCGAGAAATGAATTGTCTACTTCCTGCTAGCTCATTCTCGTACGAACACGCTTCTCCTTGACACGTCATTCTTTAACTTCTTCGTCTTCTCACACTTTCGCACGTATTCCTTTAGTTTTTGCGTCTTGTTTATCGTCAGTTAGTAGCGTGAGATTTTTACTGGTAAAAATGAGTGGTGTGAAACGAAAATGAAACGTTTTAAATGTTAAACAAGAATTAGAAATCTTTAAAAAACTTGATAATGAGAATCAGCTAGTACTGATGCAGAAGATGTACTAAATGAGGGAAATACAATTTCTCATTCCGCTTCTCTACAATCTGTGAAAATTTGTTAGATTATATGGGACAAAGAGGATTTGATTACGATGGCATTACTGCGGTTCGTAAAATATGTGTCGATATACGACAAGAGATGAACGAAGAGCAGAAGCAAAGACGCACTACAGATTTTTTAAAGCAGTAAATGTTAAAAGGAAAATTCCTCGTTTGATGTTATACAGCATGAAAATGTAAATGATTTTTATATTTTTGTACTGATGTTGATTTTTTCTTTAATAAAAAAGAGTTTTCGGATTATCCGTGCGATCCCTCCTTATGATTAACCCGGATAATCGGGAGTGAACTGTAAATTGTTTTACCACTAATGAAAAAAATAGTTATTCATAACAAAAATATGCGATTATAGAAAATAAGTTGTGTGTTTAAGCATGAAATAAAATTCTCTAAGTATTTAACTACTGAGGATGATAAAAATTAGAACTTTTTTTTTTATCCTACTCCAATCCCGAGACCAACTTTGAAGTACAAATTTCGTGGTAATCAGTGTTTTTTCTTACATTTGGAAATTTTTTGTGGAAGTCGGTTCTAAATACCTCCTAATGAACAAGAGAAAAGTTTAAACTTAATTTTAAAAGCTTCAAATAAGCGATTGTTAATTGACAAAATTGTCAAAGAAATATTAAAATTATTTCGCATTAATTTTGATAAATTCAATAAATTTACAGAATAATCTTTATACTACTTGCTTATTTTTTCAAGAAGTTGTATATGTATGTTTGAGAACGGAAATGTTTGAGATTTTATATTTGGTTGATGTTATATGCTGACAACAAATGTTTATGAAATATTTATAATAATATTATTATTATATTAAGTAATAAAAATTATTATAAATAGTTTAGCTGCTTCATATAAAAAATTACTATTCTTGGATCATTCTAAATTATAGATTGAAATATAATCAGAGGGGGAATAATCAATAATCATCAGATGTTCATTTAATCTCCTAATGCAAGAATAGATCATCCGAAAATACTAGTTATTGAACGGAATTTGTTTGCGAATCAAAGTTTTCAGTGCCTACATCTCCAATAATAGTAAATTTTATTAATAAAATTTTATTAATTACATATTAGTTATTGAATGAGATTTGTTTGAAAATACAGTTTTCAGTGCCTACATCTACAATAATAATGAATTTTATTAATAAAATTATATTAATTAGATATTAGTTAATGAATGAGATTTGTTTGAAAATCACAGTTTTCAGTGCCTACATCTCCAATAATCTATAATCTATACATCTCCAATTGCGTTAGGGGATTAAATAAGTACCAGGTGGTTATTGATTACTTCACTCTGATTATATTTAAATTTAATAATTTAATGAGAGTGTCCTGCTTATCGATGGAATTCGTGTGATTAACGCCATGAGTTTCTGAGGTACGGTCAGTGCAGTTGTGTTTCGTCTGATGGCAGGCAAACAAATAAACGAAAGCATATGAGATGTTCAAACTGTTTGGAGCTGTGAACACAACATTCTGCTTGTGACGATTTATGTAATAACTAGCTGAAGAACCAACGTCGTTCGGGATCCATATTTTTTCATATGCCTGCCTCCATTTTTTTCACAAATCACTTTCCCCAACATATGCAAAAATCCTTTTCTAATCTAGCCTTTTTATTACCGTATAACAATATGGTTTGAGAGAAAACGAGAGAAAATTGAAAAAGAACATTTATTTTAAAGTTTTCAACAATAAACCGTGTATGTAATAAATAATACATCTTTGCAATAAACAATTATACTATACAGAATTTTCAAGGCATTTCTGATTAAAAATATAAACTTGAAAAATCTTCAGAACGAAAAAAATTTCAATAAACAATATACGTTGTAAAATAAGACACCAAAAGAAAAAAAAGAGAGAAAATAATGCAGAAAACGATATTTTCCCAATGTTCATAAATTAAAACACGGAAGTTTGCTGAACGAATCGTTTGCAAAAGAAAAACATTTTATTCAAACCAACTTCCTATGTATGAGTTTTCTGATTTGTATGCATACCTGTAATACGTATTTCCGGTGTAATGCTAAGTCGATGGATCTTCAAAGTGGAAGTCCAACATACAAGAAGATAAAGGGAAGGTTTGTAATGTAAGTAAACAAACCAGAAAACTCTTTCATAATACAACTCAAAAATAATAATATAGAACGAGAAATAAATAAAATAATAAAATAAGGCAATAACTAATATATTAAACACTGGATGTGAAAAAAAAAATGGAGAAAAAAGGAAGTTTGTGAAAATAAGGAAAATTGGCCAAATTTTACCAATTAATATTAAATAAATAAAAATCTAATTCGAATTTTAAAATAATTTTTGAGACGTTAGCTCCTTTTTGTGCTAATCCATCATTGTGCCAAATTTTGTCCCGTTAAGTCAAATGATCTGAGCGTGCATAAGCAATACAAAAAAAAGAACATATATGCGTACTCAAATCAAATTGCTTATATATATATATAAATAAAGAATATATAATATAATAAGAATATATAAGATATATATAATAAGAATAGAAGGGATGCGGCTCTTGCATGCCACTGCTCGCCCTCAATGGAATAGATGAGGGAATTCGAATTGATGGTTTCATACGGATGGACTGAATTAAACGTTTGGAAAGGCCGAGAAAGAGGTATTTCTTCAACTATTATCAATTTTACAAAGTTATATTTAAACTGAGTCGTTTTATGTTTGTAAAGATTGAATTTCATAACCGATTTTTCACTCACTTTCTTACATGCCATAGTTTTGTACATTTGTCTGTTCTCAAGAACAGTACACTATCTTAATATTTTCAGAACTAATTATGGTGAAACTTCGGGCATCCGAACCCCAGGAATCCGAAACTTTGGTTAATCCGAACATCTTTTTATAATTTTTTGAAAAACTTTTATTATAAAATGCAGGAAAATGACAACTAGGAATGAGAAACAAATCTAATGCTTATTCCTAACTTAAAAGATACATTTGAGTTGGTATTTAAGAATGAATACAGCACCCTAATGAGTGAAACTTATGATGAGAGAAGTGTGAAACTTCGGGCATCCGAACCCCAAGGATTCCGAAATTTCGGTTAATCCGAACATTTTTGGTATAATTTGTTGAAAAAGTTTTATTAAAAAATATAGGAAAATAACAACTAGGAATGAGAAACAAAGCTAATGTTTATTCCTAACTTAAGATTCATTTGAGTTAGTATTTAAGAATGGATACGGCACCTTAATTAGTAGAAACAAAATCGGTTCTCTTCTTTTGACATTAGGAACTAAACCTGCTTGAAGATTCTAATCGCCTCTAGCTCTTTTCTTATTCTTACTAAGAGTGCACAAAGTCAATACTATACTGCATTTAATACATCCAGAATATTTTACCGAATTTCCCGGAATCCGAACAGAGGTAAGCTTCAAATAGTTCGGATTCCAGAGGTTCTACTGTATCAGATAGTCGAAAATTTGATTAATTATTGATTCCATACGAGTGCGCCACCTGGCATTGAATTTTAGAAAAAAAAATGATTTCAGGATTCCATGAAATTTGTAATAAAGAATCATAAATTATAGTTTAAAAAGTAGAATATAATTAAATAAAAAAATTTCTTTTTTGAATACTACTGTGTGTTTAAAAAAAAATTATTTTGAATACTTAGAATTTTACTATAGTTAATCGAATGCTTTGGTTCTAATTTTATTGATAAGTTATACGTTACAAATTGGAAGGCATATGAAGTGGCATGTATTGCCATGTCATGTCTTTGATCTCAACCGGATTTGAAAAAACAACGCAGATTTATCGAATAAATGATAAATTTCTACTGTAAAATATATGCACTCCCTCTGAAATGAATAATTATGCATACTGTTCACTCACCATATTATTCATTCAATTAAATCCTATTTTTATGATGAAAGTTAAGAAAGTAAAAATGGAGGAGATGGAATTTTTCGTGAAATCATCTAAAGCGCTGACAGTTAAACAGAAGATGTCTGGCTGTACCAATTAATATTAATTGGGATGTTTATAAATCATTCTTATAAATAAGACTTTATATCTATGATAACTCATTCACTAAAATGAGAATAAAATTTAGTCTTTTCCTACTTTAAAAATCGAAATATCATAGAAAATCATAGGAGAATAGAATGTTGAAACTTTCCTTAAATGAAATGTGTAATGGTTATAATTGATAAATATCTAACGATGCTAATTTGTAGTCTCAAATGATTCAAATTAAAAACTTTTGTTAATTTAATCTATATAAAATAGAGAATTTCATTTTCGTATTTTGATTTCTGTTGAGAAAATTTCATGAATGCTATCACACGAAAGATTATAAAAAATTACCTAATTGAAATTTCTATACATAAATATTTGCACCAAAAACCATTTGCATCAGTAAACACCGAAATTCCTGTTTATGAATATTTGCATTCAAACAAAGATTTCAAGAAACAAAGAATTTCTAAAACAGTCGACATTCCAAAAGTTAAGACAAACAGGTAACACATAATAATATGCAGTAGAAATTCTACGAAATTTTCGTAATTTTTCCCCCAAATGCACATATTTTAATTTTAATTAGTAAGCTTTCGTGGGGAGAAACTGCAATGTTTTGAAGCTGTAGAAAATGCTTTTGTTCACGCATTTTGTCGCATTGTTCCTAGTTGATCCTTTAACTAGCATTGCAAATTAGCAGAAGAGCTCTAATTAAAATATCGTTTTTTTCTTAACCAAAAACTATCACTTTTCTAAGAGTGAAGACTTCATTAGCTGAATTTCTAGTTTGTTTCAGAAAACAAAACAAACTCAAACACAACAAAGAAATCATGCTTTAGCGTTGTTTATCAGAATTAACCATGTTGAACAACATTTTCGTTGTTAAAGGCTCTCGTTTTATTGGCTCAGTGGTAGAAATGTTCAGTTTTCTAAGCTTAATTTTATGTGAATGCAATAAAAGAGGTTAGTAAAAAGTGAAATTTTCCTAAACAGCTGATGTTTTATAACAATTATATTCTGAAACTTCATCATCTATGCTGCCGACCTAAGCCTAAAAGGCGTATATAAAAAACTATAATTTTTGGCTATGAACTTTCTAGTAAATATGCATTGTGCTAGTTTATGAGATATGCATTTTTCTTTATAGTGGTTATTATTTATATAGTGGTTTTCTACTATTTCTTAATAAGATACGGAGTTTTTGCTTAGGAATAATGTAGGGCATCTCACAAATATTACGAAGTACGAAAAACCAGAAAATTAAAAAAAAAATTGCATTATATATCTGCAAATATCTGAGATATCCCCCTCCTGTTTCGGAAAGGGGGCTATCGTTTTCATTCATCTGAAAAGGCATAAAATACTTGATATGTTTATGGATTCTACGCAATTTTTGTGTTAAATTATAAAGCTAATTAATGATTAAACTTTAGTTTATTAGAGGACTAAAAATTCGATAATTCGATGCACGTCAATATCACGGGCGCAATGGTTAAGGGGTTAAGATCAGGAGGGCGGTATCGATTGCATGTTCATTCCCTTGAAAATAAAGTTTTCGGAAGGAAATAACTGTTCAATTTAGAAATGGATAGTACAAAGAATAAAGTCTATATATGTAATATATATAAAAGGGAAATACCATGACTCACTGACTCACTCTCTTATCACGAAATCTCCCAAACAACGAGGCCTAGAAACTTGAAAATTTGGCAGACGGTTGCTTTTTGGGTAGTAGGTGCTCACTAAGAACGGATTTTTCAAAATTTTAATTAATTAAAAATTACCTTAAATTTTAACGTTTTTCCGAAATAACTTCGGAGCCTATTACCGCTCAAAAACCATTTTTACATTATCTTAAGATAAAAAAAATAGCTTTCCAATGATACCGATCTTATTTCCATGCGCTATTTTGTTCAATTTTAATTAATGTTGCAAAATGTTTTAAATTTTGAATTGTAACAATGTTTTCATTGTTGTAAATAAAATTCAAACCATCTCATTATTTCAGCAAATCTTTTATTCACGCGCTTTTGCAATTGTTACGGTTGTGATAGTAAAAATTGTTTTCTTGGGAAATTCACTCCAAAGCGGAATTTTCACTTAAGTATTCATTGCATTGCTGAAATATTTATATCACACCTGCTTCAAAGCAATATTTTTATAAAGCGTGGCAATAGATATTCTATTTCAGGTTTTTTTATGTGTGTGTGAGATGTGGACTGAAATGATTTTCATCCTTTCTTCAAGCATTTATTCTCATGCTTTCCTGCCATTTTAAAATTGTGACGCATGAAAACGCTTTCAAATTTTTGTACATTGTAATTTTTCCGCAATAACTTCGGAGCATATTGTCGCTCAAAAATCATTTCAATATCATCTTAAAGTTTAAAAAAAATTAGCTTTTAAATGCCACCGATTTTATTTCAATGCGACGTTCTGCTTAGTTTTAATTAATTTTTGAAAATATTTTCAAATACAATGCTCAGCGGCAAAACGGGACGGAGAAACGGCGTAGCTCACGGTTCCTCATGGTCACGGTTCTATTTATAGCACTGGGGGGATGGGATGGTTGGTGACGGGTTACGATCAAGGGAGAAATGCTGGCGAGTCATAGTTCACACCAGTGGCGGCGAGTCGGGAGAAGGGCGAGAAGAATCAGTTTCCCCCTACTTATTTAGGGAAAACTTAAATTTTTATTTCATTTTAGCTGCCTGAAACTTGGAATTACAAAAAAGCAATAGAGTTCCGGAAAACTAAATTTTTTAATTATAATTTTAAATGTTATTGTCTACCCCATATACTCACGGGTCTTTTAGATGTCTGTAAATCTTTTGCCGCGTCACTTTTTCCACCCAATCTGGCACCCTCTGCTTCACACGGTGCGCCATGCATGTTCGGCTTTTGCGACCATATTCAGCGTTAATCATTCTATCGATGAGTGATGGATGAAATGAGTGAGAGTTATTTGAAACACAGTTTTTAAGTTTCGTTAGCTGTGATGCATCATACAGATTTGTATTGCTGGCATTTTAAAATTTACGTCTGTTTATATTTTACTATATGCCAAATACAATAAAATATTCATTTTTTGTTCATCTTTCCTGAGTTATCGCGGCTGAAACCGCGACGGATAATGCTATAATTAATATAAAATACAAAAATAAAAACTAATTCAAACGGACGAACCAGCTGGTCACTCAAGGCGGTTAGCTTTATATAAAATGCTAATGCAATATTGGCACTGTGGGGAAGTTTGGATTATATCCTACACCTGCAGTGTCAACTCTTGAATGCTAGAACTATTCGAAGTTATTTTCCACAAATTATTACGTATTCAATTGGCTTGTTCAGGACTCAAAATTACTAATTCATACTGTTAACAAACTAAACTTTAATAAAACATAACAAGGATTTAAAATAAAGTAACGTAAATAATCAGAAACTCAACATGTCGACACTGTACAGATGAATAGAGAAAGAGTTATAATACAACACACAATACAATATAATAATACACAATATACAAGCGCGAAGCTTTAATACAAATGGACTGTTCATAGTGCAGGCGCAAAGTCCACGGCGCACGCAGGAACGAAGCGCTGTTTGCCACAGTACAAAATCAAATTCTTGTATGTATGTATAATGATAAACCACTGTGTATAAAGCTAGACAACAGTGATAAAAAATGCATAATGAATAGATTTATTCATTTAAAATGAAAAAAGTAACAAAACATGCTTTATTTAAGCTGGATAATCTGTATTCATGCATGTTTATATATTTTGCATTATGAAGGTACATAGTGGATATTGTTTAGAATGGGATTCATTATACTGATCTTTAAAGGCCAGTATGGTATATTGTGGATGTTAAACGGAAGTTGACTTAATTACAAAAGGTTCTCTGATGGTATATTATTCAGAATATTATTGACGTTTGGAAAATACCCGATTTGGAATGAGTGGTGTTCTTTGTTTATAAAGTTTTATATTCAAAGATATAAAAACTTTTCTTCCATCTATATAAAACTGTCGATAAGTCAGATCGATTGAATGTAGTTTTCCAATGAATGTGTATAAATTAGCATTAAGGAATGAGATTTAAACTGCTGTAGAAACTGAAGCGCTTAGAATCATAAAAATGCAGACATATCCTAATGGAGTGTCTTTAACAGCTATAAAATAGTTAAAACAACTATTGCCACGCCCGCTCAAATTTTCATTCTTGGAAACTCGAAGAAAAAAATTGCATTATTATTAATTTGTTATTATTATATTAATTGCATTTAATGGTAACAAAAAGTCCTCTGATGGTATATTATTCATAACATTATTGACGTTTGGAAAATATCAATTATGGAACGAATCGTGTTCTTTGTTTTAAAAAAGTTTTATATTCCAAGATAAAGAATCAAAAACTTCTCTTCCATATGTATAAAACTATCGATGAGTCAAATGATGCTAAATCGATTGAATACAGTTTTAAGATTAATGTGAATAGATAAGCTTTAAGAAGTGAGTGTTAAACTATAGAAATGAAAGTTCTTTGGATCTTAAAAATGCAGACATATTTAACGGAGCATGTCTAACAGCTATAAAATAGTTCAAAAAACTATTCCCACGTCCGTCGAATTTTCATTTTTGGAAACTCAAAGAAGAAAAGTGCAGTATTTTCTAAAAATAAAATACCGAGGAAGAATATATTTTACAGATAATTTATAATATTCAGTGCCATGAATCTTCTTTTTGTATTTTTATAAAAACTATCACTTATGATAGATTTCCTATTCAAGCTCACAGACATTGAAAAAGTTACTACTAGAAGAAGCTATGGATGTGTATACCTTAGGTATCCAGATTTTATTTTATTCTACACCTTGTCCGCGACTCGAAAAATTCGATGCGTGTGTCCACATGTGCGGAATGGATATAAATATTTATAACGTTTGCTTGATGCTTAGTTTGGCCCCCTCTAGGCAGCTGTTTTTCTTTTTTGAATGAATTTTTGACGGCAAACAGGAATTTATTGAACAAATTTAATCGAATTAAAGATTTAAGTACATGCATTGAACTACATATAAAAAATTATGCTATTTTTATGTACTAAATTTTAAACCTTTTTATTTTAGAAAACATTTGCAGCGAGCAAGTTAATAACTAATTTTTTGAAAAAGGAAGCATATTATGAAAGCTAGGATGATTCATTGAAAATTATTTTGTGTTTTCCAACGTTCTCATTAACACCATAAAATACCTGATAACAAGGTATCTTTCAAATTTTATGAGTTGCACACTCTACTTTTACCTGAGCATAAAAAAAATTGTTAAAGATAAATATCAAATATATTAAAAACACTCTTAAGAAAATAGATAATTTTGATTTTTAAATAAAAAAATAATGCAAATAACGTTTGTCAAAACTTACACTGTTGCTGAACCCATTTTTGCAAAAGAAATCTTTATAACTTAACAGACACCTCAAATAATTTATAACGATGAAAAACATATTTTAAAAGTAAGTTTCCATAATTTGAAGAATAGAATACATTTAGAGTTTGTAGCGGTTACAATTCACTGCCTTCTCTTTTTTTTGGTAGGTGGCGCTAAGAGCCATCCGGGTTTTTCCCATGATGCCTCACTCTCTTCTTCTTCTGTGTACTTGTGTTGTGTTGTTCTTCTCTGTCTTGCGTCTTGCACCTTTTAATGTACTGTGTCGTGGAACTTAACCACCTAATAAAAATGGTTCCAGAAATTGAATTCATTCTTCAACAGCGGCATTCCATATAAACATGAGTCTCATCCCTCTATAAGTTGAAAAAGGGAATAACCTGTTGTTCGGATGAAAGCGATCGATAAAAATATACTTTGCATTTTAATGAAGAAACTATTTATATTTTTATGTCTTAAAGTTAGTGAGCCTAAAAAAATTTGAATAAAATTTAGACAAAAAGACGAAACTATAATCCTCACGTTTTAATGCATGCTTTCCTTCATTACAATATTATTTCTGTTTCAAACTTTAATCTGAAAAAAAAAGAAACCAATGTTAGACGTTTACAAAAATATTTTGCTTGTCATAATTTCTGTCAATTCATTCGAAATTCGTAAGCCTCAACGTAATGTAAAATATGTAACCATTTCAAATTTGTTTCTGCTACCACAAACAAGAAGAAAAAGCTTTTCAAATCAAAGTTTATTCACTCGAGAGAAATTTCTCTGCTTTAGTAAAAAGATGTGAATACTTGGTCTTAATTCATTGCCCGCTGTTAACTTTGTTGTCATTGCGATGCTGTTGCAATGGCTAAAACAATTAAAGCGTCGAAAACAAATGGAAGATTTAAAGAGTTGCTAGATAACTTATTTAGGAAAGACATACTGAAAACAGACATCAAAAGTTTTTTTTGCAAATCATTTGCTACATAAAGTAATCAAATCAATTAAAAGCAAAGCTGATGAGAAATGGTTTTAAATAAACAGCCATTTTCTTTTCTAACAACAGTATTAATAGCTATGAGATATACAGCTGTGATGATGTTTAAGCAAGAAGAAATTATATACTACAGTGAAACTTCGATTAACCGTCACCTTGCAAGAATTAATTAAATTTCAGGAACCATTTTTATTAGATGGCTAAGTTCCTCAACACCCCAGATAGCACGTACGTTTGCAGCAAGTTTGATTTTTATTTGATATTACCTTGTCATGGCAAATTTGACGCGTCAAGCTTGAAGCGAACTTGTGGCAAACTAACAATGCAGAATCGCCACCCTCGCTTGCAAAACGAGTTTGCCACAAGTTCGCCGTGACAACTAGCGCCACCCCTCCTTGCAATGCAAGCTTGCTGTGAGTTTGCAAAATAAGCTTGATGCAAAGATGATAGCACAAAGAGATAATTATCTTTGTCTCTGTTTTAAAAAAACATCCGATTTTTAATAGCATCTCTTATACCGTCCTTCTTTTTATTAATTCAATAAATCAATGATAATTTGTGAGAAAACTAACTTTTTTATAAAAAAAAATTTTGAAACATTTTCCATCTTTTTACTAAATATAGAACTCGCACTTTAAAGAAAACTATATCGCCTTTTTCTTAAGGTTGAAATTTTAACGTTTATAAACAAAATTAAACCTAAAAAACAGTCAATGTTTTTAAAAAAATAATAACTTACATTTTGTCCCATTTTAAAAGTAATTACTTTTGAACCCTAGTTTCATAATTTATTCTACTAGCAAAACGTAGTTATTAGCGAAAATCGCTCTCTCTTTGATTTCAAATCATGTTCTCAACACAAAATTAAAAAAATTAATGAAATCAAGAAAAGAGTTTAAAATAAATCGTATGCGCGATCTATTAGCACAATCTATCTTCGTCTCTCGCAGTCTAGCTGGCTGAGTGGTTTAGAGCGTCACGCTAGCAAGCGCTAGGTCACGAGTTCTAATCCGAGGCTGTGTTCGTACTCTATTTTTGCTACGTTTGCAATGAGTTTGACGTGGAAAACTTGCTGCAAGTTCGTCCCATGGTGACTTCGAAGCTTGCGTTAACTTGCTGCAAGCTTGTTTCAAGCTTGCATTCTTGTCATGTCAACCTTGCTGCAAGCTTGCAGATTTGCAGTACAAGCTTGCTGCAACTTCGCTGCACACTAAAATTGCTATCTGGGACAGTACATTAAAAGGTAGGTGTGTTTACCACCAAATTGTTTAATTATTAAATGCATTGTTTAAGGTTGGCATAAGTTTTCACTAATTTTTCGATGAAACAGGTACCGAGATTTTCCAATTTCTTTTCCCAAACCATAACGAAGTTTCTAGAGTTGATAATTAATTATTAATTAGTAAAATTAATTAACAAAAATTATTGTTCATCGAATAAGCTAAATGATTTTTTTTCTTAAATTAATTTCAATCCCAAAGCTGTAACTATTTGGGCGCCATAATTTAATTCCTGCTAGGGATAACAGTAGGCATTCAAAGAAAGGGTCTTGATTCATTTAAACACTTTTAATCAAACACCAAGGTACACACCATATAAAGACAAACAATTAAGGACAAAACACTTCAGGACATATAAAATATACAATCATCGGGGCAGAATACCATGTTTAATCGTCGACTCCAGAACATGGACTGGCCGTTTCTTCCAACGGCCGCCAGGTGGCGATCTCGGGAAACAGTGCGGTTACAAAGCTATTTTACTATAACACTGTTAGAAAAAAATGGCCCTTTAAAGGCTTAATACACATGTACAGTAACATGATTTCACTGCTGGCCTGGAGCGAAAATGAAAAGAAAATCCTTTAAAAGTGAATAATACATATATGTTGTATTTAATTTTACAAAAAGATCAATATAAACTTCAATATATAAGAGTACAGTAATGTACAGAAATGACGGATTAGATTTTTTTCGACGATGACGGATAACAGGAACTGACGGTTAAACGAGTGACGGTTAATCGAAGTTTTACTGTATATACTTTATTTCGTTCCATATAAAGCTACATAACCCTTTAAGACTGGGCGTATTTATGTAACCAATGGATTAAACGCCGACTACAACTCAAAAACGGACGGCATCTGCCTTCTGATGAGAAAGATAGATCTGTAGGGATTCTAGAAACAAGAAAGATCCTTTATTCCGGCATATACTGCATGCAACTAACAAGGAAGCAGAAATATAAGTTAATATCTAACCCGCAACGATGGTATGGGCTCGATCTAAAGAGGATAAGGAAGCAAAAACAAGAGTTAAAACAAGCAGCAAAAATATTACTCAATGACAATTTCACCGTGCAAATAATTAAACTGCTGTTGAAATGAGTATCCTCAAGTCCATTCTGGGGAAGGAAAGATTATTGCAGCATTTGGGCGATCTATTTTGTACTGATTTTATTCCTCGTAAAAGAAATTTGCGCTACTGATATAAGTTGGACAAAGTCTATGATGGTTTCTTGCGTGGTGCTTCATGAGTGTTCCGAAGCAAGTAGGTTAAATTCGAGAGAAGGTAACTATTGTCAGAAGAAGAGAAATCGAAATCGAAATGCCAATAACAAATTACGTTATGTATGAGATCGTATAAAAGCAAACGCATCATTCTGTGTAATGATTCACGAGCAGCGGTGATCGCATGCTTGTAATTTATTCATGCCACTTTTTTCTTAGTATGCAGCAAGATGCTATATTTTACAATAAAGGATTATACACTACCTGGCAAAAAAAGTCGATTATCTTAATATTTGGTTGCACCACCTTTGGTTCGGATTACAGAGCACATTCGACGTATCATTGTTTCAATAAAATTCCATGGTTTCAGAATTATTGTCTTCCAGATTTGCAGCAGTTTGTCTCCGAGACACTGAAGTGACGAGTGAAGAAACGAACCACTCCGTAACCGTTCCAGTATATTCAAAGATTTTCGATTGGGTTAAGATTCGGGTTTTGTGGTGGCCAATTAATGTAGGAAAATGATTCCCCACTTTTCCTGAACCAATTCTGAATAATTATTGCTCTGTGGATCTTGGCATTGTCGTCCTGGAATATGCAAAGTCCGTTGGGGAAGAAAAAAATCGATTGATGGGATGACCTGGTTATTAAGCACATTTAAGTAATGCTTCGACTTCATTTTATTGTCGCATAATATTGCTAATCCCAGACTGGACTAATTAAAGCAACCCCAGATCAAACTACTGCCTTCACGGTGGGCACGATGCATGAAGGGTTCATCGCTTCGTGTGCTTCCCTTCTAAACCTGTTGCACCCATCGTTCTGGAATAGGCTAAATCTTGACTCCTCAGACCACATGACATTTCCCTACTGCTCAACATTCCCATCTTTATGCTGCTTAGCAAATTGGGGCTGTTTTTACGGTTAATCGCCGAAACAAATGGCTTTCTTGTGGCTCTACAACTGTTCAGTTCCATTCCTTTAAGTTCTCGTCGCATTGGGCGTGTTGATATGCCTCTATGTCCCGTGTTAAAAATTGCCGTGAGTTCCAGAGTTGATGTTTTGCGATTTCTCTTCAACAGTCGCTTCAGAGATCTTCGTTCCCGAGACCTTGAGAATTTTTTCCGACCACATTTAGTCCGAAATGTTGAAGGTTGACCACTATCCTTCCAGGTTTTAATAATGCTCTGGGTACTTCTAAAACCAATTCCAGTAATTTCAGCGATCTCTATAGTCTTTTTCTTTTATTGATGAAGCCCAATAATTTGATCCTTTTTAAAATCGGCAACACCTTTCCCGCGACCGCGTTGGACAACTTCACGCATGCGTGTTACAGAAATGATCAATTGCAGACTGCTTTAGCCACTATTTAAAGGATAAATAGCAGCATCAACTTTTAAATCGTTGTGCTACCGAGCCAATGAAGGGCTCTTAAGTATTTGCCTATTTATTTCACATGTCGACTTTTTTAGGCCAGGAAGTGTATTTTTATTTACAAAACTCTAATCTCGACTTTCTTCTTGCTGAAACACACCCCTTATCTACAGTAACAACCAAGTCACAGGTAGGTATGTCCTATAAATATATGGAGATGTATCTTGTTTAAAATATGTGACAGAGGTGAATAAATATGCCGTGCTCCATATGTTAAGTTGTGTACTGAAAAGAGCAATCCGCAACAGGTATGTAATAATGTAATATGCGTTGTAGACACGACATACGACAGCTAGTCCGTTCAAGCAAAAGATAAGGTCCTGTTGATCAATCAACTTGAAATCATACATTTCTTACTTCAGACTGCTCTTCTCCAACAATGAAACAAAGATAACAAAGTAGATGAATTACATTTTTTTTGCGGTCAGTGTGAGTGGATTGCAATTCTAGGATCTACTATGTAAGATTGTTTGCCTCGCTGTATAATACGAACCCATTTAATTGCTGACAACATATGATTTTAAAAGTAGTGTATATAAGTATTACATAATCAATCAGGCCAAACCTTTACCGCATTACCTTAACCTTTTAATCTAAGTATTTTCTGCTTTTATATATGAATTAGAATTTATATATGAATTTGAATTTATATATGAATTAGGGTTTCACTGAGAAAGGTGTGGAATCTTTAGTAGCTTCCTAGCTCCTTACCACTTACGCTAGGGTATCGTGGTGTTTTTCTCTAATGGTCTTTGGATGTAAGTGAGGGGCAAATTAATCTGATAGATGAGTTAGGCCCGATTACGTTTGTATTTTCGATTTCCCAAATTTTTCTTAATATTTCTTGTTATACCTGCAAAAGATCGTATACCTGTGTCCCAGCTCCTTATTCAATGATATTGATCGTTAATTCCAATATATCGTTTCAAAAATGTCGAATTATTTCTGACTCTCAAGTTGTCATTGCTAAGGAACCTTGCGGGAAAATAATCGTCAAAGCCCTCCTGAATTTCTGGACATTTTGTTAGTTGAAATTGCAATAAAATACAAAAAAGTTACTAAAAAACGCAAATATAGCTTTGTAGGACCGAATAGTCAAGTTTGATAAGCTTTTCCTTAAGCTTAAGCAAAAATTTAAGTCTTAATCTCACAGATGAGTTTCGTCCGAACGTGTTATCATTTGTATTGCGCAGGACCAAAGGTTAATGTGAAATCTTTCGCTGTAGGCATATGTTATTGCTCCACATATGTGGATTTATCAGGTACCGAAAGAGAGAATTAAGGGTGCTAAACATACCGGAACGCATAAGAATAATCTCATCAGTGACCATCCTATCACTCTCTATTATCACAGGGAGATATTTCAGCATCGAAATAAAAAAAATCTATTATTTCGGTTCTCTTTACTTGGCTTCACATTTACATCAGATATTTTAGAATATCTCTAAATACAGTAGGATCTTTCTAATACGGCAACAGCATGACTTCTCTGCTACCGGATAAATGATTTTTTCGGATAATACATTTTTCCAAAATTTACCTGTTCATGTTTTGTGATGGTATCGGTAGAAGTTGCAGCATGCAAAATACATTTGTCATATTTTTCGATGCATCAGCCAGAATTAAATAAAAAGTACCGATAATACTTCAGATTATTTAAAATTAAAACAATAAATGTAATAATTTAATATTTTCCTAATTTAAAAAAAACGCTACTCAAAATTTAATCCGTAAAATAATTTCTCCTTAAGCTCTAACACACAATTAACTGTCACATTAACTGGCTGAAATCCAGTTTCAGCAGCTCTCTAACGATCGGGAATTCCCCTCTTTTCCAATACTACTTAATCTCGCTGCGATGGTGGAACTCCCTCTTTTTAAAACCATGTAGCCATCCTATCAGACGCCCGTTTCGGCGTGGCTTTTCTTGGTCGCCGGTGACCGCGCTTTGCGTCTACTTATACTTTAACAATGGCTTGATATTTTTCCGAATTATTTAAAATTACCTGAAACCTATCGATTAAAGCATGATTGAATAAAATAAACTCACCTTCACTCGTCAAAGACTGCCTCTTCATTGGATTAACCAACACTAGTTGAAATGATGTTTCAAGCATGTAATTTAATATTTTAGAAAAAACAAAATAAAGAAACATTTTAAAGTTATCATACATATTGCCACTAGAAAATCATGCATAAAATTAGTGTTATGATTTATAACTTTCAATGTCTGCCTTTTACAGCATTGCGATTGAGTTTTAGAATTCACAGTTTATTCAATGAAGATTCTTAATTCATTGCTGTCATAAATAAACTCTGTTCGTCAAATTTTATGAAAGTCTGCAATCTTTCGTCTTCTCTCCTTGCACTTTCTTTGTCTGCATGTCGTCTTCATCTTAATCCTCTCCTTCCTCATTGCCATCTTTCTACTTTTTCAGTGCAAGTTCTAGTATTTCATAGTCATGAAAAGGTAGTGTGAAGGGGACGGAATTTTCTACATCTACTTAAATTTTCACTTTCTCTTCATCAACCCGTTACTTATTTTGTTTATATCATACACCCAAATTTTGTATTTAAATTCGTACTTTCAAAAGTGCCGTTATTTTGAGATTGCTGGTTAGTTTAGTGCTTTCTACGCGCTATTATATTGCATTTTGTCGCTTAACAAGCAACACCGCCTCTCTCAATTTTTTGAAATTTCAAAGAGGAAGAAATAACTCAATTTTTCGCAACCATTACTGAATATTTCTGTATATTTTTAATATCTGATAAAAACATAAGACTGCATGTTCCTACCACATGTGAAAAAATTCAGTAATATTTGTTATTGGCTGCGAAAAATTGATTATTTTCTTCCTTGTTGAAGTTTAAAAAAATTGAGTTGGGGTGTTACTTATTAAGCGACGATTTACTTTAGTATCTTCAAATGGCCTTTTGATTTTCTACAGGTATCACATATAAAAATATTGTCTGCGAAATTTGTCAGTTCTTTATGTCTCATTGACGGATTTTACACTTTCCTGAAATTACTTTATTGGTAACATAGCAATATTAAATTTTCATAAGCATAATTTAGCAAACTCAAGGAAAGCAAGTTAAACGTAAAAAAATTGGTCGAAAAAACTCTATAAAACTTAGATACAATTTTAATCGCATTTTTAGAAAAACTTTTGAGTTTCAATTAATCTACCTTCTATAAGAAGAGATACTGCTTAACATAGTTGCCTTTTTTGAGAAAAGATATCCTTAAAGGTAGATGAAATTTGATTTTTGTTTCAATTAATCTACACTCTAAACCTGAAACTCGGACATCAGATGGTAAACCTCAATGCGCTCAGAATATCTCTGGAAAAACATTTCTTTACTTCAACGAAAAAGGAAAATCTTCTCTTTTGTTTTTCAAAGCAAATAAAAATCGCGTGAATCATTTTACTGAATTCTCCTGTGATAATACAAAAAATGTCATTTTAAAACAACTTCCTTCCCGTTTTCCAAATTGCTTTTGCCTCCACTTTAAAATCTTATCTCTACGGGTTCACCAGAAGAAAGAAATAATAAATAAGTAAATAAACTCAGAAGTCAGGACATCCTGGAGAGTCTCCCGGTCTTTTTTGGGGGCGGCTACGTGGGAAGGTGTATTGTAGAAAGTGCTTTCTTGAGATATTTAATCTCTTCCACCGCTGAGAGAAGGAGAAGGGGCGAAAGCAATAAAATAAAAAGCGTCTGTTTTCAAGCGATACTGAATTCTTTCCTAAACTCGCCTTTCTGTTTTGTTTGCACCTAAACATATTTTGTTGTCTCCGTTTGACTTTTCACTGTTATTTCATTTGAAAATGTTTCTGGGTAAGCGACACAGCGAGAAGAATTTGAGTCGAAGGAAAACATACCGGATATATATTGATATCATAGACGGTGCAGGAAAACTTCGATTAACCGTCCACGCCCGGATCAGGGCTGCGACGGATAACCGAATAGACGAATAACAGAAGTCTCTTAAAACATAGGTACAGTAACGGTGGTTTCACTGCTGGATTGGGACGAAAATGAAAATAAAATCCTTTAAAAGTTAATAATAAGGTAGGGGCCCCAAATACTGCTTATGTTCCTAATATCGCCCACAAAGGTTTCTTCTTAATCTTTAGTGGTATATGGTGGCCACTACCGGAGATACAAAGCTCCCCCTTCTATTGAGGAAGCCATTTGTGTGAGCCTGTGTTGATTTTTCATTTTTCTGAGAATTTTTGTTGATTTCCGTGTAAAGGGAGTTAATAATGATGTTCCATTAATTTTAATATAACAGTAAAGTTCAATTGATAACCAATTACCAACCAACCGCCTTAATTTTTAGTGCTATATGGTGGCCACTACCGGAGATACAAAGCTCCCCTCTTCTATTGAGGAAGCCATTTGAGCCTGTGTTGATTTTCATTTTTCTGGGAATTTTTGTTGATTTCCGTGTAAAGGGAGTTAATAATCATGTTTCATTAATTTTAATATAACAGTGAAGTTCAATTGATAAACAATTACCAACCAACCGCCTTAATTTTTAGTGCTATATGGTGGCCACTGCCGGAGATACAAAGCTTTCCCCTTCGATTAAGGAAGCCATTTAGGCCTGTGTTGATTTTTCATTTTTCTGAGAATTTTTGTTGATTTTCGTGTAAAGAGAGTCAATAATCTTGTTTCATTAATTTTAATATAATAGTAAAGTGTAATTGATAATGTTAAATCATTTCAGGCGTGAGAGTGACTATAATTTGTTACATTTCGGTGTGGTTTGTTTCTTGGTTTGCGATCCGATTCTCAAGGGGAATGCCGCCAACTTTTCGTGCTAGGTTGTTCCTAATATCGCCCACTTGAGCGTTCCTATTATCGCCCATTTGGGTATTCCCATTATCGCCCTAGACCTTTGAGGGGAACTATATTAAAAGAAAAATTACCTTTAAAAATACATGGTTGGTGTCCTATCACCTGGCAATGCTCCTAAGTTCTTTTTTATTTTAATATTTTATTTAGGTGAAAAGTACATTAACGATATTGCTATAAGTACAGAAAAAGCTGTCTTGTATTACTTTCAATTTTGTTCTGCCTTAATTTTCATGTTTAAGAAAAGAAAGTTATGATCATAGCATAAGTTACACTTTATTTCTGTCCATTTTTGACATAGGCGATATTAGGAACATATAGTGGGAGATATTAGGAACATTTTTTTTCAGAAGGAAAAATTTTGCAGTCTCAAAAAAGTGTTGGTATGTTTGTTATAGAGTTGTAATTGAGTATATACTTGGATAACAGTCCAGATAATAGATCGGAACTATTTTTAGATAAATTTGCACATGAATTAGCCCTCTGATTAAAATAATAGCTTAAGTGGGCGATATTTGGGCCTCTACCTTATTTATATATTGTATTTAACTTTACAAAACCAACGATTAATGTAAACTTCAGTATAAGAGTAGTAATGTACAGAAATGTATTGTAATACTGTAAAGCCACGTTTTCAGACGATGTCAGATGATAAAAAATTGCGGTTAAATGAATGACGGTTAATCGAAGTTTTGCTCTCTCTCTATATCTTTTTTATGTGGTCTTATATAAATTCTTTCATGTTTGTAAAGATAGAATTTTGTATTTGTTTTTTCAAACTTCCTGATGTGCTAGAGTTGTGTATTCTAGATGACAATATAATATTTTAATATTTTCAGAACTTAGTTATCAACTAATCGTTTGGTTTTAATTTAATTTTGATTCCATATGAGAGATACCGTCTGGTAGTGCATCTTCAGAAAATTAATTACAAGATTCCATAATAATTATAATTATGAATTATATTGAGTACTAAGTTAAAAAATCATAAGTGTAAAGAAAAAGTTTTTGTAAACGTTTTTTTATTAGTGTAATAAAAAGTAGAAAAAAAATTATGAGTAAAATTTGTAAAAGCGTGAATGATTGAAAATAGTACGATAAAGAAATTAAGTCACCATGGGTATCATAAGAAAGAAAATTCCGAAGCATTCGTTAAAAATTAAAATGTTTTGGGAATTGATTAAAATTCTAATTCACTTCGAATATTTTTATTAGTCACACACTTTTGCGGTTTTTGCTGTGGCCTTATGATTTTTAATAAAAAAATTATTTTCTTTCTTTTAGAAAACTAATAAAAGCTTGTTTTAACAAAATATTTTATATTTATTTTTCCAAATTAAATTTTTTTTCAGAGGGCGATATTGTTTTTCGAAATCTGTGGAACATTCACAGAGCGATTAAGGAAATTTAAATTTCTATGAAAGAGTACTCTTTGGAGTGGATAATTATTCTATAGGGTTACGATACAGGATATCTTAGAATTATGTTCATTGTATACATATTATCATACTTACACTAATCACAATTAAATTTCTGAAAATACAAATGAAAAATCTATAATATATCAATCCTTACCAAGACTGGATGTTTTGCTGGAATTTCTATGGTTTCAATTGCAGATTTTAATGAACACTCAGCAATTGAATGTCGATTATAATACTTAAGAATTCTAAATTTGTATCAACCTAAATTATAATGCCTGATCTTGAAGTTTGCAGATACCTCACATTAACAAAAATGCAATTTTTAAAATTCGGGAGATATTCCTTATAAGTAATAACATATGCGATAGACTTTCCCAAGTGTATCATGGACATACCTGACTTTCTTTCATTTTCCTATTCTAAATTGTGTTACAGAATTCGTTTTTTTTATCGTCCCCCACCCCAAAATTGTGTTCTAGAAATTGTTTTGTTGTTGTTTCTCTTCTTTTTCAAAATTGTTTTTTATATTTTTTTCCCTGTCACTCTTCTCTAAATTATATATGAAACTTCGTTTTTTTAACAATTTATTTACTGTTTATTAGATTTTATAAAATTTTCATTTCTTGTTTATTTTATGTATGTTTTTTATTTATTACGCTTATTTGTATTTATTTATTATTTATGTTTGTAATTATTTATTATGTTTGTTGTTTGTATTTTATTATATTTATATTTGCATTTTGTATTGTATTAATTTTATTACATTATTTTACTTATATTGTGTTACCTAATTTTTGTATTATATTGTATTCTATTATTTTGTATTGCATTACTTTAATATTTGCATTGGAATTTTTCTTCTTTCCGACTCGTCACATGCTTTACTCTCTTTAGGTAAGCAGGGTCGGCGTGGAAAATAAAAAAAAATACCTCACATTATATTATTTATATTGCTTTGTACTGTATTATCCAATTTTTTGTATTGTATTGTATACTTATATTGTATAGTTTTATATCACGAGAATATTTGCTTTGGAATTTCTCTTATCGCCGACTCGTGACATGCTTCACACCCTTTGTGTTAATAGGGCCGGCGTGGGCAATAATAATAAAAAAATTGCCTTAATTAGAACTTGGGCTACTTGGCTTGGCTTGATAAAAATCAGGCTAAACTAAAGGTTAACACAGCTAACTGGATACATCTTCGAAACTTCATTTCCCTATTTTTGCTATCTTTCTTACTAAAAGGCGAATTTGTAATTAAGTAATTTATTTCTTCTTATATATGCAAGATGTATTTTATAAAATATCAATTTATGGTAAAATTAAATTTCAAAAGTATTAGAGGGTATTATTATTATTAATCAAAGTATTGACATTCATGACATTGAAAATCATTTCGATTTTAACATTAAATATTTATTGGTTAAATTAGAAATTTAGACAACTTACTTTTGAGATTCAATCTACGAAAAGGCGATTGAGTTTCAAGCTTAACCCTTTCTAAGATTTGGGAAATATACTTCCCACCAAATTCAAAAAATTTTAAATGCAATTTTTAAGGTTGGCGCAAGCTCTCGACAAATTTGGCGATGAAACAAAAATCTAGATGTTCCTTTTTCTTATCTCAAGCCATAACGAAGTGTCTTGACTTGATAAATAATTATTCATTAATTTAATTAATTAATAAAGAATAATGTCATCGAATAAGCTAAATGAATTTCTTTTCTTAAATCGATCAAAATCCCAAAATTATTTTACTATACCACTTCTAGAAAAATGGCTCTTGAAAGAGTTAAATAGAAATTTCTCAGTTATTGAGGGATTTAATCCGCTACGAAGTTCGTTACGAAAATCTCAAAAAGAAAAATAATACATGAACATCCAAAAACAATGATTAATATATGATTTAACTCTAAATATAAGAATTTTCATTTGATTTTTTTAAAAACTGGAGTTCATACAAATATACATATAATCAAATTTCATTTTTATTCCTTGCAAATTGCAGTCGCTTCAGAGGCCATTTTCAAAGGATATTATTGCATGGTTCCACTGATACGCAAAATTATAATTTTAAAGAAAGTTCATTTAACTACTTTTTTTAATAAAATACTTTTCTTCTTTATTAACAATTGCACACAGCGGACATTGAGATTCAAAATATGTTACATTCCGTCAAATGTTCCGAAATAACATTCAAAACTCCCATTTTTATTAATTTTTTTTATAAAAAATTTTGCATCAGCGATTAATGGCACTCAAAGGAACGCTGACTTTAACAAAGCGAATCGTTTAATTTAAATCTTAAGAATATAAAATTTCCCCACACGCATTAGAAAAACAAGGGTAAATATATAATATAAACTTGTTATGAGACAAATTGCAAAATTAATAAAATTTTGATAAGTGTGTTTCTTTTAATATATTGTTTAGAAAGTAATCTTTTCCTGTTATAAATTCTCTCAAAACATTAGAGAGTCATTTTCTACTACTCCTCGGTAAAAGTATTTTAAAAACGGAACAACTTCCTGATATGTGATTAATATTTGGAGAAAGCTTTCGCCAGAAAGAAAGTAGATTAAAGAATATTATGAACATTTATTTCGCAAAAATAGCAGAACTGCTAAAGGCCTTTTTCATCTTATTTGCATAACGTTATTTCCACTAGCGGTTCTAAGAAATTAATTCAGTTGAACGTTTATTCAAAATGTCTTTTAGAAGTTTGAAGTAATTTTAACGGTTGTAAATTGGAAATGAAATGTAGTTAATGTACAAAGATGCTATTTCCTACAACAATTTAGGATACTCGATCTATTTTGTTCCTGAAAGTATTTTCTGTAAATGAGATTAAGATAAAATATTTCTGTAATGTGTTTTGGAAATGAAATGATATAATCTAAAAGAATTTTTAAAGTTAGCAGTCGCATTATTTTGAAGCTTTTAGGAAGAATAATTTTTGCTTCAAAATGACGATATTTAATTATATTTTTGAGTATAAAATATATAAAATAATAATAAACGATATGCAAAATATATTTTTGGGCTGAAGTTTGGGGAGGGAGTCGCGAATGCAGGCGTATTCATCATCATCTGATCACGGTTCAAACTTACGAGGTCCATTTCAAACCAGCCCTCGTGTTGCTTCAAAATGGGTCGTTAATAAACTACACTAAATTAAATTAAAACTATTATATGTTTCCAAAAATTCTCTTATATGTGATAATTTACTTCTCAAAGACTTTGTAAACGATTTTCTATTAATTAATTTAAATTACTATGATTTATTAAGTAATGCTTTTTTAAAACTAAGAGACTTTTTTGACTTTATGATTTGGTTTAATTTGAAACTAAAAGAATTATAGTTCGTTATGAATAATGTATTTTGCTAAGAAGCTACCGCAAATATTAAATAATTAATTGGTGTTGAAAATTAATTTCAATAAAGTTTATAATAAATTTAATATTTTGTAAATTTTATAAAATTGTTTAAAAATAAAATTGCGATTTTAAAATACTTACAAAATAAAAATTATAATTTTTAGTACGAATGCTGAAATGAATATTAAACATGTATGGTTAGTTTTAAACAAAACAAGAAAGAAAATAGTTCAGAATTTATTTTGCTGCTTTTTTAATTTAATAATAATATTTCAAAAACAAGTATGGGCAATGAGATATCCAGTACATCATGAAGAAATCTTTTGAAGTTCTTTTTCAAATATTGGAGAAATAACTTTAGCAGTGGCTTCAATAAAACGGGAATTTTAAGGCAGATAAAATATACATAACACAATTTCGGTTACGAAAAAATATCTCCTTTAAAGAAATCCCTCGTTCGAATTCATAGGTTAATCAAAGCACATTTTATTTATATTCAATTTCAGTGACAAGAACCTTTAAGAAGTTCTTTCTCAGTTTTCTTCAAGAAGTGGCACTTATCATTTTAAATTTCAAGAGTTCGGGTGGTGGTCGCGGTGGTCATGGTGGAGAGAAGGATGAATATTTTTTTTTGTTTAACATAAAATACAAATTGATGTCTGAAGAACTTCTCTAATAACATTTTCTAAATAAACAAACATGTTTGAACGTAAGGGAAAAATTTCATTTTAATTGCAGACAGTTTTGAAAGAATTGTTGACGCAGCGTCTCGTTTCGTGTTTATTTTAATAGAATTACCACACTTTAATCTTCTTAATATTATTTAAATTTTGATCTCATGACCTTATAAAGGAAGTGCAATCTCTTCCTACTTTATTTGAAGTAAGTTTCGAAGCATGAAATTCTATTTAAGTTGCTTAGAGTTAATTCCAGCTAAACTATGTGACCATGAATTGTTTCGAAAGTATTTTATTGAAAAATTATAACCAAGTTACTTAAATAACTAAAATATTTAAATGAATAGTGGTTTTAAAAACTTTGGCTTTTCAAATTTATTAAAATAGACTAGTTCGAGTATTTATCAAGAAAATCCAAAAAAGTGTTATTTAAATTAAAAATATATGTAATTTCTCCATCAAATAAAACAATGGGTTTATTGAGAATTCGATATGGTTTTGAAATTTCTTTTGTGTTTTTTCCAATTATACGAAAAATTCTGATGTTTGTCTGTAAAAAAAAAAAAAAAACTCTTAAAATATGAATTGAAAGCAAAACATTAAACGTAAAAGTAATAGTGGTGGGAACAAACATTTAAAATTAAAACACATAACTTTACGGCTTTTACATGCTTTTATTTAACTTTGCTTGATTCATGTTTGTAAAGATGGAATTTTACAATCGAATTTTTACTCACTTCATGATGTGTTAGAGTTTTGAAAATTAATACAATTGTGCATTCTCGATGATAATACACTATTTTAATATTTCGAGAGCTAGATTATCAGTATAGATTAATTTTATGAAATTTTAAATCCGCTTGTAGCGCCATCTGGTAGTGAATTTTAGAAATAAAAATGATTCCAAGATTCCGTAATAATTCATCCATTCATTTATAATAACGAATTGTTGGTTAAAGATAAAGAAAAATAGAAAATAATTAAAATTAAAACAATCTTCTTTTTAATCCCCTAATGAAAATGTGTTTTTAAAAATTATTTTTATTAAATTCATTATTCATAATATTCGTCGAAAAAAACTGTGTAACATTACAGAAGCAGAGGAAAACGAATCCAGTTTTATTCATTTGATATGTGCTTTGCGTTTTTAGAATTAAAGAACTGTCCGTTTGAAACCCCCATTATTTTATTTTAAATAACATTAAAGGGAAACGTTTACGCCAAGTTAAAATTACATAGTGCTCGTTCCTCTTATAAAAAAAAATTACAGAATGTCAGTTTAAGATCTTCAATTTCTCAGCTTCCAAAATTTTTATTCATTGATACATTAATTTCTTGACAAGGAGAAAGAGAAAAGAGTTAATTGTTTTGAAGAGAATGGCGTCTTTCTTCGCGTTTTGGTTTTGACAGGCGTGCTATTTGCTTTTAATTTTTGTTGTATCTTAAATTTCCGTTACCAAACTATTAAGCTCAAAATAAAAATGTCTTGTATTGCATATTTAAATTATCAAGTTCATTGCAATGCAAGATTATCAAGCGCAAATTACTAATTTTCACTTTTTATCTGAACTTATCATCCATCTTACTTCCGAAAAAAGCAACAAACATCCATATTGCACAAGTAACAAAATTTATTTCTTTATTTTTAATCTTAGGTTTAGGCACATTTATTTCTTTAAACCTTTGAGGACGTCTGGGGGCATGTGCCAGCTGCTTGGCACATGCCCCCTCGCCTGTCACATATACGTGCAGGCTCTTGTGGCTTTTAGCTACCGATTGTCACATCAGCGTGACACCAGCTTCAACGTAATTAGGCTGAACTATATTCAGTGCGCAGGCACTGAGCAGCTACGCGCTTTGCGAAGCGTCGGCCAGATCGATCCGCACGTTTTCCGTGCGGCCATCCTCAAGACATTAAAGTAAAATCTCTCTTATATGGAACCCAATTAACCAGAAATACCAAAATAAAGGCACTTTTTAAATCATAAATGTAAATCCGAAATTTAGGACTCTGAGAAAATAATAGAACATGTATTGGGAAAAGAGAAAGATGGTGAGCTGAGCCACGCAGACGAGGAAAGTGAAGTGGAAGGGAGAAGAGGAACGATTGCAATTTTTTTAATAAAATTTGCCGAGTATTGTTCACCTATGTTGTTGCTAGCACATGACTCTATGACGCTAGCACATGACTCTATGACGCTAGCACATGACTCTATGACGCTAGCACATGTCTCTATGATGCTAGCACATGACTCTATGGTGCTACTTTGTATACACAATGAATTTATAAAACTCCAGTGCCCATCTTGTAAGTAGGCAGACATTCGAAGCTGTATGGCAAAAAGCGAAGAAGTGCATAACTTTCTTGTGATAATATGTAAATTGTTTTTTAATTTTGTTTTTCTGGAACAAAAGAGTTCGCGTATGTGTTTTAATTTTAAATAATCAGTTGTATTTCCGATATTTATTAACTGTAGCCGATTGATCTAAAAACCTGACAAATGGACATCGTATGCTGCAATTTCTACAGATATCGTGACAAAATATTAACAGGCAAGTTTTAGAGGCATATATTTGATTAATCGACAAACCACCTTGCAAAATCTCTCATCCGACATCGGAGAGGTCCCGTTGATACCAATTAAGAGATTGATGGCAGCAACGGGACTTTTGCACCACTTTTCTTTTCGCAATGGTCATGCCTTTGAGGTTTAGAAATTTCGCGTCTGCATTCTCTGATAAACACTCCATCTCAGTGCTACTGAAACATATTTGGAGAGCCAGAACAGGATTCATTATTAAAACTATATAAAAGTTAAGATTCTCTCTCCATAAGCACTTTTATCTCTTATCCCGAGGGTGAGTGCCCATTTTCACCAATGCAAAATTGACACACTTAACGAAGTTGGGTTTGGAACAACGCCAAAACAGGTTGAAGTTGGGTTTTATTTGGGATATATAGCGGCAAAGGCTGTCATCTCCTAGTATCCGAGATTCACAGTTAGTAGATGCCAAAGAGTTTCAGCGACTGAAGAAAAACCTCAAGATGGCGCTTAGAAGAGCAAATGGTATGAAGAAAGACTTTATATGAGGAAAAAATTTGTAGATTCAGATTGAGTTCAGAAGTGGAAGATACTTTTAAGGGGCAAATACTTCTTGCAGTTTGAAAGAATATGTTTGATAGGGTTTTCTTGATTGCACAAGGAGAAAAAGGGGTTATTGTGAAGTCCAAATCTTTGCAAGAGAGCTGGGGTGATAATCATTCGGGTGAAAATGCGAGCAATCATGATATCTCACGTCTATATTTTAGCCATGGTGCAAGGGACAAGATGGAGGGTAGGTCTCCCAGGATTTCTAGATATTTGCTATTTCGAAACTTTTCAATCGGTTTTTGAATACAAAAATTACTATAGTATAAACAAATATCTTCCACTGCGATCTACTCAATGTATAAGTCAGACTCCGTGACAGCCAAAACAGGTCTGCATCTTAGAAGCAAATATTCATACATGCGATTGTCTAAGATCGAAACTTCACTCATCACTTTGCAATCGAGTTAATTTGGTAAAATTATTGAAAAAATTGTTATAAATATTTTGATATAAGTAAACGAATAATTTTCATAGTTATTGACAATTAGACAATATTGGATAAAACTAAGAACAGCCGCTTACCCTGTGAATGAGATAATAGATTTTATTTAGCATATAGCATCAGAGAACCATAGAAATAGCTCCATAAAATTAACAAATGACATTAAATACTCAGTTTCATGACATAAGATATCGAGCACTAATGTTCCATGCACGAGCACCATTCAAATTATTTTCAAGTTCAGCAGTCACTTTTAAATGCTTATAAATACTTTTACTGCATATAATACTACTTAACAGGATGTAATGTTACATCACGTAGCATTCTCAGACTGGCAGTTTGAATTTTCTACAACTATAACACACGATGATTCTTAAATGAACGTAAAAATTGTTAGGGGAAGTAGAAAACAAAAACAAAGCGTAGAAAAAGGCTTAAAATTGACGATGTAGCGCAGCATAACACGCAATGTAGATGGAAATAAGTAATATTTATAAAAATGAATAAGTTTATAAAAATGATGTTGATTTGCAATCTCAGTATCTAATGTGGGAAGTAAATGAATCAACCAAATAAAATTAAATGTCTGTCACTGTTAACCCTCTGACTGCATATTGCATATCCCACGATTTCCGCGGGTTGGAATTTCGTCTGTTTTCTGCTGCATCCTGCGATTTGCGCAAGATAATGGGTGATTTTAAAACATTGGATCATATTATACTAATTAAGTTCTGTATGTAAATAACAATTCGCTCGGTTCAACGGTATTTGAACGTGTTTAACGTGTTAACGAGCGTGAACATTGAATATAAATAGTAATTCAAAAAAAAATATACAGTCAGGGGGTTAAAGCGTTTAGGTTTCTTGAGTGAGGCTAATTATATAACGTCTCGTTTTGAACCATCACGAGGGCTATTTTGAACCACGGTCAGATGACGAGGACAGCACTTGAGTTGGCACCCTCTCCGAACTTCCACGCCACACCAGAGGGTTAAATTTTTCAAAGAAATACAAAAACATCAGGAAGATATAAAAAATCTTTAAAAAAGCATGCTTTCATTAGTAATAAAATGTAGAAAACAATTTTTTTATTCAAAATTTTGGAGGTAAAATAAATAATCATGAAATTGTAAGATGCAGTTAAAAATACTCTAACTGAATTGGAATTTTAATCACATCATATTTCTTTTAATTTTTAATAAGTGTTTAAGTTTTTAATTTTGATATTGACTGTGGTTTAATATCCAAATCACATTGTTTTCAGCGCTTCAAACGTTCATTATTTTTGCTTTAACGTCAAGATCGTTACTAACATTTTTATTATTTATTTTCTACATAGCAGTGCACTAAGAAAAGCGTGCAGTAAAAATCTTTTTTAAATCTTTTTTATTATTTTCTGTTTATTAATCTTTAACACATTTCATTAATCTTTCTTATAATTATTATGAAATCTTGTAATCATTTTTCTCGAATTCATTGTCTCTCTTTTGAACAAAATTTGAATCAAAACAAAATAAAACCAAGTGATTAATTCATACTGTATTGTTGTCGAGAGCGCATAACTGTACAGTGTTACAGAATTTTAGAACATCTGCAAATGAATGAAAAATGGATTACGGAATTCCATCTGAAATGGAAAAATATGAATTAAGTCAAGTTAAAATGAAACGTGAAAACTATAAAGAAATTTATCTATGTATTAAAAAAAATATTTACTCTTGAAAATGATGTGCCATACAGTTCTATTTCTCTAATTGTAAAAATTTCGATGAGCACACTTATGATATGCACAGTTAAACTTCGATTAATCGTCACCTTCCGGACCAAAGCTGTAACGGATAACCGAATAGACGAATAACAGAAGTCTCTTGATACATATGCACAGTAACGTGAATTCACTGCTGGATTGGGCCAAAAATGGTAATAAATTCTTTTAAAAGTGAATAATACACACATATTATATTTAATGTTACAAAACGATCAATATAAACTTCAATATAAGAAAAATAATGTACAGAAATGTATTATAATACTATAAACATATTTTTGTGTCTTTTCTGTTAGGATAACAGGAGCTCACGGCTAAACGAGAGATAGTTAATCGAAGCTTTACTGTAGTATATAAATAAGAAGTTTTTACGAGCTTTCCTCTACAACCACGGAAAATGAGCATCATTTTATTAATATGAAAGATATATTATGCTATTCCTTATTCCGGGAAGGACTTTTCAGTAAATCCTTTCATTACAGCAGCATCTGTGTTTGGTTAGTATACTCTTTCCCTCTGCTCCACTTAAACTGGGCTTAGACTCCATTCTCCAACTACTGGAAGATAGCTGTACGTCACTTATAAGACGCCTTTCTTAGAAAGAAGTATCATTTCATACCCTTGCGGGCAATAGGGGATTTAAATAACTGATGAAATGAATGTCGAAGCGAAATAAAACTCAAGATATGAATTTAAAACATCTTCTGTCAGGGGAATGCAGTCGAAGGAATACTTTTCGTCCTGCCGATTTTTAAAATACATACTTAGAATCTCATTTAAAAAACCGTAAAAAGTTTTTAAAAACCTTACTTTTATTTGTATAGAAAGAAAGGAGGAAATATTTTTTAAACTGAAAAATGTGAAGGTCAAAGTAAAAATCGTAAAAGCGTGGATCACTGATAGAATTACTCCAAGCAAATTTTAATTTGAATCGCAGATATAATTATATTCATTTTTAATTCACGTTAAGAAATTATGTTTTTATGATTGTAATGTTTGGCTACCGTTGGCGATGGTTGAGAGAATGAAGCCGCTTGCTAGATGAGGTTGCTTTTTGTAAACACAATGGAGTTCGGCGTAGTCGTCCTCGGGAGAGAAGTGATATGTGTGGCCTGTTTGTGGTCGTTTTGTGAAATAGCTTTGCTTTCTCAGTGCGACGAACTGCACTATCTTTGCTTATGTGTGTTGTCTACGTGAAATTAGATATATTTTTCTGTAATCTGGCGTCATTATTCCAAGAGACAGAAACATCACAATGATATTCACTGAGGATTAATTTCTTTATAATGTAGTTTCCTGCGCCTCAAGCTTTTAAAATCTGATTTTGTCGTGATGCTACTCTGCGATCATTCCCAAAATGGTGTGTTTGTTTCAAAAATGCGTTTTTTGTGCGAAAAATCTAGAAATGAATGCTGTTATATGTTTGTGTATTATATTTTTGTATTTACTATTGATGTTTTACCATTCTAAGTGAATAATTTAAGAAAAAAAGAGTAGATACACGTGGTTTAGTATACAGAACATGTTCAGACATGTCTTGTTGTGTAACAACCTGATCTAGCAAGCGGTGGGCGAGCAGACATGTCCGATGGTGGGCAGGCTTCTCCTTGAGTGACGTTTGACCTTTAACCAACCACAAAAGAGATCATCCACTTGTTATCGGGCTTGTCCAGTCAGAACGGACGATTTGATTACATCATTCATTTTGTGCGATATAAGCGCAGACTCTTGAGGCTCATAATTTGTGGCTTTTCTTTGATGTCTTAGTTACTTTGGGCTTTTGGAAATTTGGTGGAAGGTAGGGTTTTGAAGATGATCTTTTGGACGATTCAAATTTTTTCCGGCGGGGGACTATAGCTATTCAGTGCATGTGCTGTCTCGATGCATAGAGCCTTGCCTGTTTCACCTGGACTTCGAAGGAAATGTATTTCGGCGATAAGGTGCGTGATTCGGCGGAGCTGTAATTAAAACATGCAAATAATGTGACAGAGATTTTCAATCATAAAAGGATGAAATGATTTTGAGATGTGCAATGTTACTTGCCCGTGTATAAATTTCTGTGGACGATAGAACAGGATGGCGTTCCTTATCAGTGAGTGATAGTTTGTCGTGAGAGGATAAAAAAGGGTATTGTGTCTGCCAGCCTCAAGTGCTAATGCTGCTAATTTTCACGGTTTGATGCTCTCCGGACTTCGAGTTCTGTTACCCTGAAGGCGAGTGGTAGCTACGAAAAAATAAGTAGATGTGCATGTTGTATGAATTAACTTTGTGAACATATTTCTGGCTACTATTCTTGTCTTACTTGATTTATTGACAGGGGCTAAAACAGCATTATATTTCAGTGTAAATGTTATAATTAAGATATTGAAAATTTTGTGTACTACTTGTTAAGCGTGTTTTAGGTGGTAATTTAATATTGCTGGTGAATCTTCATATCTAATAATTGTGTAAAGTAAATTGGTATAGTTCTAATGATGTTTTTTTGCCTGTTTATACCGAGTGAGACCATTTTAGTGTAATTGTAATCAAGTAATTTTATTTTTTATTCTTTCACATGCGTAGCCAGGAATTTTGATTTACAAATTTACATAAATGAATTATTTAGTATTTACTTGACTTTGCGGTTCATTTTTGTGTTTCACTGTTTCCACATTTTTCCAGCTTGTGAGTTTGGATGTTGAAATGTACTCCGTGTTATTACGAGCTAAAATTATTTCCTTTATTTATTGGATTTACTTCTTATTTAATTAATATTCTAAAACCACTGTACGATCAAATTTTAAAATCAGTGTTAAGATTAATGAGGAGTAAAATTATGTGTAGTAAATAATTTAACCACACAACAATTTTGATATAAAACATTTACACTAAAAATCTACTCACTGCTATAACTTTATTTTGATTAGAAAAAAATGTGAAATTTTTTAAACCTTTTTATTTAACTTTCATGTTTGTAACAATAGGATTTTGCAATCGATTTTTCGCTTATTTCCAGATGTGCTGAGTTTCTAAACTGTTGCATGTCTCCCATGAAAGAAAAATATTTTAATATTTTCCAAAAATAATTATGGACAAATCTTCTGTTTTGTTTTTTTGGATTCACCGACCGCGCGTTTTCCGGTAACACCTTCGATTTAAATAATCGCCAAATCCAGTTGGAGATAATCAGCTACAGGTAAAACTTTTTACAGCATTGCAACTAAATTAGAAAAATTCCCAAATATTTGAGTCTTATCCAGCAATACTCAAAAAATTCTTACAGCGGATAATGCTGAAGCGTCAGGGACTTTGTAGAACAATTATTTTGTGCTTGATTTTCTCAAACCTTATAAAATAAAACTCATAAAGATACAAAAATAAATTTAAACTAACGAAATCCTAGAACTTTTTAGAACATTGTTGTAAAAACGAGAAAAAAAAACTAAAATCGTATCCTCAATTTCCCTGCACTTCGTGAAAATACACTAACTCTGTTTTTTTATATTAATGGTTTGTTCAGAAAAATTCTTAAATAATATACTATACAAAATTTCTTTTAAAAATCATAGAATTAAAAAGAGACTTCAAAACTCATTGACTTGTATGTTTTCACTGTAGAATGGATTTATATATCATTGTCCTTGGAGATCTGGGATTGTATTTGGTGACGGAGAAAAGATCACGATGAATATTGTGTAATGTGTAGTTTAAATAGAACATTGTTTCTGAACGTGGGGCCTACTTCCCACAGGTTGTATTTTGATTGTTAAGGGGCACAATTCAAAAGTTGACTCGTCCAGAGTTTAAGAACAACTGTCAGAGCAGAGTTTAAAAGCAACTCTCAGAGCAGAGTTTAAAAGCAACTCTCAGAGCAGAGTTTAAAAGCAGCTCTCAGAGCAGAGTTTAAAAGCAACTCTCAGAGCAGAATTTAAAAGCAACTCTCAGAGCAGAGTTTAAAAGCAGCTCTCAGAGAAGAGTTTAAAAGCAACTCTCAGATCAGAGTTTAAAAGCAACTGTCAGAGCAGAGTTTAAAAGCAACTCTCAGAGCAGAGTTTAAAAGCAACTCTCAGAGCAGAGTTTAAAAGAAACTCTCAGAGCAGAGTTTAAAAGCAACTCTCAGANCAGAGTTTAAAAGCAACTCTCAGAGCAGAGTTTAAAAGCAACTCTCAGAGCAGAGTTTAAAGGCAACAACAGATTACGAAAGCAAAAGCAGTGGAACTCATATTCACCCTCAAACTCCCGAACCAAATTTCATTTGCAGAAGATGATAGAGACCCAGGAACCTAGGCCATATATACTGATGGATCCAAAACGGACGAAGGCACTGATAGCGCATTTTGCATTCTCGAAAACTATGGAATAATAGCTTCATGGCAAGGTAGACTTAATCCAATAATTCGGTTTTTCAACCTGAAGTCCTTGCAATTAAAATGGCAATCAAAGCAGCTTCATCCCTTTAAAGACCAATCACAATTTGGACAGACAGTTTGTCTAGCTTAATACCGCCATGGTATGGTCCGAAGGATTCAAACACTTTTGCTTTCCCATAAACACATTCACCTGAGATTGCTCAAAGCCCACGTTGGTCATCTAGGCAACGAATACGCTGATCAATTAGCCAAAGAAGCCATCACAAAAGGCTTCACTATCTTTCTCTTTAAGCCACTTTCCTTCCTGAAATTTGAAATAAAGTCAGCTGCTTTAAGCATCTGGCAAGGTCTGTGGGATATCGGAGGAACGGTCGTAGTACAGACGAAATAGTACCTAGGGTCTCAAACAATCCAGTAGAATGGAGTAGAGAGGAACTAGTGTTCGTTTTAGGACACGGGCCATTCCCTTCATACCTTCAATCTTCGAACACATGACAACTGCTCGTGCGGAGGAGAAGGAGATTCAATGCACTATGCTACAAAATGTCCGTTAACCCTCTCCTGGCATTTCCAAACTCCTATAGTGCAAAATAAATTACAAAGGTTGAAAAACATTCTCACGAATAACTTGTCAAAAACCCGATTTCGACTCCTTATGCACTTCTGACGAGAAAAATCTCATTGTAGAAGAACATCAATGAGTATGCATCCACCCAGACTGGCACACAATTACGCCAACTTATGGCTTTTCTATTTTTCTATTTTTTTTTTTTTATTATTTTAATTTTTCATATTATTTCGTTTCTCGTGTTGTTTTTATGTTTGCTCTTGTCCAGTGCTTGTTTCTTTTTTTCATTACTAACTGTTTTTTTCCCAGTTCTATGTATTTTCCTTTAAAAAAATAAAATTCACCTCCATCCATCTAAACCGGAAAGAAGCCAAATCGTTTTAAACAAGGAGTTGAAGGTGGTGTAATGTAATGTGATTTAACTTATATATATCAGATCGAAACGGCGCATTTTTCTTCAGTTTAGTTTAATTATATTAATGTCACGCTTGCAGAAGCACAAGGGCTATTTTGGGACGTAGGTTCTTAATTTTGAACCTCGGTCAGATGACGACGATGGCACTTGAGCTGGCACCCCTTTCTCCAAACTTCCGCACCACACCGTAGGGAGGACGTTTGGCTCCTTACGTATGATTTAGCGTGCAACAGGCCCTCACACACGGCGGATTTTCAATGGAATCGGGTTTCGAACTTGGAGCCCTCCGGCCCCAAAGACGAAACCTTAAAACTAGGTCACCGAGGCCTCAGTTACTGTGATTCTCAATATCATCCTAGTGATTTCTTCCTAGATTTCTTCAGCGAACAATTCAATTTTTGAATATTAAAAATTATGTGTATATTAAATAGTGGGACATGAGAATTTTAAAAAGACTTAGGTGGGGAATGGCACAAAAAAGAATGGCAAACACTGAAATAGAAGAAACGTCTCCTTAATTTTTTCCTAACGAATTTATTTTGGTTATCCTCAATAAACGTTCCTTGAGAAAACTACAAGGCATCGTTTTAATGGAATAGTCCTTCTTTTAGTCCTTTTCTTACATTAAGTCCTTAGTTAGTACTTTTTTCACATTATTCCCAGTTCTGCCATTAACTAGCAATGTAAATTACCCGAGGATCTCTAATTAAGACATTACAAAAACTTTCTCAGAACTAAGAAAGGCGTTTTCCTTGCTAAAGGGCTTCTTGTTTTTCTTCAAACAAATTAAAACCATGTCATAGCTTAATTCATCAGCATTGACCAGCTTGAATACAATTCTTATTGTCTGAAGCTTTCGTTTAATTCATTAAGTTGTAAAAAATGCTTACTTTATAAAGTCTATTTTTATGTGAACGTAACTAAAATAAATTAGTAAAAATTAAAAATTGAATTGTTTTTATTTTAGTAGATGTAGTTTCATTAAGACTAGAGTCTAAATATTCATCAGCTGAAAAATACTTTACTATTTTGGCTCGCCTACAGTTTTAAAAAGTAAATAACCAGCTAATTTAGAACAAAAATTTGAGGAGTCAATTAATTTTGCTTCAAACAGAATGCTAATGTATAGTAGCAAAAAAACAAAATCAATCACAAATGCATAATGCAAAAGCACATTAGTAAGGAAATGAAAATTGCACGCACACACACACTCACACACACACACACACACACACACACACACACACACACACACACTATATAATGCATAATTAGCTTACAGAACAATTAGAATCAACTTACTATTAAGAAAAGATAACATAAAATGTTTGTTCTGTGCCGTGTGTTCGGGCAGCGCTACCCGCGAGCTACGACTAATGGTGACACCTAAACGGCTTCGACTAATCCTAATAATTAAATTAATAATTAATTACTAATATATAAACGAGTTCTTAAGTATTTAAGTCCGTTTGAGAGAAAAAAGTTCTTATTTAGTATTACTTACTTATGAATTTATTTACAGTGGAACAGAATGAGAGGATGGTTTATTTCATAGCATATTACAATTTTAAGACAGATGTTAATTTTGCAACAAAATCTCAATCGATGGTGTACTGTTTGCTGTGTTGGGATAACGGGATTATTTCATCACCATCCCATTTACCCTCATAATCTGATATGGAATCTCCTGAATAGGTGGCGCCACTCTGCGTGGTTGTGCGCACGCTCAGACGCTGTTAAAACGAGTCCGATGAAGGACGTGATATCCTATCTCTCATTTTTATGTGTCTTACTTTATGTTCTGTGTCCGTGTCCATCATGAAGAAAAAGGACGTTAAAATACTGCATGTTTAATTGCTAGTTATTCGACTCTGCACATCTTTTACTTCAACTAAATACCCTATATGTTATACAGTCTTTATACTCTTATAAATCTTACAACGACAGGGTATTTTTGCTCTGAAATGCTTCATTTTCGACATTAATCGTTTGAAATCCTTTTCAAACTATACAGGGTAATTCAAAATTTAACTTTCAAACAGTTAGGGAAGATAGAAAACACAAAAGCCAGCCAGAATCACATAAAAATTTATGACCTGAATCTCCGTTCGAATGACCTAGAGGATACATGGAGATGCAAAGATGGCAAACCAATAACGAGTTATATAAAGCCAGTAGCGAGTAAAACTCTTTATTTGGCGATACTTTTCAGTTGGACAGAATGTGCTCAGGCAATGGCGAATCCAGAACTCGGGTCTGGGGGGGGGGGGGAGGTTATAAAAAATTTGTACCGTCGTGACGAATGTCAAAACTCATGGCTTATGTAAACCAAAACACTTTAACTTTGCAGACTTGACTCACCTGGCAATAAGAATCATAAAGAACACTACAAAGCTTTCGATAATTTAATAAAAAATACAATGAAATAACTAGACAAAAAATGTTTTCGACCCCGTCAACGCTACAAGTACAAATAGTGGAATGACTAGAAAATTAGGAAAATTTTCGAACCTGTCTAGCCAGAAAGCAATGTTGTCACGTTTTTATTATTTTTTTTAGAATGGAAAATTAAGAACAAACAGTTGTAGTAATTTTAAATAAAATCAAGAATTCTGGTTTAGATCAGGGGGGCTGCAGCCCGATACCCCCCCCTGCATTCGCCACTGTGCTCAGGTCCAGTTTCACCAAGTCTCAAAGTTCTCATTTACGTGCTGATTTCATTTAATTCACAGTTATCCATGCACTGTAGAGGCTTGTGAGCTCAGAAACGAGGAGGGCTGCAAAAAAGTTTAAAAACAGTTATTTAAAAGTTAAAGTTAAACTTTTGATAGCATTTATGCTATCAAAAGTTTATATCAGTTTTAAAAGCTACTTTATCACTAAGTTGGCCAAATTTTTTAATTCCAAATCCAGATGTGAAATTTCCCGCTTTTCAAACAAAGTTAAATAACCAGCCTATGACATTTTCTATTAATTTTACTAACAAAAATTAAAGTGAATGTTGATCTGACTATTCCTCTGACGAATAATAATAATAATCGGAGCTCCACATATACACTTCCCTCCTTGCCCAGTTCACTCGATAATACTCTTTCAAAAATGAATATCAAATAACTCATATACAGAAAATTTATTTTTAAGCTAAAACATATTAAATACATTTTTTACTGAAATACTCTAAAAATTTGAAAGTTTTAGAATAGTATTATTTGCTTGAATCTATCGTTGCAATACGAACCGAAAGCGAAACTCATAAACAGCCAATGAGATTGCAACTTGTGTGAGAGTGAGGAAAAAAGAAAAATATAATAAAAAGAGCAGTTTTCGTTCAGTTGGTCCGTGCCAGCCAGAGCTGTGTTGACTTTCAGCCCATAGCCCGTCTAAGCTAAAGAAAGAAAGAGTTGCTTTTTCATTCCGGATTTTCTGCTCAGCGAACGAATTTCGGGGAAGGGCAGATTATTTTGCAGCTGAAACCTACGTCTCTCTCCGTTTGGATTTATTTTATGCCTTTTTTTAAATTTTTCGTTACTTTTTTTGCATTTTCGTAAGTCATTGAACTCTGAGAGTGGAAAAGTAAGGAAATAAGATTCAAAACGAAAAATACACGTTTAAAAATAATTTCAGGGGCTGCTGCAGCTCTGTAGCCTTAATGGACGAGCCGACACTGTCCATGCATATGGGTTTGCAAATTTATTCGAAAATACCTGACATTAAGCAAGCATTTTCAGCTGTGATAGCGATTCTTGCAATTAAGTCGACATGACCTACATCTCAGAATTCGCGAACTGTTCTAAGTTTTCAGTGGGTCAGTGGCGAATCCACGGGGGTGGCTATCGGGCTGCAGCCCCCCCAGAGCTAGACCAGAATTCTTTATTTTATTTAAAATCACTACAGCTGTTTGTTCTTAATCTCCCTTTGAAAAAAGTGAAAACATTTTTTCCTGGTTTTTGACAGGAGCGAATTTTTCCCACTTTTGTAGTCATTCCACTCGTATTCGCAGCGTTGACACGGTCAAAAACGGAAAGTCTGTAAAGTTAAAGTGTTTTGGTTTACATAAGCCATAAGATTTGACATTCGTCAAGACAATACAAAACTTTTTATATCTCAGCCCTCCCCAGATCCAATTCCTGGATTCGCCACTACCGTGGGTAGTCGTAACTTTAAATTAACAGTACTGGAATCCAACCAAACCATTTTCGAAATGTTTCCTCTAACTCATCTAATTGGCGTTTCATGTTTTGGCAACAATTAAATTTCCCGAATTCCTACGTCAGCTGGCTATGACGGGTTTTACGTCATAGGAAGTATATATTAGATCTACTTGGTGTTAGTGTGGTACTATGATGTGTGTGGTTGTTCTGTTGTTTACTATCCAGCCTAAGTCATGTAATCAATCAGGTTTCATAGCAGTTGATAAGATTTTGTTTCTTAGTGGACAAGCCGTCCTACTCCCTTTCTTTACTTATTTAATTATGAATTTCAACAAAGCAAGATTGAAAAAATCCTATATCTCTTATTTCAACGGCACCCAACACGTCATACATTTTATTGTGATTTTGGCTTGCTTGTTTTTCCTGCCAGTCCTAACGATTTGTACTTTGAATTTTTAATCGCTCTGCATAAAACTAAAGAAAAGACGATATATTTTATATAGATAAAATAAAATGTTAGAATGAATTTATTTAAAATGTGCAAATTTAGTGAGAAAGAATAGAATTTTAAAAGCATAGAAGCAAGAAAAATTACTTACTTAATGTGTGGAATGCGTTTAATGGCAAAGGAAGTGTTAGACTTGTATAAACGCACACGTGTTCATGAAGTTTTATTTTTTGATACTCATAGCAAAAAAAGTGTATTGATTTTCAAAAATGAAGAAAGAAAATATAGCTGAAGACAAATTTTTTAATTATACATTGTCAACAAGATACTATTTCAATTTTTAACAAAAGATATTCCTTTTAGTAAATTGTTTTCAAGTTCACAGACATTGAAGAAACTAATATTGGAAAAGCCAAAGGCTCTTTATTGGTTTGCTTTCATTTTACTCCACTTTTATTTAAATAGACTCTTTCTTTAGTTTTTGCACTTGTTTTTACGTGCATAATGGATAAAAATATTTATTATGATTACTTGATGCATAGTTTTACTTTCTGAAGACAGCTTCTTTTTTTAAAAATAATTTTGAAGGAGATTTGTTATTCATAGATAAAAAAGTAATTAAAAAAACAGTTTTTAGAAACACAGCTCTATTAGTGTAACAAATTGTTTTTCAAATTTAATTATCTTCAATTTTTAGTCTTTAATTTCTAATTCATTATTATAAATATTCTGCAATCTTGAGGTCAATTTTTTCTCAAATTCAGTACCAGATGGCGCCCCTAGCACGGAATTGAAAATTAATTAAATTAATCTATTAATTGAGAATTAAGCTCTTAAAATATTAAAATAATGCACTGTCACCGAGAATACAGAAGCCTAAAAAATTCAAAACTCTAGCGCATCGAGAAGTGAGTGTAAAATCGATTACAAAATTCCATCTTTACAATCTCGAAACAAGTCAATTTAAATAAAGGTTTAAATCGATTTCACGTTTCCGATTATGTGAAGAATGAATTTCACGTTTCAAATACATTTTGCGTTTAGACACTTATGCTCTGTCAGATTTTGAAAGTGTTATTATATTTTTTTAATAAAAGTTTTGCAATCAATGTGCTAATGGTTGAAGTTTTGAAAGCTGCACATATAAAAGGATTTTTGACGATTCGTTATAATTATTTTATCATTTTTGGCTTTGAAAAGTGTTAAAAGCTAAAGAGTAGTTAGCGTGATAACGACAAAAGAATAGGTAGTAACTAAAATAAAAATCTTTACTTTTCATATACTAATTAAAGTGTTTTTAAAACCATTTTTACCAAATTTATTAATTTACGTACTTGACAGTCATATCATTACTCAAATTGATTTGAATTTCCGTGGAAACACCTGTATGAATATATGGAAACATCAATGTATAGATATCAACATAAAATTTACAAATTATTTTTCATACAAAACTTATAAACAATATTTTGTAAATTCTGATTTGAATTGATTAAACAATAAAAACGGGCTACATATCATTACAATGCGATGTATAGCTTTAAACCTCAATATAAAATGAAATTTTTACCAAAATTGTAGAAATTTAAATAAACAAACAAACACGGCAGTAAAATCAGGATCATTAAAATGTATTGTTTAAATTTTTAGATAGTGTAAAAACTTTTTTTAATACTATGATCCAGAAATATTGCCGGAACACATCACTATTACAATATAAAAAGACAATAACCTTGCCATTGCAAAAGGAATTTTCGATGAATTTAGGAGTTTTCTTATGCCAGTCCTGAACATTTGATGGTATAAAATGTGCACTTACAATCATTTTTGATCACGCGTTGAAAATGACATCCTTATCTTGACTGTCGCGACTCCTCTTCCAACGAGTTACGTAACTGGACGCTTGAACTTTTCCACCAATCCAGAGCAGGCATCTTCAGCCAGGACTCTTTGAATATTATTCGATAATTGGTGGGAAAATAATCCAAAAACAAATAATGTGTGCAAATGGACATTCGAACTTCCTTGAATGTGAAATTTTGTACATAATCAAACTTTTTTTAATGTGTGATTTTTTAAAGAACCTTCATCGTCATGTAAATAACCGTTGCTTTGTTATAGTTGAGTGGCAACAGTTTGTTTACTCTTGTGCGGGGAGAATGTAAATAAGCAGAGGCGATTTCGCCACCATCAATAAAAGACGTGTTCGTTTCAGTGTCTTTCTCTTCCTTTGAATTGGATATGGATTCAATAATTATATTTCAGAAAGCGGATCCCCAGCTCTCAATAGCGCTCCCGGCCCGTGGAAACTGAGGTAGGCGTAATTTATTTAATTTGCTGATCTTACGTCTAAAGTATTGTGACAATTATAATCCTCATTTATGCGGGGGCGGGATTCAACAGTCATTTATTCAAACTAAAAATTTATTGACTTAATGATTACAGATGAGATATTTACAAGAGTATTTGGTAGGTAAAATTGTTGTTACTGCATATTTGATTACTTTGATGTCCGCATGACATCTTACACGTAGTTGAGGAATGATGTCCGTCTGACAACAGATAAGGGAATGGAATCTGTTACTGAAAAAACAGTTCGCAGTTCAGGAGCTCGGCTTGCTCCTTTGAATTCGAGCGTCTCTCAGATCTATTAAGCCGGACATTCACTTCACAGATAAACTGGATATTTTGGAACGAGAGAAGGAAAAGCCATAAAAATCCATGGAAATCAGCCAAATGGCTTGTGGTGGCTGGAATTCCGTCTGGACTGACATCGGAGCGAAAACGTTGGAGTTTCAAGTCTCTCTTCAGAGGGACCCTGAAAGAGGCTAGCGAAAAGAACAATTCCTTGCGTAGATTGAAGCCTCGCTTTTAGGGTAGCATAAATTAAAATCTGCTGACTGAGGAAAATCGAAGAGCTGTAGAGAAGGAAAGAAGATCTATCCCCTCTACCTTCGTTCAGAGTTAGCGTCCTTTTAAATATAAGTGAATAGCATGCCTGCATTTTTCGATTAAAATGGGTGAAAAAAACGGGCTTAAGACAAATGGCACGGCCATCTTTCAAGTGAATGGCTCGCTTTAGACCTTCTATTTCCTGGTTGGAGTGTCAGGGTAGATGGCGCTGCTCTCGTACAGTGTTTGTGCGGGGGTTCCACATTTATGAAGCTGGGCATTCAGCATAAGGCTGTTCTAATCCATTTGGAGGACTTCTTAGCAGACCATTTCCGTTTTCAGCCCATAAAATTTGGTGGGTCATTCACAGGTCGGCCTGATCAACCGAACCTACAGGCGACTCGATCTCCTAGGCTACTCCTTTCTCCCTGATTTCCCCAGACTCACTCTCACCCGTACTCCTCCTCCCCAACTTTTGGATTGTCGCTTTTGTGAGAGAGCCTCGGTCCCCTAACCGATTATCTTATTTTAGTTTTATGGCATAGTGGGCCAAATGAAAATCCAAACCGGATAGCTCCAACTTTTTCCACGGTCTACACCAATTTTCATCGGTTTGTAACATTGGCGAAGGGGTTTGGCATCCTGTGTTCCAAAAGAAGTGGAGTTCCTACTGTCTTACCGCCACGAGAGAAACCCTAAACAGTAGATATCCCGGTGGCGGTCATTTTGTTTGGCTCAGATAGAACCGGTGGAAGTTTTATTTCGCTTTGTACTTCGATCGAAAACGAATTCTCGCCTAACGAAGAGCGCTTAGTTTGCCAAATGTTGCGATTGATTTTATATCCGTTTACCTCCTTTCTTCGACTCGTCTACGTGAGGCAACACTGTTCAGGGTTTTTCTTCTGGCGGTAGGACAGTAGTACGGCTGGAAGATGACCAAATTTCAATATCGCGATATATAGTCTAAGATAAATCGATATATCGAGATTTTATTATTTATTTGAATTATAAATCGCCTCTAAATAAATTGACTAATAAAAATTCCATCTACGATAGTGCAATGCATTTTCATACTTTAAAGAAAATTTCACAGTTTGCCAGAGATTTCATTCAAATAGAGTTTCATATGGAAATAGAGGCCACTATCAATTATTGCGCGCATTTCGGAATTGTACAAAAGAAGAACAAGGCAAAGAACTTGCATGTTTAGTGTTTTCTCTTCAAGGCATTTTAAACAATGACATTCAATAGCATTTTGAACTTTCACAATTTCGACATGAGCTTCATTAGCAATACGTAAAATATCCACTCGGTATTCAGTCTCAAGTCATGTGTCGTGGAGCATTACCGCAGTTGTTCCATGATAAAAAGCAATTGAAATCGATCAAACTAAACAAATTCAGAGGTTTAATCAGTGAGTGGTAGGTATCGATTGAATGTACCAGAATATATCAAATTACTGTTGTTTTTCATTTGTGGGCTGCTGTGCAAAATGCAAGGCTCTTATGACGCGTTTGTCCATTATCAAACGAGAACCCCTTTACGTTTCTTCAAGCTCACATTAACATTGACGCCACTGTATACCCCCGGAACCCAAGGCGTTCCCTGCCAGTTGAATGGGTATACGTGAAAGGAAGTGCATACTAAACGCGTTTCCGCGCTACACTTATTTATATACTTGCATAAAGCCAATTCATAACAATCACGCGCATGCGCCTACACTGGTACGACGACGTCACAGGCAAAACAAATACTATGCGACAAACTCTTACAGATATGATCTATACGTTGTGGGGTAAACCATTCTTTTTCTCATTATTAGTTTCGTACTTATAAGTGATTGAAATCTGACGGTATTTTGTCACACAAAAAAGTTCGACCCACTATCACTGTAACTAGCGGAAAGATGTTTTCACGTCAAAAAACAGTAGTTCTGCATTATTGTATTATTTTCTATTTATTTCTGAAATGTGCTCAATAATATATGACCATCCTGTATAAAAATTGACCATATAACAGTGGATTCAAGCCCTTGGCTGAAGTTTGGAAGTCACAATAACACGGGCTAATTCTTTTGGAAACATTAAGATTTATACAAACACAAACATTAACAAAGGATACAAATTTACATCAATTCCAGCTATTACAAAAGGGATTCGGATTTGGGCTCATTGTCCTAGCTCATCTCTTCATTCCGCAGTTCTAACTGAGCCTTTTAGCGTCGACGCCTTACCACCATATGTGGCGCTGTTCTTATTGCGCAGGCGCATTTGTTACAACCATAAAAAATAGTCCTAAAAACACTAATGTAACCATAAACACAGTAGTTTGCATCTGGTTATTTACAAGACTCTGAAGGGTATAATATCAAATGTTTTACTATTAACTTTCGTATTGATTCGAAAGAAATTGCAGTCACTAGAATCGTTACGGGAGATGTTGCTCTATAATCATGTTGAGCTGCAAGATGACCATTTGAAAAGAAAAGATACCTACATGATTACCATTCTTTTGACAAGTTTTGCAGGAGGTCATAAATTATTGGATCCATTTCAAAAATTATTAAAAACTAACAATGTTACAGCTACGGTTTTTTAAAAATGAGAGTGCATTTTAAAAAGTTTTTTCAGAGAGCTAACGCACCTTTATGGTGGTTTTAGTGGTCATAAGTTATTGGACATGTCCCATTTTTGACAGCCATTATCTTTGAAACTATTAAATCTAGAAAAAAAATAAAAGCACGTATTTGTTGGAAATTTTACGCTCTTTGATTTGTTTAAACAATTGTGATTCGAAAACTGAACAGTTTTCGAGATATTCAAGGAAAGATGAAAAAAAAAAAGAAATTAGCCTGTGCTGATCGGTAGCCATTACATATGGAATTTCTGTAGCAAAATTAGAATGCCGTAATGTTATGTTACCTATCTAAAAATTTCTTTATTTACTCTCGCATTTAAAAAAATGCAGTTGCAACGTTATTAGTTTTTTTATTAATTTTTGAAATGGGTTCAATAATTTATGACTCACCCTTTTTATCACTTTTACATCGTAGGTGTTCGGATTCCACACTAAAGAACCAGTAAACTATATGGTAATTTGTCCAGAGTAACATCTAAAAATCCCATTTGTATCCATTAAAATACCATAAAAATTTTACACTAACGACTAATGACACTTTTGGGAACACTGACTTACACAAAACGAATCGATTTATTCAACTCTTAGGAATCGAAATTGACCCCGGGCGTATTAGATAAAGAGGTAAACATACTATAAAAAATCTGTAATTGCTAAGGTAGTAAAAATTTTGATAGGCACGTTTCTTTTAATATTTGTTAACCGTATTTGAAATGATTTTTTTTACCTTTTACCTATACAGTGCACTCCCGGTTATCCGGGTTAATCATCGGGAGGGATCGTACGGACAACAGAAAAACACAGATAATTCGAACACTCCTTTTTATTAAAGAAAAAATCAACATAAGTACAAAAATATTAGAATTACTTACATTTGCAGGCTGTATAACATCAAACAAGGAATTTTCCTTTTAACATTTATTGTTTTAAAAAATCTGCAATGCGTCTTTGCTTCTGCTGTTTGCTAATCTCTTTTCGTATATCGACACATATTTGACGAACCGCAGTAATGTCACCGTAATCAAATCCTCTTTGTCCCATATAATCTAACAAAGTTTCCACAGATTGTAGAGCAACAGAATGAGGAATTGTATATTCCTCATTTAGCACATCTTCTGCATCAGTTCGAGCTGATTCTCCATTATCAAGTTCTTGAAGGATTTCCAATTTTTGTTTAACATTTAAAACGTTTCGTTTCCGTTTCACACCACTCATTTTTACCAGTAAAAAATTTCACGCTACTAACTGACTATAAACAAGACGTAAAAGCTAAAGGAACACGTGCGAAAGTGAAAGAGGACGAAGAAGTTAAAGAATGACGTGCAAGGAAGAAGCGTGTTCGTATGAGAATGATCTAGATGATTCATTTCTCGGAAAAGTAGGGGTTGAACCGGTAGAGATCGCACGTGGAGGAAAAAAGAAAAAATCTATTCTTTAGCCACGCCATCACGACTCACTAGTTTCACGGAATGAATCTCTAGATTGAACATCAACATCGATTCTACATGCATGATAAGCGTGAAAATGTTTCTCTTTAACTTTTTTGTGAGTCCGGAATGAGCACGGATAATCCGCAAACCGGATAATCCGAGCACGGATAATCCGAGCACGGATAATAGAAAGTTCACTGTACCTACAGGAAAGATCGCACCTATTTCCTAGATACGCTAATGTAAAATATCAATTTTTAAGAGGGTAATTATTAAAGTTATGTTCTAATTGGGTAAGTGTTAATAAAATCAATTATTTTAAACAATTTTTATTTAAAAAGGGATGGAAACAATCGGAACATATAGCATACATAAAAAAACAATATAAAATGACCAAAGAATTAGCTAATGACGGGAAAACAAAATAAATGATACTGCCAATATTTCAATCGAAGTATTTACATTTGTAGAGACAACATGGAAGTATCCAGGACAAGTTATCCAGTTGTAAAGACAACATAGAAATAAAAAAAAAGGAAAGCCGCAGTTCGGGTCCGCACCGTAGATCTTTCGTGGAAACGTCCGGGATAAAATCATAAAACAAGTGTTTCGTATTAATATGTAATTGAATTATCAATCTCGTTAATACAATATTTGCACAGAGTATTATAATGGTTACAGAATAGATGAATCACAATCTACCACAGACCCTTTGTATATGCGATAAACTTGTGATTTTCTGTAACCATTACACTACTCTGTGTAAATATTGTATAAAGGATATTGATAATTAAATTACATATTAATTCGAAATGCTTGTTTTATGATTTTATCCCGATATTTTCACGAAAAATCTACGGCGTGGACCCGAACCTCGCCTTTCTTATGTTTTATTTAGAGTACCTTCTGATGGCGCCATCTGTTGACAGTATATAGAACTACATTTCGTGTATACGCAGTAAAACATTATTTACTACAAATGCTCATATTTCCCGTAATATTCAAATTTTTGAATTCAAATTGTGATACAAAGTTTTTTCACGTATTGTCAAGTGTTCTGTAAGTTTCGTATAATTCGAAAGAAAACTCTGCATGTTATAATAAAAAACATGCGGAGTTTGAAATTTTCAATTTAAGACCGAATTTTTACTTAAATTCTGATAAATATTTTTTATTTTATCACTTTGGGTCCTAGTAATACTCCTCAAGCTTTTACACCAGAATCAACTTCCTATCTAAAAACGTTTCCACGCTACACTTATTTATAACCTTACATAAAACTAATTCATAGCAACCACGCGAATGCGCCTATACAAGGTACGATGACGTCACAGGCAAAACAAGTACTATCCGTTGGGGGATCAATCATTCTTTTCGCATTATTAATCTCGCAGTTATTAGCGATTCAAATCTGACGGCATTTTGTCACACCAGAAAGTTCGACCGAGTATCAGTGTAACGAGCGGAAAGACGTTTTCACGTCAGAAAAAAAACAATTTAGATATAAAATACAAGAAGTCAGTTTCATAGTCATTTTATTGCAGAGGTCGCGCGTATCTCTGAAATCTCGGATTCTACACGTTGACTAACAGTTCGTCGAAAGGAGCTAGAAGAAGGGCGAAGGTCATACTTTCGTAGCACCCTCTGGTGTGAAGATACAAAACGAAATTCTTCTATAGGGTATTTCTCACATACGCACATTGCTGGAAGGCTAAATTCCCTTCAAACATTACACCACCTGCATCCCCGTGTTTAGAGCCATTTGGCTCCTTTAACATTCAAATATTACAGACATATTTAATACTCTGTAAGTTCTTTGGTTAAATTTTTGTAAAAGAGAAATGAGCAAATTCCTATTAAATTATAAATTTCATGCCCAAGCTTTTACCAAAAGGTAAGTAGATTGAGGACTTTTCTGAACTTTTCCCTTGTGAGCTATAGAACTGCGAAAGCAAATTTAATCACATTTGCATAATGTTAGTCCTACAAACTTTTCCAATAAACTGATGCAGTCCAACCGTTATTTGAAGTGCATTTGAGAAACCTGAAGTAATTTTAAGGAGAGTTGGAAACCTAATTCCAAAAATGTTAAATTGGCCACTTCTATAAACATTTTCTCAAAATCTGTTATAAATTCATGTTTGAAATTTTTTATACGAGTAAAATACACCTTTCTCATTATACTGAAATGAGCTTTTCAAAAAAACCCCAAAATTTATTTTTTACAATTTTTTTTGTGTCAAAATAGGGTAAAATTTCACTACATCTAATTAAATATTTAGTATATTTATAAAAAAAATTAAAATTTACCAAAAACTCATTTCAGTAAAATGAGGAAGGTGCACTTTATATGTTTAAAAAATTTAAAACTTGCATCTATAACAAATTTTGAGAAAAGGTACATCAAAATTGCCAATTTAACATTTTTTGTTTTAAAACAAAAAATTATAAAAAAATAAATTTTTGAATTAAAAAAATAAATCATTTAAGTATAATGAGAAAGATGTACTTTACTTTTATAAAAAAATTCAAACATGAATCTATAACAGATTTTGAGAAAAGGTACAACGAACTGGCCAATTTAAGATTTTCGGAATAAGGATTCCAACTCTCCTTTTAACTAAATGGAATTGAAGGTTAGTGTTAAACGATGGTATATGTTGCTGCAATTTGATATATGTTAATGGCATAGTTATTGTCTTTTAAGTTTGGGATAAAGTTTTCTAAAGCAATACTTCACAGGTAAGATTAATAAAAAAAATTGATATTTTTGGGGTCTTGTTGATTGAAAAAAAATAAAGTGTTGAGTGGTTAATAATGTTTGCATTCTGTTATAAAATACATCTTAACGGCTTATTTAACAGCTCTCAAATCCTGAGCCATAATTTAAATATTGACAATTAATGCTTGTATTACTTTAATTTTAAAATAATCTTTACGTTATCATGCATTTAGAACTTGTGATAATTTCCATAAATGCTGTTCTTTAATTTCCCATGAAATACTTCTCCATTGCTTCCATTGTTATCACTTGTTTATCTCTCAGAAGCAACGTTATGTTTTTCTCAGGAAATATCTGGAAAAGTTCAGTAGTTACATCTTTATAAATTGAAAATTTCACTATGGAATTGTTTATACGTACTAATTTTATTTGATTTTTTTATCTAACACAATATTTAATAAATTGTTACTAATTTGCTTTTCATTCCTCAAGAGCTTAAAAAATTACTTTATAGTTAGCTTAAAAAATTATCATTATTTTATTTAAAGAAACGTGAGACATTCATTTAATTTTCTCTTAGCCATTACAATCCTCCCCCATACCGAAATTTTATATAATCTGTGATTTATTCCTTTATAGCTCTTAATGCAATAAAATAAACCAAGCCCCCCCCTAAGAGGAGCAGCAAATATTCAGAAGTAAAAATTTCTTATTAAAATTGCTTTTAAACACTTAAAAAGCCTTTTTTTGCTGTTTTCAAGCACTTAATGGTTATGAATAATGAAGATGAAAATAAAGACGATTATATGATCAAATCTGCTTACAATAATTCCTTTATCAAATATTTGAAATTATTCCTATGTGAATTAAAACAAATTATGAAAATTTAATTAAAATAAATGCATTTGAATGTTTTCTGTCTGGTCTGAAGCTCTTAAATTTTATAAATAGAAATTAAACGATGATTTTCATAAACTCAGCACTGAAACAATTTATAATCATTAGTTTCTTTCTTGAAATGGAAAAAATTAATGCGAGACTGCTTTTTAGCATAAAGTAAGATTATTCTGAAGGTAGGAAAAGTAAAAAAATCATCTTTTTTTAACTTTTGCATTGTAAGATAATTGCAACAATGGAAACTAATTTATTTTATATGAAAATGCGAAGGACATGTTAATATTAATGCAAAGCCAAAGGAATTTTTAAAAATGACAGAAGAAAATAAATAAACTAATCTTTATTACAGGTTTGCGTATTGATATACAACAAATTTAACACATTTAATGTTGACATGTCACAATATTAACTGATATATTCCATGGAGTTGCAGCATTAAAAAATAATCAAACAATGAATAATTACTGTAAATAACACTCTTGCTTATATTTTAGGAATGGACCACAATGTAAAGAACATGATGGTCTCAGTTTATATGTTACCGGCAATGTATAAAATGTTGGTATTCTATACAATACCATATGAATTTAGGCAAAGTATGAAATATGAGAATTATTATAGAGAGTGTCGTAGAAAAGTGGAACAAGCGTTTATTTCCTTAAGTATTGATTTTCGACATATACTTCCAATTACAAAGTTTCATCAAATAAGGTAAGAATTTGTATGGAAATAATTTGATATCCAAGGGGAATGATAATAAAAAGTTAAAAAATTTTAACTTTTATACGCCCCCCATAGAGCTAAAATGTGAATTAGTAAAATGTTGTTTTTACATTCATCTATTCACATACAAAATTTCACGCTTTAATCTGCAAAACTTTCAAATATATAAGAAGACAAAGTTGTTGATTTAGACCACTTTTCCATACATCTCACTGCTGCTTGATACAGTCTTTTGACATACATTTTAAGGATAATATACATATTTAAAAAATTATTTAAAGGGCGGAATCAGGAAATAACAATGTATTTGTTAACTATTGTTAAATCTAAAAACTAGTCAAATAACACAGTAATTGAAGTATTTACAAAAATTGAACATCATGTGAACCTTCAAAAAATATTCACGGTGACATAACAGCAGTGAGGCTCCTTTTCCTATGAAAATATTACTAGAAAACAATTGAAATACAATTTTTTCAAAAATAGCTTTACCTTCAAATAGTTCAAACTTGTGGTTGTAATTATCTGAACTGTATTTCAGATAATTACAGTCCGTTTTTTTCGGTGAGTTACGTTTTAATAAAAGAAATAGAATATGTTGGAACCAGCCAAGTTCCCGTTGAGACAACATGAAAGACAATCAGAAACCTAAAAACAGTCAATGGAAAAAAAAATCAAGAGCGCGAAGGCGAACCACGGGTGAAATTATAAGGGGGGAAAAGAACATTAGTTGGTTTCTACCGCAAAACAGGAGCATTCTGAAAATCCAGTTCTGGCTAAGCTCTAAGACAGAAAGAATAGCTATTCGCCTTAGTCCATTATGTCACTTAAAGCGAATTTTAGTGCTTTCCAAAACTATTTGTTGTGCAGCCCATCCTATGCCTGTCTTAATTTTTCATCCATTATCTGTCTTCTTTTCTCGTTTGTATCTTTTTCCGTTAATAGTCGAACTCTCAGGGTGGAGAAGTAAGCAAATAAGAATAAAATCAGAAATACCAATTTTAAAACAATTTTAGGGAGTTCTTCAACTCTCCAGGCCTAAAGGACGAGTCTCCACTGCTTTTACGCAAAGCTTAATAATACAAACAACGCTGAGAGCAAATAATTTAACATTCTTGTCCGATATTAGGCTATTTTCCTGTTTTATGTTTAAATTTAATTTTTTGAAAAAATTCACACCGGTGCGGCCTACTCGAAAGGGTGTAAGGCCTTTAGCAGACCGGCGGGGAAATATAAAAGCAATACAAGAATATCAATATGACATGACACACACAAAAGCATCACAAACATAGCACAGTACGTTATAAACATTGCAAAAATGGCACAACAACAAAATAAATAAAGTAACCCAAAACACACACACACTCACAAAAAACAAAACAATACGTCACTGAATCGATATTACACTTGGAGAGAACCATAAATTAATTGAATTGTGTTTGATTTTATCACCAGATCAGTAACTAACATTAAAAATATTCAAACCACTCAAAAGGAGGAGCTCCCAGTATGCATCCAAATGAGCAAAACACAAGCTCAGCACAACACAGCAGTAAAAATAAGGAGGCGATAAAAAGTTTTGTAAAGTATCATCAAAAATCCCACAAAAGAGCATCAAAAACAACTCTCACCAGTCCAGAAAACAATAAAATTCACCCTGTTTTATGTTAAATCTTATTTTCTCGAGTTGTCCTTCCATTTTTTTATCAAGTCGATAGTTGCAACTATATGATAGTGAAACTGAGTAACAGTATGCGTCATTGGTAGTTTATTTTCAATCCGTGATGATGGGGTGATTTACTACATGACAAATATTTGCATTTCGCTGTTTTTCTATGTTGAATAAATTTGCATTTCTGCAATAAACATCTCCATATAAATTTGTGAGAAGTCCCTTGAAATTTAAAAATCAACATATGTCTGTAAGTTTTGCAGACAGAAACGTGAAACTTAGTTTATGCATAGATGAGTATAAAAGGAACATTTCACTCATTGACACTTTTGCTCTATGGGGCACAAAATATAATTTTCTGAACTTTTTATTTTCAACTTCCACAGAAGCGAAAGTGTTCACACAAATTCCTAACTTATTTGATGAAACTTTGTAATTGGAAGTATATGTTCAGATGCAATATTTAAGGAAATAAATGCTTTTCCCACTTTGTATACTATCCCTAGGCATTGTATATAATAAATACCTAGGCCCTGAATAGAATGCCATATAATGACAAATGTTATTTAGAGAAAGTATGAAAAAAGGTGATGATAAGGCTATTATTTAAAAGACGTGCTTCCTCAATATTACAAATGTTAATCATGCCTGAAGAAGAGAAATAACACTGGACAACAACCATTTTGTTGCCCGTATGATTTTAGCTAATTCTTATGTACTTTCACGCTCTGAATTCGAAAAACCAATCAGAATGTGTCTATCACCCTCCAGTTTTATGCAACATGAACTCTCACTAAAAGCTTTGTCCACTTTTTTGTTGTGTTTGATTCAATGTCGTAGCCAGGATATTTTTTTTGTTGCCTTTGAGATTTTAACTGATAATAGTGTTTTTATGGTCACTGAACCCGAATATAATCTCGAAAAACCTTTATAACACACTGTTTTTCAGCAACACTACTCGTAATTGCTTTCAAGTACATAGAAAATGTCATTGAAACATGTTGGATCTTGTGTCAAAAATACTTTCTGAAAAAATTAATTGCCGGGCAAGAAGATAATGTTTGGGTTTGAAATGCTCTTACAAATATAATTTTCATAAAGGAAAGGCTGTATGTCAAAAATTATAACACGCGTTTTTGGATCGAGAGTCCTGCAACGCAAATACGATTCAATGCATGAGCCACTTTGTAAGGACAGATGTTTCTGTTTGGCAGCATGTGGAAGCTTTTGCCAAGATGGTGATGTGATATTTAGTAATGATGTTGAATCGTCGTTTAAGGCTCTAGAACTACAACATAACCCTCAAGAATGGTGTTTGTTTATAGACTCTTCAAAGATCAGCTTAAAAGCAGTTCTGTTACACAATGGTAACCATCACCCTTCAATTCCTGTAGTATGTAGCCGTTCGTATGAAAGAAACATACGAAACCTTGAAGCATATGTTGTCCAGTATTGAGTACATCAAGCATTCTTGGCATATACGCGCCGACTTGAAAGTGATTGCTGTCTTAGTTGGATTGCAAGCAGACTATACCAAGTTTTTTTTGCTTTCTGTGCCAGTGGGACAGAAAAAAAGCACTACATCAAGAAAGTGTGGCCCAAGCGACAATTCCTCATACCGGGTGTGAAGAATGAAAAGAACGAACCACTATCTGCCTCAGAAAAAATTCTCTTGCCTACATTGCACATCAAATTAGGTTTGATGAAGAATTTTGTTAAAGCGATGGACTGTGGAGGAAGTGGATTTCAGTACTTGCGTCTGAAGTTTCCAAAAGTGAGTGAAACAAAAATTAAGGAAGGCATATTTGTTGGGCCTCAGTTTAAACAACTAATGAAATCCGGTGTTTGAGAGTAAGCTGACTAAGATGGAAACTCCAGCATGGGCATCATTTAAGGAGTTAGGAAAAAAATTCTTCGGAAATCACAAAGCGGAAAACTAAGGCAAATCGTCAATAACTTGCTTAAAGGTCTACAAATCCATGGGATGCAACATGTCGTTGAAAATCCATTTCTTGCACTCCCCCTTAGAATTCTACCCTGAAAACCTTGGATCAGTAAGCGACGAGCATGGTGAACAGTTCCATCAGGCTATCTCGAATATGGGAGCTCGTTACCAAGAGAAATGGAATCCCAAAATGTTAGCCGACTATTTTTGACATTGAAAATGTATATTCCTCAAGCCAAGCACAGTCGATAGGCCAAGTACACAAGAAAGTGAAGGTTTGTAAAATTTTAATATGCCTGTGTAAATATTGCAAGCTGAATATGATTTCCTAATGTATATAATAAGAGTTACTACGTTGCTTAAAAACTATGGGTGATTGAAAAAAACGGTTAACAGATTCGAAATCAGGGCACAAAAATACATAGGTATAACCCTTTCTTTCTCAAGCAACACGAAAAAATTTTTTTTCTGTTGTCCAGCGTAATTTTATTTTGAAATGCACTTAATTTCATTTCGCACTTTGCCGGTTTGTAATTTGGCATTCTATATAGGATGCCTAGTAAAAGTTAATCGTTTCATACATTTTCGACCAGTTTTCGGCATTCTATAAAAGACCAAGGTATTCTATAGAATACCGGCTTTCAAACATTGTCGGTAACGTATACAAACTCTATGGTGGTTCTAATACCAATTGGTCTATCTCATTTACCCTAGCATATGAGTCGAGGACTCGTCATAAAAGGGAGTTGCGACGTATTCAAGCAGTCAAAGCGATCTTAAAGCACTGAGTCTCGTCTGATGCAGATCTTAATCCATGCCTTTTCTCAATGCTCTAGAACACTGGTGGGCACCTTCTCAGTAAATATAAGTTTGCTTCAAATACCTGCTTGGTGCTAAATTGGTTAAATGAACACTTCCAGTACTTTATTAAAATCCTTCTCGAATGGTAAACTTTAAGATTTCTATTGTGGATGCCTTGCCAGCACTAAAAAATGAAAAAGGGTCAGATTTTCTTTCATGTCAAAAATTGAACTTCTATGGAGATTTAATTAAATTTTAAATATATTTAGCTATACGTTCTATTAAGACGCAAATAAATAAAATATTTTTAGATGCCATTTTAGTCAACAATGATTTTTTAAACATTTCTATTTTGTATGACAAATACTATGGCAAATTTCAATTTAAAAAATCTGCTTTTTTTCTCTTTATAGGTAATGAGATCATCATGTAGAAAAAGAAATTTATTTTTGTAATATCACAAAAAAGGAATGATATGTTCACCTTCTTAAAGGTTTCGAAACTATTCAAATCCAAGAGATTGAAAGACGACATTTCATAGGAACATCATTATAGGTTAAAGCTCAGTAATGGAACCAACACCGAAAGTCAATATGAGGTCGAGAAACTTGCCATTCTGGGACTTTCAGCTATCTTTCTGCTTTTTAGAAATGAGACTTCACAGGAGTAGGAAAAAAATCTTAAGGAAGGAAGCTATATATAGCTTCTCCAGAAGAGGAAGATGAATTAAAATCGCCAGAGGGGTAAACAAATATCGGGGAAAACGAGCTGAGAGTCACAGAACCATGTGTTTGAACAAAGTTGAAAAGTCTGAAAATAACCCACAGATTTTAATAAAGCTTGAAGGATTTTCTGCTTAGGATTCCACAAACTTAATACCACAAACTCATTGGAAAGATAGTATTACTAAAGATACAGGGTGACAATTATTAAGTTATATGAAAAAAACCTTTGATAACTTTTGAACCGTTGCACAGTGATCGATTTTATAAATCTAGCTGGACAAATAAAACAACAAAAAACCCCACCAGTATTATTTCTTAGTACCAATTGCTTTATTGGCAGCAAGAAATACCCATACAGCAATAAACCATCTCTAATTTAAACGATTAGCCTGTAATAGGTAAAAGTTTGCATATTGCGACAGTGCATTTTATGATCTTCTAGAAGGGAGATGAGTGATTTGTCTTATTTGTTATTTGACTTATTTTAAAATAATATTTGTGTTTATAAAGTAATTGTGTTATCCAAGGTTAATATTATATCTAAGTTTCATATATTAAATGCGAGTTTTAAATATATTTTTAATATATAAAAAATATATGGATTTTATACCATTTTACTAAATGTTATTTGGAAAGCAAAAAAATTTCTTCGCAAGTCTTCACCTTCTAAGTTATATTTTTACATACTAGATGTATTGTAAAAAAGAGGACTAAAAATTATACCCAGATATACACCATCTGATCAAAAGTATCCGGACACTTTCGGATTTTCACATTTTTTAGAATTTTTCCGAAAAGCTAAACTGACTGCCCTTGAACTTCGACCATGTAAATAATAGACCCTAACTCACATTTTACAGTGAAGATTCGGTCTTCAGATCAATTAGGGGACCGTCTACAAATTGATGAAGACGAAATTATTTTGGCCCAACCCACTTCAAAGAAAGCTTATAACGAGATGAAACTTCCAGCAATGGCTATGTTTAATGTGCTGCATGAATTTTCTTAAATGCAGAACAAATATTTGGGAAGATACAAAGGTTATATTATACAAAACTTACAGAAAAATGAAAATATGTTAGAAAAACATTGTGTGAAAATTTGGAAAAAATTTTGAATATTACAGGAATTATGAGCATTTTTACTAAATAATTTTTTATTGCTCATGCACGAGACATAGCGTAATTTTCCTTTCACAACTTTAAAGCCAGATATATAGGGACTTATATAAAAAATTGAGTTCAATATCTTTAATGTTCAGAAAGATATCGGCATTAAAACGAGCAGAATTTTAGCTCCTATCGAAGAGAAGTAAAAGAGGAAGGGTTGTATAAAAATTGATATTTTTACACTTATATCTTTGAATAGTTATGTTGAATTGTATAGCGGTTAGAAATTTCCTAAATACCCATGAACACTTATCAATTACATGCATAACTTAAATTCCAGCTAATTAGGCACTATAAATAACAAAAATTTAATTACTTATTCATATTGTTTACATGATTATTAACAAATTATATATTGTTATAATTTTACGGCCAAACGATCTTTTAAATTAATTTCTTTTATGGGCAATTCTTTTTATCTAATTCATCTCTTTTTTTAAAATATTTCAATAATTCAACAATTTTTTTTATTTTATACAAATATTACAAGTGTTCATGGGTATTTAGCAAATTCCTAATGACTATACAATTCAATATACTTATTCAAATGTATAAGTCTAAAAGATATCAATTTGTGTGCAACCCCTCATCTTTTAGCTTCTCTTCGATAGGAGCTAAAATTCTTCTCATTGTAATGACCATATCTTTCTGAATATTAAAGATATTGAACTTAATTTTTTAATAAGTTGCCCTATATATCTGGGTTTAAAGTTGTGAAAGAAAAATTACGTTATGCTAGCGTAAAAAAGTTGTCTCTCTAAAATTGTTTAATGAAAACGCGTATAATTCCTGAAATATTCATAATTTTTGTCAAAGTTTTACACAATGCTTTTCTAACATATTTTCATTTTTTGTGTAAGTTTTGTATAATATAACAGAAAATTCAGCATGTTAAAAGCAAAAAAACAGGCGTGGAAATTTGGGATCTTTTAAGAAAACTTTTATATCTTCCCGAATATTTGTACTGCGTTTACAAAAATTCTTATAAATATTATGCACGTTAAACATAACCATTTCTGAAAGTTATCCTCGTTGTAAGCTGTAGTGTCCTAGAAAATGTAGTCGAGAAATTAAGCAATATTTCTTTTTAATTTAGTATGTTAATGACACACACAGGACTAGCACAACATAAATAGACAATCACATAAAACATTTAACATAAAGAAAAGAAAATATACTTTAAAAATCTCATTATTTTGAATCATGGCCACACAAACATATAAGCCTCTTTATTCTCAAACACACACAACCACCCTCATTAATGTCCGACAGCCCTCTGTCTGTTTTCAGAACAGTCTTGTGCCACGCCATCTACTGGAAGCAATAGCAACTATCATGTCTAGTTCTTTACAAAGCTTTCTTTGAAGCGGGGTGGGCCAAAATCATTTTCGTCTTCATCAATTTGTAGACGGTCCCCTAATTGTTCTCAGGATGGAATCTTCACTGTAAAATATGAGTTAGAGTATATTGTTTACATGGTAGAAGTTCAAGGGAAATTAATTTAGCCTTTCGGGAAAAATTTTAAAAACTGTGAAAATCCGAAAGTGTCCGGATACTTTTGATCAGATAGTGTATATGTGGGAACAAAGTTCCTAAAAGATTCCGGGTTCCCGGACAGATCAGGGCATAATCTTTAGTACGCTGTTTTTCAATACATCTAGTATATAAAAATATAAGTTAGTAGGTGATGACTGGCGAAGAAATTTTTTTGCTTTCCAAATAACATTTAGTTAAATGGCATAAAATACATATATTTTTCATATATTAAAATTATATTTAAAACTCGCATTTAATACATAAACTTAGATATAATATTAACCTTGGATAACACAATTATTATATAAACACGAATATTATTTTAAAATAAGTCAAACAACAAATAACACAATTCACTTATCTCCCTTCTAGAAGATCATAAAATGTACTGTCGCAATATGCAAACTTTTACTCATTATAGGCAAAATTCTAGGAAATAAACGTTTAAATTAGAGATGGATTATTGCTTTATGGGTATTTCTGGCAACTGGTAGCAAGAAATAAGAATGGTGTTTTTTTTATTTTTGTCCAGCTAGATTTATAAAATCGATCACTGTGCGTTGGCGAGATTCAGCTGAAACTTGGCGGTTGAATGCCGGGCATGTTGGGATTTTTTTCATCATGCGCACTCTTCTTCTTGTTCATTTTTCGTTGAAAATGTCGAAATACAGCGTTTCTGAGCGTATATCGGTCGTCAAGGCGTACTATTCGAGCAATAATAGCCCGATTGCGGCTCAAAGGAAATTTACGATCGAGTACAAGTTAAAGACAATCGGTCCAAGTGTTATAACAATCAAAAAGTGATTGAAAAGTTCGAGATAACTGGTAGTGTCGATGTCTCGACACATCAGCGATTTTTGCAGAATTTTGCTCTTCGTCTGCGCCACGTCATAGCCATTGATGGCAAGCATATCGAACATATCATAAACTAAATCCGAATATCTGTATTTACTTTTAAAATTTGAATAAAATGTTTGAACTAAGCAGTTTTTGAAAATTTTATTTTTATTTCATATAGCTCAATAATTATTACCCTGTATGATGAGATAAAGAAAATTCGTTTATCTGTAAAATATTAATACAGTACAAACCCGGTTAATCCAACTAAAGGGGGGAGGAAGCCGTTTCGTATAACAATTTTTTCGGATAAGCCGTGAATATCTATTACCATTTTGTATCTAATTACAATATTTTTTAATTTTATTTTATTTTAGTGCCCTTGCCGGTCCGGCCTATCCGCAAGGGTGTAAGGCCCTGAGCGGGCCGGCAGGGAAAGAAAAATCCACAAAACCATCCAAACGATCAATACAAATTATAAAGTTAAAATCCTTTCTCCGAAGTAAAAACCAACACCAAAAACCGAACAAAAACAACAAACTGATGAACAATCAACCCTGGGTCAGCCGGTCGCAAATGCCATTACTGATTTTATGAGCCTGAATAAGTTTGGATTGGGCCTGGCCATTATATCTTAAATTTTTAAACCATCTTTTTCTGTGTTCATCAGACGGTTTCTTTAAGTGAAATTCAGTAGTAAGAGGACACCTGAACGCATAGTGATCGGCATCCCCGACCAGGCCACAGGCACAGAGTGGTGAGCCCAGTTTTTTGAACCTGTGTAGATAATAGGAAAATGGTCCATGATTAGTTAAAAAGTAACTTAAAAATTCATTGGTGATTAAAAATTTTTTGTCGACGCCGGCAACAAAATCTATGTCCTGATTCAGACTGAGAGCCATCTCAGAAGTCTCCCCATTCTCTAATTAGGATTTTGGAAATTCTGCATTTCAAACACGAATAGGGAGTAGGCAAGCGCATTTCCACCCTCTGAATGGTAGCTAATTTGGCATGGTGGTCAGCGAGCTCAAAAAATATCGGCAAGCACCAAAATATGCCTGCCTAACGCGAAACGGTGTGGTGTCACATCAATTCGACAGTACAGTCGAATCTAATCTAATCAGTTATCTAATTACAGTATGTAATTCTGAAATGTTTTCAGTGTGAAACGAATTCAAAACTCTGCACTCATGTTCTTTATTAAAGTTAGCCCTCCATCGCGTCGGGCGCAATATTCGCACAGGCGAGTTCGGGCGCAAAGTGCCTAACAGGCGTGTTCGGGAGCAAAGTGCCTAACAGGCACAGATAAACAATATTGTAATTAATATTATTTACGTGAGATTCCGTTCGATTAAACAGAACGCCCACGCAGGATAGAACCTTTAAGGGTGTTAGATTGCAAATATTGCATTAACATCTTTTTTTCGGCTTTGTCAGTATTTTTAATTAATTTAATTCTTCGCCACTAAAGTTTCTTTATTTTCTTGTGGCAACTTTGGCTAATTTTGAAATTCAAACGTTAATTTTAACCGTTTCATTTAATTTCTAAATTTTACATAATTATTTACTTTGTTTTCGATTTAATTATTATTTGTCTTAACTTTTGTTGTTGTTTCCATTAAGGTTTCAACTTTATTAATTTTTAAATTCAAATTTTGCAACGGGACTATTTCTTCGCCATCTTGGCTCGCGTAAGTTTTTGGCGTCATCAGGTATTAGGCGTCTGTATCTGGAATCGTTTTCCGTTACTTTTTGAATTCCTTTGTGATGGGCTAAGCGAGTGGTTGGTGTTGTTCCAGCTGCGGGCCCCCAGGGCCGGTGGGGCCTGGGGTCTTGTCTTGTCTTGCCTCTGATTTAATTTTCCGTTAATGTTTTTTTATATATTCCTGAGTCTGAAGCTGAAGATTCTTATTATTCTTCATTGGTATTCCTAAAAGAATGCAGTATGAAGAAACTCGGTGATGAATGCTTTGAAGGACGTGATGGAAAGTTCTCTACAACACTATTCCGGAACAATCTATTGTATTAAGGTGCTGTTGTGAAGAAAGCATTTCTTTCTTTATGCCGGAACAATCCATGAACGCTGATTTTCAATGATCATCACTTTTTGCGGGATCTGCAGTGTGGGTAATGCCTACAGCATTTTTATTTTTCATCGTGGTGGTGTGTACTCTTAATCACAGAGATCGTGATCATCTTTTTAACGTTTATTCCTGCTCAACATTTTTGTTCTCATCTTCAGCTTTTTCCGATTTTGATTTTTTGAATGAGTGATGCAGGCCTAGAGGTATGGCCGAGGAAGGTGCGAAAATGTGCAAGTTGAATACCTCAAAAATATCATTAAGTGAATATAAAAAAAATTCACTTTTTCTTAAGTAATATTCATCAATTCAAGAAGTGTTTATGATGTTGCAGTGAAAAATGTTCATCATTACATCTCTATCAAATTTAGGTTGTCTTTTTTTACTTTGTGTTCTGAAATATAATTCTTAGGCCTGCAGTGCTAATGTGTAGCTACAATTTTTGATTTTTATTTTGTTTGATAAATGTTCATTTCTGTGCATCAAATATTATGCATATATCTAAATTTTTATGGCAGTAATTAATTTCAATATCAATAATTGTTAAATAAAAAAATTATTTAAAATTTTATAAAATTGTTTTTTGTTTAATTATTTTTAGCATTGTACTACCACTATATGAAAATGAACTTTTAATTATGTAGCTAGGGTTTTCAGGTCAGCAAAGGTAGGTGAATTATTTCAATATTGCAAGAATGGCTTATTATTGTGTAATTTGATTTTGTACCCAGAATTAATTAATTGTTCAATATATATTATAATTTAAATTTTATTTCTGGGCTTCTACCTTGCATCAGTATTTTTATAATTATCCTAGCTACCTCTCCCCAATTTATAATTTCAACAATTAACACAGTTATAATTAAATCTCGTAAAGACTTACTGCCAAAACAAACATTCCTAACTAGTGTCATTGTCCTTTGATTCAGGATTCATCGGTTAAATGAAAACGAAACAAAATAAAGAAAATTTGCTTCTTTTTATTAAATTAAAACATCAGTTCTTCGTTATTTGAAAAAAACCCGTAATAACACTCTTTAAACCGGATTTCTCTGTTTGTTCTAAGAATTCCTTAAACTTTCTTCGTAATTTCAAACCTTTCCACGGCATTTTTCTTAGATTAATGCATTTCTTTGGAGCAATGCCCTTTCATTCTCAAAATTAAGAACCAAGGACAGTCAATCAAGATTAAATACATCAAACAAAAAAGGACCGCTTTTTTTTATCAATAAGTGTGTAGTAAAAATGATATATTATTTACATTTTTTAATTAATAGCCTAGAATAATTCTTTGAATAATGTTATAAAATAAACAAACCGCTGGAATAAAATACCCGTTTATTCGATAACACGTAATTTAGTTTACAATGCATAATCTAATACGAGTGCTTCCCAACCTTTTTGTGCCATACCCCACCTTAGACTTTCTAAAATTCTTATGTCCCCTATTTAACGTATACATAATTTTTAATATTCGAAAACTGAATATTATTACAAAGCTATAAAGTTGCTTCTCTGAGATGCTAATCTTGGCGATAAATTTGAAGTCTGTCGACAAGTTAGCGACTTACGAGAGAAGACAAAGATTTTCTAGAAGACCTCGAACTGTCAACCCTACCAAGCTTCGTAGACTTTCTGAAATTCGTCTTCCCGTTGAAGAAGTATAAAAGCAAACTCGTCAAAGAGGGGTTAGTTGGTTTGATCAGCAAGCAAGTTGGTGAGCTAACAAGGGAAACAGCGGTTCAAATGTTACGTAAGCATGTTTTTTAGGATTTTTTGACCCCCCTCCCCTTGTCAGCAAAATAAGCAAATCATAAACCCCCCCTCTTATAGTGCATGTATACTGCAACCCTCCCCCCCGTTCTTTTTTTTTTTTTTTTACAAAGGCAGTATAGTAGTAATAATCTAATTTAAAAAAAAAAAAAATTTTAGGACTTAATTCAAATAAAATAACTCGGCTTAAAATGGCAAAAAAAATGTAAGTTTAATTTACTTTTCGAGTTTAAACTTACAAATCAGTTTAACTTTCTTTTTTACTTAAGAATTTAACTTTTTTTTTCAAATTTAATTTTTTTTTAAATTAAATTATTTGATACCTACAAGAGATTTTCGGAATAAGAGTGATTTTAATGTCTTGCGTAATCACTCATACTCCCCTCCCCACTTGTCAGCAAAATAAAACAGATGGAAACCCCTCCCCCCCTTGGGTGCCACGTAATATTTAGACAGCTAGACGTTGTGTTGGTTATTGTGGTAATCTCTTTGTGAAATTTTACAAGTGCTGTTTTTAATACTTGTGCTATCACGTTTCTTTGTAGAATATTTATGTCTAGGCTTTATGCTTTAATCCTGCTTATTGAACTGCATTCACGTACACCCTGAGACGATGTTGTCCACAATGTTAAAAATTATGTCGCCGCTCAGTAACATGCCACAACTCGAGTAGCGATTGAAAT
>BGPR01000127.1:209435-221843 GCA_013235015.1 Araneus ventricosus
AGGTAACTTTTAAAATCTACTGAGTTTCAGTTATGAAACATTATATCAGTTATAAAAATACCCAAATCATATACAAAATACTGAAATACACAAATTGAAATTTATAATACCATTAAATCATTTTCACAAATAATGTATTTTCCCTGAAGGGAATTGAGCATTGAGCAAAAAATATAAAATAATTTGCATTACCTGACATGTGCATCATTAAATTTAAATTAGTTGGCGTAAATTAAAAATTTAATAAATAACCCATGAACTCAACCTTGAATTTGTATATTACACTTGTTTCTTGAACACGGCAACTAAAATGTTTTTTACCGATTGATTTAAAGGAAGTGAAAGGATTTATTTTAGTAAAGGTTTTCTATTGTAGGAAAATCTGAAAACACTGCTGCGGGTAGTTTTGTTTAGTCGTTCCTATGCAAGTTTGAAACTATTTCAACGAAAGATAGGCGATTGTTATTTCTTCTGTTCTTTAAATATAAAAACAAATTTTCTTTTTCGTACTCCTATCAAGCATAGAGTCTGATTTAATTATTTGATACAAATAGGCAACAGAGTGGTATTTTAATCCTTTTGGTAACACTGGGTTCAAACCTTTCTTTGAATCAAAGACACATTTTGTACTCAATCTCATTTAACTCGATTTGTTTTATTTTTGTAAATATGGACTTTTGCAATCGATTTTTCGCTCACTTCCTATTGCGCTAGCGTTTAGAAATTTTGTACCGTTGTGTACACTCGATTAAAATACACTACTAAAATTTTTGAAACGACTGAATTATCAGTTAATCAATGAATTTAATTAAATTTTGGCTCCATGTGATTGGCCTCACCTGGTTGTGAATTCGGAAAATAGTGATTTCGAGACTATAATATTTATAATAATAATTTATAACTTAAAGACTAAAAAGTAGAAAAGAATTTAGACATTAAAAAATCCTATTTTTTAGTATACTAATTAAAGTGTTTTTTAGAAACAGTTTTTATTAAATTTATCAAAGTTAAATTTTGTGATGATGAGAGATGTCCGAAATAATGCCAGGTCTTTGTTCTTTCTTTAGAAATGAAATATTGCCAAAGTTTCAAAATTTATAAACATTTTGCCAATCAAATAAATTTGGAATTCGCAAGCGGGTGAGGGGCATCTGAACTTATCACAACCTTGACAAACTTTATCCTGAAACAAGCACACATTTTTCTCCATTTTAAGTTACACATAATGAGGTACATTTCTTTCTTCAAAGCCTTCAAAATGCACCGTCAATCATAACTCAGCAGAAATATTGTATTGATTTATTCTTAGAGCTAAATAAGAGATGACGTATACAATTATAACTCGAAAATGCTATGGATTTGCTGAAACTTCCCCTTTTCTATTCTTACGTGGATCATTTTATGATCCTTACTTAAGAGCTTTGGGCCGTTTGTATAAATAGAACTTTAAAATAATTTTCAAACTGACTATTTTATTAAAGGAAATTAAGTTACATTCTGTTTGAAGTGGTGTGCTCTGTATAAGTAGATACATTCTTTACAAATAGTATTGTATTCAATTTTCGCAACGAATTAATCAAATATTCACTTTTTTGATTTTCCGTATGATTTATATGCATTTTTTTTCTCGAAAATTTTACGTTTTTAGACAGCATTTTTATTTTGATGTCAGCCTTAGTGTTACATGGAATGTTTAAAATTTCGTGTGTTTCTTTCATGCATGTTGCAATGATTCGAATGAAAAATACAGTAAAACCCCGATTAACCGAATTCTGGTGAACCGAAACCAGGGTTATCCGAATTGCCTCTGAAATCGCAAATCCAAAAAACACGTACTGTAATGCACGGAAATAATCGCAAAAGCGAGACTTTTTTGCAACGATATCCCCACTTTTTTTCTTTTAAGCCTCCACAAGAAGGTCAGTGATTAATTTTAGAATGTTAACATTAAAATTAATGGGTATTAATAATGTTAATTGCGATATTATTTACCTGTGCCTGTCTTGCGCATTGCGCCCGAAGTCGCCAGTGCGAATATTGTGCCCGACGGAGGGTTAGCTTTAATGAAGAATATAAGTGAAGCCTGCAAAGAGAGTTTTGAATTGGTTACAAATTAATTAGATACAAAATGGAAATACATGTTCATGGCATGACCAAAGAAATCGTTATCCCAAACGGCTCCCTGCCTTTAGTTCGGTTATTCGGTGTTGTACTGTATTCGAATTTTGTAAAAAATTTTCAGTTTATCCGAAATTAATATGTTTTTGTTTCCTATCTCACTGAATACATCCAATTTATTTATTAGAAATATTAATCATAAAGATTAATTTTTTACATAAGATCTAAGACATTAATTTCTATGCAATGAACTTTTTCTACACTAAAATCTTGAAGAGTCACACCAAAAGGACCTCTCTTTTACATATTTCGCTCCTATTTGTTGCATTAAATGTATCATCATATTTGTTCATTCATTCTCATTTTATATATATATATATATATATATATATACCTGTTACATTTTATGTACAGGGTGATTCAAAAGTACTTAGACAAACTTTAAGAAATGAGGCACTCTCAAAAGAGTCATTTTTTGCATAGGAAGATGTGGTGGCAAACGCAACGTACGTCTGCTAGGTGGAGGGTACTCAAAGAGAAGCAGCAGCTTGTAATGTAAGCTGATTTCCTGGCCTGAGTCTTTTTTTTTCCAAGATAGAAGTTACATTTCCAAAGGGGATATACTTTTACATTTACATTTAAAATCACACCACGCCGCGTCTCTAGAGCTCATGTGACTCCTATCCGGTTTGGTATAGATGTATGTGGACTTTATTAAATTGCAAAAAAAAATGACGGGAGTGTTCTCCCCTAAACTTTCTCGTATATTTCCCCCAAAAGGTGCCGTTTCTACTTTCCCCGCGTGGCTAAAAAAATTCGAACCTACTGTTATCCAGAATCCAATGACTATCAGAAGATTTTTCATTATAGTGATTGAAAAATATCTAGGCAAAGAATTCAAAGAGATGCGTACCGATTAAAACGCATCTGTCGCACACTGCTCTTGCCGTCTCAAGGACAAACTGACGTAATCGCTCCTTTCGCGAGCACAGAAGTGCGCATGTGTGTGGAGACAGCGGATTGGTTTCAATGGTAAATTATACAGACCGACAGACAGTCAACCCGTTGACGGATTTGGCCCAAAATTTTATACGGACCTACATTCATGACGGTAAAACTGTGTATAAAATTTTATCCATCTGGCTTTTCAAGTTTTTGAGTTATAGCGTTCGCATGACCTCGAACATACAGACAGACAGACTTCCCGTTGACGGATTTTGTCCAAAATTTGATAGAAACCTACAAATTATGTTTAAAGACCACATACCAAATTTCATCCCCGTAGCTCTAATAGTTTTGGAGTTATCGTGTTCACAGACACACACACAGACAGACATAATTCCAAAATTGTGTTTTTCGGAATCAGGGAGGTCTAAAACGTGGAGATTCGTCAAAATCTCGAGTTCGAATTTTTTGACGATTACAATACTTTCTCTTTGTATACTTCGCATACGAGAAAGTAAAAATGACGGGAAGCTGCCTTTTTCAAACATGTTAAAGGCGTAGGACTACTTTACTCGTGTGACTCTTTTCCGATTTTCAATTTTTTTTGTAACTTCTGTTGTTACCCTTTATCTCAAAAATAAGACATTAGTTATGTTTTTAACGTATGTAGTTACCGAGATATAGAGGATCTCCCATACAATGTTTTTGTGACGTTTTGGAGTGTGAATCAAATTCCTTCCTGAGACCCCAGTGGGAGGAACGTAGTCCTACGTTAAAAAATACAGCATACAGATAGATGTCAAAAGAAAAAAGACTACAAAGTTGATTATTTCACATAGAATTGACAACAAAAACAACGGACTATACACAATGTCTTGATTACCAGAATCAAAAGGGTGAAAAGGAACAGCATGAAAAAGCTAACATCAATGCGCAGTTTGTTGATTATTGAAGTTAAGATGGAGAACCATTGCGTGTTAAGTGTCGAATGCATGGTTTACGGAGAATAATATTATAAAGATATAGGGAACGAAGGATTAAGCATGTTCTATACATAGAATGCAAATTAAGTTATAAATATTGTTCAAAGGCAGTCTGGTGATTATTATGGTCGGATTAAGTTTTCATTATCTAATCCGACTAGAATAATCACCAGACTGCTTTTGAAGTGAATCAGCATAATTAACACTTCTTGGTGTCAAAAACTCAAGAACAACAGAACAATATTTAAGCACCAATGCTCCACGTTCTACCTTTGCCTACTATCAGCATGACGCGACAATAGAATATATCGGATATTATTGGAGGAAATAATCCAACAATTTCGTTCTATCACTCTCACAGAGATCCTCTGAGCTGTCGGATGTTGGTTTTGTGGCAAAGTGTTCCTGTGTATGTAAACCTAGAGACGGCGGTGTGGTATTAAATGTTTTTGTGTATAAACGACTCATCTGTGTATGTCTGACCTGTCCTTAAGGTTTGTATAAAGACTTTTGACTTACCCTGTATGATGCATAGCACTGCTGCATTGAAACAACAATGTTTCATCGCAATATATAAATCTATAGAATTTCGTAACCAAATAAAATTCTACTTCTTATTTATTGAAACGGGGCATAAATACGTAAAATGGTATAAGGGATAGAATAAAAAGCGTACCATGTGAGTATAGTAGTATTCAGTTCAAGAAGAATCTATAATAGTGACAATAGTGACTTCTAGTGACAGTGTTAACCTTTTCTTTTCCAGTTTTCGAACTTGTCACTTGAAACTCTCAGCGCTTGTATTTACTACGACACTCATTAGTAGGTAGTAGATTGACTAGAGGTCACCTGTTTTGGAGCTTCGGATTTTCTTTTCAAAGTCTTCTATTTCTTTAAAAAAATGTGGCTCAGACTCTCCACCAATGCAGCTTATTTCTCTTTGCTAGGTTTTCGATACTCATGTTTTAAGTCATTCGAATTTCAATAAGCTCTGTATACAATGAATTACCAGAAAACAAGCTACAGGAAAGGCAAATTGTTTACATATTTTCCCCTCAATTAGTGATTTAAAAAATGTAATTGTAACTTCTGACAAAAGTAGTGAATAATTTCCCGCATGAAAAAAATAAATTAAATATAAAAATAAATTAAAAAAATAAATTAAATAAAAGATAAATTAAATATCATTTTGAACTTCTAATAATTTAACTTAATTCTGTTTCCAACCTTCTACCGTTTATATTTATTTATATAAAATATTAGTTCATCAGATTTTCTTATCCTTCGCCTAATTTTTTAAAACCAAATTTGCTGCTAAAAGTCATGCCAAATTTTTTTTTTGATAATTTAATTTCGCAAATATCGTAAATAAAAAAACCATAATAGCAGATGAAAATTCTGTATTCATCTGCTATTATGTTTTCTAATTCTGTAAATTTTTAATTGTGTTAATAAATACTTAAGTTTCTGCTTAATTCTATTTACTATATAGTATTCTGCTTAATAATTATTTTCATTTATTTTATATAAAAAACCCGTTTCGAAGGCAACAAGATTAATTGAGCCATGCTTCTGCGTGATGTATTCAAATGAATAACCTCTATAAAAATTAAACGATATGAAAAGTCCATACATCAAACGCGAATACAACTCAAAAGAATGTATGTTTTTGAGCTGTAGGATATTTTTGAACTGTGAATTTGAAGTAATTTAAATGGTATGTAAGGCGTTAAAGTAACGAGTCGGTTGTGTGATAAATACTCCGATGAAAAGTGCCATTAGTTTTCGTGGAAGCAGTCATAACTGAGGACAGGTCGTAAATCATTTTATTCCAACTGCAAATGTTCTGAAAATTTACATTTTCGATTCCCTAAGGCGTCTCGTAGCTCACTTTTCAGCGAAATTGCAACGGTCCGGTTTATTTCTCAGAGCACAGCTGCAGTATTCGGCATAATTCACAAACTGAAGAACGTGAATTTTCGAAGTCATAACTATTGTTTAGCAACGAATTCGGAAACACTCCGCGCTCTTGCGCATGCGCCGGGCGGAGTTATTTTCATCAAAATAAGGGGAAGTGAAGAATGGAAGGGTGATTTCATAATTCACAAACTGAAGAGCGTGAATTTTCGAAATCATAACTATTGTATAGCAACGGATTCGGAAACCCTCATCATACGTAGCGGCCAAACGTCCTCTCGGTGGTGTGGCGCAGAAGTTTGGAGAGGGGGTGCCAGCTCAGGTGTCGTCCTCGTCATCTGACCGCGGTTCAAAATTACGAGGTCCGTCCCTAAATAGCCCTCGTGTTGCTTCAAAACAGGACGTTAATATAACCCAACCTAACCTGACCGGAAACCCTCCGCGCTTTTGCGCATGCGGCGGGCGGAGTTATTTTCATCGAAATAGGGGAAAGGTGAAGAATGGAAGGGTGATGTCATAATTAACAAACTGAAGAGTGTGAATTTTCGAAGTCATAACTATTGTTTAGCAAAGGATTCGGAAACTTTCCGCGCTTTTGCCCATGAGCAGAGCGGAGTTATTTTCATTCAAATTGGAGGAAAGTGAAGAATGGAAGGGCGGTGTTTACATTTTACTGAGCTTGATCTAAGAAAGAACTACGGAAATGCGCTTATATGACTCATTGCCTGACACCCCTTTCCGATGTAAAATCGTCTAAAAGTGGTAGTCTCGGAATCCGTTGCTGAACAGTAACAAACTGATAGGACGCCTTTCACATGGAAGGATTTAAATACTTGCTTTGTTTGTTTTCAATGAAGGAAAATATTATAATTAAGATAACTTTATTTTTTAACTTCTTTTGAGAAATTTAAACTTTGTATTTCGAACCAACTGGTTGAAAGTACCAGAAGATGTTAAGGAGAACCAGGAAGTGTGTTTTCCTGTGGACTCATGTGCTTACACAATATGACCCCTTTTGTGTTAAGTTTCGTTGCATGGGGTAGGTAATCGAGTATGTATTTTGCGCCTCTTCTCTCTGACTGATTCCGCACAAAATTTGATATCAGTTTACTAATTTGGTGTCAAGACCACACACTGTGGCGGCTCGTCCATTAGAGTTGCAGAGCTGCCTGAAATTATTCAGCACCACCTGAAATTATTTCAAAAGTCTGATTTTTCAGTTTTTATTTAAAAAATTGTATTAGGCTATTTTTTCTCCTTTAAAAGTTCGACCAGCAACGAAAATGGAGAAAAGAAATTAGACAGAAAATGCCTCAATAAGTAGGAGATACACAACTCAGAGCTTCTCAGGAACAGCTCTCGATAGCATCAAAATTCGTTCATTGCGCAACAGCTAAGCGACGCTTTGGAAGACGAAACTATCGTTACCAAGCTTTTATATTAGAACAAGGATGTCAGAATCAGAACCAAATGAACAAACTGTGAGATTATCTGGGAGCATAGAAAAAAACCCTGTCAATTTTATAAAAATGTATATTTTGAATTACAGTATAAGAAAAAACAAGGGCAGCGGTAAGATTTATGCTAGTAATCGTTGATCTGACGTGACTTACTTGTTATTATTAAGCTTGGGGTCGGAACGCTCCAGATTCGAAACTCGATTCCACGGAAGATCCGTCGTGTATTAGGCTTGTTGCACGTTAAATCATACATAGGCTGTCAAACGTCCTCCAGTTGGCGTGGTGAGGAAGTTTGGAGAGGGAGGTCCAGCTCAGGTGTTGTTCTCGTGAACTGACCGCGGTTCAAAGTTACGAGGTTCGTCCCAAAGTAGTCCTCGTGTTGTTTCTAAACGAGACTTTAATATAACTAAACTAAACTAAAACTCCGTTCGTAAGTGCAAATAATTGTTCGCATAGATGAGTACTTCCAAACATGGAAATAATTTCATATGCCACTTTTAGAATGTTTTAAACGTGGCTGGCAAATATTTGTAAAATTCGGGCACTGAACTTTCACTAAATCCTTCAGGCATTTCCAACTTCATTGTTATTAATAATCTATATTTATAAAAGAGAAAGTCATTCACCGACTCATCACCGAATCTCCAAAACCACTGGGACTAGAAACCTGAAATTTGGCAGGTGGTTGCTTCTTGGATAGTGGGTGCTCACTAAGAAATGATTTTTCAAATTTGAATTAGAACATTAATGAATTAAAAAATTACATTGAATTTTAACATTTTTCGGAATAACTTCGTAGCATATTATTGCTCAAAATCCATTTTAACATCTTCTTAGAGTTCGAAAAATTAGCTTTTCAATTTAATTTCCATGCAACATTCTCTTTAATTTTAATTAATTTTTGAAAATGTTTTAAAAAACAATTTATAACAATGCTTTTATTGTTCTTAAGTGCACGAATTTCTTCTGTTTCTCTATTCTTCGAATAGTAATCTTCTACGAATACTTACTAATTCTTTAGCATTTAATTTATGTCTACATACTGATTAACTGGAAAAATTTCAGTTTTTTTTTTTTGCAAATTTTTTCTCTCAACATCCTCTTAGCCAGGAAAATGAAGTTGGATATACTAACTAAATCTGCAGTTATGGATGTAAGTAAATTATAATATTTTATACAGAAGAATTTTTTACATTAAACTATTAGAAGGGAAACAATTTTTATCCTGAGAAATAAGGTACCAATAGTTGACTACTACGGGGACGAAGTCGCTGACATCAACTAGTTATGTATAATAAAGAATTTAAAAAATATGCTACGAAATTTTTATTAAAAATTTTGTTGCATTTATGATACTTGATGGACCACGAAGATATGTTGTTATGTGTTAGAAAATTTAATACACACACAGTCTGTATCGATACCTTACATTTGATCATCCTTCGATCCATAACTTAACAATACACTGAGATTTTCGAGTTCACGCAACCGCAACTCCATTAAATGAGGATGATTTACGCCACCAGTTTGTAAGTTATGACCAAAGCTGAAGCACCCCGGCCGATGACAAATACACTTAAGCACACTGGACGTTTGGACTGCGTGGAAATTGGATATCACACATTCTGCTTATGACGGGTTATTATAATTGCACTGCACCGATGAGATGCGGCTCTTATACGTGGTCGCTAGATTTCAGTGGGTTAAATGACAGATTTCGAATTACAATGGAGGAATTGCATAAATATGGAAGGGAACCTTTTATGTAGAAGATATATTTCTTCCTATTTTGTCATTTTTAGAAACGGATGTAATTTCTCATAGATATTATCCTTTGCTGTTTTATTGATTGAGTCACTATCAGAAAATGGATGGAATATGAAATGTTAAACATAATCGTTTTAAATCGACAAAGACAGTCGTCACAGTTTATTGAATGGGATAAATTAGAGGTTTTGAATTACAATGGAGAAATTGCATAAATATGGAAGGAAAGGTACTTTTATTCTGGAAGAGATATTTCTTCCCAATTTGTCATTTTTAGAAATGGATGTAATTTCTCATGGATATTATCCTTTGTTGTTTAATTGATGAGTCTCCATCAGAAAATGGATGAATATGAAATGTTAAACACACATAATAGTTTTAAATCGGCAAAGACAGTCATCACAGTTTATTGAATGGGATAAAAGAGACATTTTGAATTACAATGGAGGAGTTGGTAATATTTAGAATGGAAGAGATCTTCTGTTGCGGAAAAGATATTTATTCCACTTTTGACATTTTTATGAATGGATATAATTTCTCATGGATATTATCCTTTCCTGTTTTATCGATTGAGTCACCATCAGAAAATGGATGGAATATGAAATGTTAAACACAATTGTTTTAAAACGACAAAAACAGTCGTCACAGTTTATTGAATTGGATAAATGAGATATTTCGAATTACAATGGTGTAATTGTATATATATATATATAGAATGAAAGAGATCTTTTGTGCTGAAAAATATATGATATCCTTTTTTGACGTTTTAAGGAATGGATGTAATTTCTCAAGTATATCCGTTGGTGCTTTATTGAAGGAGTCAGCATCAGAAAATGAATGGAATATGAAATGTTAAACATAATCGTTTTAAAACAATCGTCACAGATTAAATAATTTAATTTAATGAACTTTTTTTGCTATCTGTATTTCAACAAAAATTAATAAAAGAGGAAGTATTTTTATTGCTTTCTGATCACTTCATTTTCTCATTTATTTCAGTGCTTAAAATGTGTAGTTAAATGTTTACTAAGAAAAACTAAAAAAAAAAAAATTGAAAGGATGAAATTCTCGTATTTAGTTATTTTATACACGGAAAAAACTTTACAGGATTGATTTGGTATTATATAATAAATACAAAGTCTTATTAACTTTTGTTAAAAAAAGAATTTGCAGCATTTAAAATTTTTTTTTAATCACGAAATTATTTACTATTCTCTTAGAGCCTATCCTGAAGAAAATAACAAGTTAATATTTACAGGTTTAAGAAAATTTTCGCCAAAATCTGTAATTTAATTTTACAAAAATAATTTCTTCGTATTAATATCAATTCTGTAAAAGAAAATTTTTATTACATTCATTTTTAAACTATTAGGAAAGTATGTAACTTTTCGAGAGATCACTTTACATAAAGGAAGTAACGGAAAAAAAACGTTGAACAATCATTATTTAAAAACTGGAAAAGCATTAGACAAATACAAAAGCATATATTAAAATACAGTAAAGCATCGTTTATGATTCTTTCAAGAGACTGATTTAAAATGGCGTATAAGTGAAAAGACGTATAATCGAAATTTTAATAGCAAGTTTTACTGTAATAAATTTAATGCTACTAATGCAAATTCATTGAAAAGTAAAAATGTTAAGGTTTTTAAGATAATATTAGTGTATTATTATATAGAATTGAAAATAATGAAATTTTAAAATTACACATTTATCATAAAAGGAAGAAAATCAAACCTTTATTGCATATCTTGAGTAATAATTAGAAATTTTATTGATGCGATTTATTTTTATGCAAGTAGGCATTTAATTAAAAAGACTAATATATTAGGCATGGAGAAAAGAGGCAGAAAATTTGCGAATTTTAGAACGAGAGAAAACGACTTATAACCGAAGCTTTGAGTCGTAAAAACGAAATACTTCATCATTACATTGGTTACGAATGAATTGGGATTGTAAACTACATATAAATGTAATTGACATATAAATGAGAAACGTATAAACGATGCTTTACTGCATGTCAATAAAAATTCTTGATGTATATTTTTCTATATAAATCATTTATACTCTTTCTCGAATCGTGTCTGTTTCTTGGCTCAGTCAGTAAATTTTAAGAAATGAAACTTTAAATAAAAAAATCACAAATTCATCAGATGCAATAGCTAATAAGGCGTTAGTCTACCGTTATAGAATAAAGCTAAAAAATGATTCTAAAATAGCTTTGCATTATTGAACTATATCAACTATTTAGAAACTCGAATTTCTAAAATAAATGAAGTTTAGAAAAAATAAAAATAAAAAATAACTCTTCCTTTTATTCTATTAACAGCTATCCTTGCGATGTGTAAGGACAGATGCACACAAATTTCTCCTTTTCTTTTCTATCACAGTGTTTACCTGAATAACTATAGGAATATTATCACATGAAAATTTTATCAAAATTTCAAGTAATTTAATGAAACCGTAAAACTTTTAGTTGAAAAATCTCTAAGTTTAACAAAAAAATGCATTTGTTGGTTTTTCAAAGAGCCACAATTCTGTCAGGTGGCGAAAAAATAGAAAACAAAGAACACAATGCAGTTTGAAAGGAAGGAAGTTGTCTCATCCCCCATTTTCCCCCCATTTTGCTTTACATTTTTTATTTTAATTTCGTTAATAAACTTCCATAGAATATCTACCAGTCTATCAGAATGCCTATCAGTTTAATAAAAGTTTATTTCGGACGTTATTGAGTCTTGTTACCGATAGTTCCCTTAACTAACAAATGTAAATTACCGTAGAAACTCTAATTGAAGCATTGCTCTTTTTCAACAAAGAACCCAGTTGATAAAAGAAGAAGAGGTCGTTAGTTAAAGTGCTTCAAGTTTCCTTTCGAAACAAATTAAAAGCATGTCACGTCTTAATTTTTTCTAGTGATTAGAATTAATTAGGTTAAATAACATTCCAAGCGCTTAAACATTCTTTTAAGATTAGTGGAGGAAATGTTGAGTTTACAAGGTCTATTTTTATGTCAAAGCAACAAAAAAATTATGTAAAAATTGCAACTGCATATAATTTTTTCACAGAGATTTATAGGAGTTAAAGAATAAATTATTTAGAAATGAATTATGTTAAAGATTCATTCATAAGACTATTCTAACCCAAATTAAATTGATAATCTAAAGAATCAGAAATAAAATATAGAAATCCATGATATAAAATCACAAATGAATTATGTT
>BGPR01000127.1:225582-246637 GCA_013235015.1 Araneus ventricosus
TTATTTTCAAACCATACAACATTTTATTCTCAACCCGTAATTCTGATTTGCTTGCCTCTTAATATTTTATTTCCGCCGGTTGAACTTCGATTTTAATTAGATAAGATGACATCTTTGACCAAGATAAATACACAAATATTTATTTTTCTCGAGTAAAGAAATCACAAAAAAAAAATTAATGAAATGCATCTGTGTCGTGGGCCATTTTTCCTGACTAAAGTGATTGTCTGGTCATCTTGAGGTTTACAAAACATCTGATGTGCTCTCAGTTTGAAGAATTCCTTAAATTTCTATCGCACACTTTGGGAATACATAATTTTTCTTATTATTTAAAATAAAGGATTGGAAACATCAGTTAAAGCAGATTCTGAATAAAAATTTCTATGCACCATTGAGCTTCCAAACAATTTATTAAATCTACATATATAAAAGAAAAAGTCACTCACTGACTCGACAATGAATCTTCCAAGCCACTGGGACTAGAAACTTGAAATTTGGCGGGCGGTTGCCTTTTGGGTAGTAGGTGCTCAATAAGAAATGATTTTTCGAAATTTTAATTAGAATTTTAATTCATTTGGAGATAATTTTATTATCTTAAATTTTAACGTTTTCCTACAATAACTTTGGAGCATACTATTATCGCGAAAAAAAAACATTTTAAAATCACCTTAAAGGTAAAAAAATTAGCTTTTGAATTATACTAATTTTATTTTCCTGTAACATTCTGTTAGATTTTAATTAACATTTGAAATTGTTTTAAAATACAATTTCTAACAATGTTATTATTTTTATCGTCTGAAGATTTTTTTGGAACATGCGCGGATGTTTTACATTAAAACTATAAAGACATGAAAATATTTTATCTCGAGCAACAAGGTACCAGTAATGTGTTAGTATGCTACCGAAGTCGCGGGCATCAGCTAGTATATTTATATAGATCATCCATTTTCATTGAAGTGCAGTTTATTTTTTAACTTAAATTTGCTGATCATTGGTGAAATGAAATTCCAAAAGAAATGAGGTTTACTTATATTAAATGGCATTGTAGAAATCTATTTCCCCTTTTGTGAAGAGAAATGTTGCATCGATGATGGGAATTCCGATTGCACATTCCACAAATTGAATCTATGATAGAGCAATCAGTTTATGGATAAAAGGTAAATTCTAACGTTCTTAAGGGATTTCGTTCGCACGGAGTCATTTACGAACGCTGCTGAAAAGATAAGCATTTCCACTGAAATAGGTCTGCAATATTTGAAATTGAACCGTAACTGTAAAATTCGTCTCATCCAGAAACTTCGGTCTGCATTCTTCCTGAATTTGATTTATGGTTCACCAAATAATTCTAAGGATTGGAATCTTATCGTTCGCATAACTGTAGAATGTTTATAATGACATCTCTAAATAGCGAATTCTATTTTCATCCCCTAAAACCACTAGAAACTTCTTTTTCAGTGCAAATATCTACATTTAAGAGTGAAATATTACATTACAAAGTAAGAAAGAAATCTTGACAACCATATCGTAAGAAATCGCTTTATTCCTTAATATTCTTTAAACACTACTTCAGGCATTTAAATATAAATGTTTCTCTCAGGTTAACTTAAAAACTCCTATTTATAACTTTATTTTTTACTTTTGCGTTAATGATTAATGACATTCAAGAGGAATACTTTTCTAACAAAACTAATATTTTAAAATTTTTCTTAGGAAACGTCAAAAAATACATTAGAAAAGGAATTATTATACGACACATTTTTAAGCATTTACATGCTGTAAAATATTTTTCTTTCAATGCTTGGCTCAGTCTCAAAGCAGTGTTTTTTATACTATTTGAACATTAAGGCGTTAAATAAAAGCATTGAAGCAGGCAGCTGTATGCATTGTTTGGGAAAAATATTGTGGGACCCTGAGCAATTGCATGCTGAAAGAAAAATTTAAATGTAAATTTCGCATGGAAGCTTTCTTCTCAGAAAAAATAATTCGTAAAAGTAATACGAACATTTCCTTTGCTGACTATAGAACTCGTTGCCCTTATTTCATCTATTTTAATTAGTGTCTCGAAATTTACACAATTCCATATCTAGCAGAAAAAGTAAGGATTTATCCGTGTATATGTGTGCAGTTATTTTACTTATAAACTATTTTATGTGTCGATTTAAAATGTAAATTGCATTTTACTTTTGTTAATTTCTTTGTAAATAAGATTAAAATAAAATATTGCTCTAGAAATTTCTGGAAAGAGTTTGGGATACGCATGAAAACGAAAGAAATTTACTTATTAGTTGTCCATTTTTTGCAGCCATTTAGAAATATGCCATTTGTTTTAAATGCACAAGGGATTTTTATCATAATTTTAAGTTAAAAATTATAATTAAGAAAATTATTAGACATTTTATCTATTTGAATTTCATCACTCGCTTGAGCAGTTGAGTTAGCATTTCAACAAAATTTCACGAGGCTCAAAATTTCTACATTGTTTCACAGAATTTATCTGCAGTTTCGGTGAATTCTGAATATGTCTTTCGAAGTTAGCGGTAATGGCATAGAATTCTAATGACACGTAAATTGATTTGGAGATGCTAAATTGCACTCCAAATTCTCTGGAGAATGTTGTAGGGAAAACGGCGTTCTTGAAAAAAGTGATTGTAGACCAGATTTGCACACAGAACGTTTAACGAGCTAAGGATTTTGGGGGAAATGAACAGTGAGTTGCAAGAGTGAAGATAGTTAAGGTTGGCGGACTCTGTACAACCGCTCTGTGTGTTTCTTTTAGCTGAATAGAAAAATACTAGATTTTCTTTTCCGACTGAACGGAGAATTCCAATCTTAACTGAGTTTATTCAACTTAGTGCTTTTAGCTAATTTAATGTGACTTTGCATTTTAAATTAAATAATTTTTATATATTTGTTTAGATATACTTTGAATTTTTGTTTTGATTGTGATTCTCTCACGAATTGGTCCGTATTTGGTGTAGCATTGCATATCCTAATTTTTGTATCTATGTCTGTCTAATTTCTGATGATTGTATTTTATTATGAATATATTTTATATTTTATTATGCACATATTTTGTATTTTATGTATGTTCATACAACGCAATACATTTTTGTATGTTGGAAATGGATGCAGTCACGTGGTTTGCGCACGTGTTCTCTGAGCTCAGATGTCAGAACCACGTGGTGTGCTGTAAAAGGATATTAATTATATTTGTTCCAGATTACAAGTCAGTCGAAGTTTGATGTTACTTTCGATCGGTTTGCTTCCAGGCTAGCTGCCGAATTCATCATATTCATGGAATTTTTCAGTCTAATTCTTGGTGTTGATCAGTTGGCTGCTTCTAGGCTGCAGCTGGATTCACGAAATTTACCCGAATTCTTGTAATACATTAATTAAGGAATGTTTCTTCTTGTAATTATTAATCATGAAGTGTTTATCTTGGAATAACTTTGATTAATAAGTAGAAATTTAATCCTTATCGTTAAGGTTTTTGTTATCAATAAACTCTTTAAAAGGACAACTTGATTCGGAATTATTCATGGCACCTGGACTCGATTTATTAGTTAATTTTGATTAGACTTTTAGTTCTAGGAAGCAAAACCATAAATTTGCTTAATTCATAAAATTTACATTGTATTTTCCCCCGTCAAAACCGTTAACACGTCCCATACCCGATTGGTGAATGGGTTGGAGGTAGTGATAAATAAATAAATATATCTTAGCTGAGTTTAGTTCCTAAAACCAAGTGGTAACCCAACCAGTGGCGGCTCGTCAGCTCAGAAACAAGCAGTGCTTCAAAAGTTGTAAGAACCTAAGTTGTAGGAAATTTTGTACTGATTATTTTGGCATATAATGATGATATACTAAAAATTGATAATTTTTGGGTTTTAAGTATAAAACTGGGAAGACCTTTTCCATGTTTTTTCGGCTTTATCTAAAATTCCAACAAAAAGTTTCGGTGGCAACCCTCAGATTCGTTATCAGCACCCCAATAAACATAAAGGAGATAAAAACTACAATTCTTCCAGAGTTGAATTTCAAAAAAACTTCTTAATGACTGGACTACTAAGGAAAAGCGATAAAAAGCCAAATTAGGAAATCGCGCCAAGCGAGAGTTGGGAAAAATGCAGCTGAAATGCATGTAATTTTAAGATGAGAAAGGGTTGCTTTTTCTCGCGGCTGAGCGCTCTCCGCTTTGTTAAGCGCGAGAATGGGAGGGGCAAAACTTTCTGCAGCTCTGGTCTACCTCTCTCTTAATTCCTGGTTGATTTTCAATCTTCATTTTGTGTTTTTTATTACTTTTTTGCCACTTTTGTTGATCATTGAACTCTTAAAGTGGAAAAGTAAGACAATTAGAATAATAACGAAAATACAAGATTTTAAAATAATTTCAGGGGGGGGGACTGCAACTCTTCAGCTCTTATGGACGAGCCGCCACTGATCCCAACTTTAGCAAAACGGTCACAAAGAATAAATTAATTTAAATTATCAAAGGCAGGCCGATATCGATTGACACCAAGTTAGCATAAACATTTTTTTGAGGAAAAACTATCATGAAGCAAATATAATAAAATAAGCCAAAAAGAAAGTATTTCTCCAAAAGACAGAATCTTCACTTCAGAGTAAACTAGAACTCGCCGCATCATCGTTTTGTTTTATAGATAAGTGAATCGCTTCGACTTTTGATTTCCTCAATTTTCCAAACATGATTGTTGTTTCGAACTCAATATTCAACATATAGGCTCATCTATATATATAAAAGAGAAAGTTACTCACGGACTCAACAACGAATCTTCCAACCCACTGGGGCTAGAAATTTGAAATTTGACAGGTGGTTGCTTTTTGGGTTAAAGGTGCTCAATAAGAAATGGTTTTTCAAATTTTTATTAGAACATTAATGAATTAAAATATTACCCTTAGTTTTAACCTATTTCCGCAATAACTTCGGAGCATATTATTACTCAAAATCCATTTTAACATCTTCTAAAAGATAAAAATATTAGTTTTTCAATTATACCAATTTTCTTTCCATGGGACATTCTCTTTAATTTTAATTAAGTTTTGAAAATGTTTTCAATTACAATTTCTGACAATGCTTTTATTGTTCTTAAGTGAATTAATACCTTCTTTCTTCTCTATTCTTTTACGAATACTTTCTAATTCTTTAGCATTTAATTTATGTCTACATATTGTTAACTACAATAAATTCGTTTTTTTGCAAATTTTGGTTCTCAACACCCTTTTAGCCCGAACAATAAAGTGGATTCAAGTTAATTATAATATTTTATATAGAAGAATTTTTTTTACATTAAAACTATTAGAAGGGAAACAATTTTTATCCGGAGAAATAAGGTACCAATAGTTTAGTACTACGTGGACGAAGTCGCGGGCTGTTTGATGGACTACAAAGATATGTTATGTGTTAGAAAATTTAATACACAGTCTGTAACGATATCTTACATTTGATCATCCTTCGATCCATAACTTAACAATACACTGGGATTGTGAAATTCACCCAACCACAACTCCATTAAATGCTCATGATTTACGCCACCAGTTTGTAAGTTATGGCCAAAGCTGATGCATCTCGGCCGATGACAAATACACTTAAGCACGCGGGAAGTTCGGACTGCCAGGAAATTGGATATCACGCATTCTGCTTGTGACGGTTTATGTAATTACACTACACCGATGAGATGCGACTCTTGCACGTGATCGCTAGATCTGAGCGGGATAAATGAGAGATTTCGAATTACAATGGAGGAATTTCATAAATATAGAAGGAAAGGATGTTTTTATGCTTTTTCTTCCCAATTTGTCATTTTTAGGAATGGATATAATTTCTCATGGATATTATCCTTTGCTGTTTTATCGATTGAGTTACCATCAGAAAATGGATGGAATATGAAATGTTAAACATTATCGTTTTAAAACGACATAGACAGTCGTCACACTTTATTGAATGGGATAAATGAGAGGTTTTGAATTACAATGGAGGAATTGCATAAATACGGAAGGAAAGGTACTTTTATGCTGTAGGAGATATTTCTTCCCATTTTGTCATTTGTTATTTTTGGGTGATAGGTGCTCATTAAGAAAGGATTCTTCAAAACATTAATTTGAATTTTAATTAATTAAAAATTACCTTAATTTTTAACGTTTTTCCTCAGTAACTTTTGGGAATATCATCGCTCAAAAATTATTTTAACATCATCGTAAAGGTCAAAATATTAGCTCTTCGATGATGACACTTTCTTTTCCATGCAGCATTCTGTTTAATTTTATTTAACTTTTAAAATTATTTTCAAGCACAATTTTCAACAATGTTTTTCTTGTTATCATCTGCAAATTTTCTGGATTATATTTATTTTGTGTCATTCTTAAAAATTATTTATAACTTATGAAAAAAGTTAGCTTTGTGCTGTTTTTAAAAATTGTTTGTTACAGCCTCTTATATTTTGATAAGCTACGTGATCTTAAAAATCTGACATGCGACAGATTTACTCATTTTAATTAAAAGTTATGGCGAGGACTATAGAAAGATTTTTTGATGAAATTCCGCCGAGTGCTTATCTATATAAAGAAACCTAAAACACCTCAATGTATAATTAAATTTCATGTCATTATTAAAAATTATTAGTAACTTATGGAGAAAATTAAAAATCGTTTGGTTCACTTGAAATTTTCATTTTAATTAAACATTTCAGATGACAAAAGGATATTGCTTATTATAATATTTCATATAAAAGTATTTTTTACATTACTATATATTAGATTTTGGTATGTATGCGGGATGATAATGAAGACATCATTCAGTACAGACAGCAGTTTAATAGACAATCACATTTAAGCATAGAAACGCTGAACATAACAGTAACGATGGCATTCCTCAAGTGAGTCAGAGTTAGCTCCGGTTTGGGCTGGTTTTCTGTGTGTAGGCGTTCGCACCAACGCCATCTATTATAAATATATTACACTATAAAGATACGGAAATATTTTATTATTATTCCGAACAGCAAGGTACCAATAATGTATTACTATGCGGACGAAATCACATATATTTGTAGAGGTGAAAAAGTTAATTACTTCAATTAACACATATTCCTCTAAGGACATTTCTTTTCCAAAATAATTGCGTCTAACGAAACATTCCTTATGTAAAAATAAAGTATTGGAGTTTGTTTAGTAATTGGAAGAAAGACACGTTGGCTGCTAAATTCAAAACAAAAGTTTAAGATTGAAAATCGTAACCAGTCAGAAAGGAAAGAATAAATTAATTAGAAGAAATTATTTAACTTATCAAAAGTGCTAAATCCATGATTCTCAACTATGATAAATTAAATTAGAATGGAGATTGAAATTCAGAAAAAAATGTCAGCATTTCTGTGAGAAAGATATAACAGTTTTATATCTATGAGATCACCACTATCACAGAATTTCATTTCTGAGAATTTATGTGCTATTTGCGCTTGTTACATTTTTCCATGGTACAGTCGACGCTCGATATAACGACCCTCTGCGTCCCACAGCAAAAGTTCTTTGTAACGAGTGGTCACTACAGTGGATATAATTAAAAAATGTGCACATGCACGCTCAGCAATTTCGTAAAAATAAGCGATTTTTAAAGAGATTCCAATTAAATACTCAAATTATTTTTTATTATTGGAATTAAAAATAAAATTTTATCAATTAAAAATATATTTCTAAAACAGATTTTAAAGTAGAAAATAAAGGGTGTTATATACTTACAAAACATTTATTTTCTACATAAAAAATCAGAAATGGTTGTTTGTCTTTTCTGCATATGTGATTTTTGCAAAACATAATTTTCCATTTCACTTAAAGATGATAAATAATGTTCTGTATTTTTTTGCCTTTCAAAAAAACATTTTAAAGTCTCAATAGCACTTGAAACATTTTTTTATTCTAGGTTATTCTAATTTCCGCGCTGTGGTGAGTGGTAATTCCCATCCCCGTCAAAGTTGAATTGTAACACTGAAGACTCTACATCTACGAAGCTTGGCAATGCAATAATTAAGGTCATTTACGTTTAGAAACATGTTCTTTTTGGAAAAATACCAGGAATTCGGACGTTGTATTGGGATTAGATGACACTGGACGGTCGTTATACCGGAAGCAAAATTACATAGTGCATAGTGAAACACATGCATGCAATACAGAGCACCCGCCCCCTGTCTACGTCAACGAGGACATGGGCAGGAAAGGGAGGGGTCTGTGAAAAATCTACCAACCAGCGCCAACGTAGCCAGGGGAACCGACTCAGCGTCCTCGGGACGTCCGACCCAGAACTCGCAAACCAGGGACACGCTATGTCGAAACACTCGCGTGCCCGTAGTCATCATTCTCTGCACATCACCGACCCTCACTGGGCCACTCCCTTACCCGACCCCACTGGGCCAATAATAAACACTGCCCTTCCAGGCAGTCGAAACACATCATCACCGACCCCATTGGGCCATCGTAAAGTACTTCAACCTGGTTCGGGTTGCCAAATATTCAACACTATTAACAGCCAATCGCCGCCAAATCAAAGAAACAAGCACTGCGCAAGTACCGCAAGCTATTAAGAAGACATGCACAAAGTTTTTTTTTTGTGCCTACAATACGTAAAGTCAAATAGGGAACCATCCACATAAAGATCGAAGGGTACCCATGGGATAGAGTACCCAACTGCGAACTGGCTAGCCAAGATACTAAAAGGAAAGTACCTCCAGGTCAAGTTTGTCACAAACAAACACTTCCAGGCACACCCGCACAGTTTTTTTTTTTTAGAATACGGAAGGAAGACGGGATTTCATCTCTTCACAAGCCCGTAAGAAGATAGGGCACTTCCTCGAGACCGCAGTATGCAGGACCTGCAATCTGGGTCCATTCCGATTGTTCCTGTTAAAATCACAACAATTGCGACACTTAGACTGTGTCTCCAAACAGATTTTAAAAGAGTGGGTCCCCTGGCAGCGTGAACACAACTCCTCAGGAGCCCTGCAGCGTGACTGCGTGTGTCCGAACTTAAGACAACGAAAACATTGTATAGGTTCCGAAAAAGCCCTAAATCTCAATGATCCTAATCCCCAATGAAGTCTATTAGTATTATTAAGACAGTGATAAATAACAGGATCTATCGATAAAACCCAATGTTGAGCCGTACCCCGGCCTTTACGACGAAAGAGGACCGAAAGTCCCCCGTCCGGGAACGAGTTAGACGCCCGTAATTTCTCCAAGAAGCTATGCTCCTGCACATCTCGATCGCCGGGCCCCACCGGGACATCATAAACCAGGATTCGCGGGTTGGGCTTCCTAGGGAACCTTGCACGACAGACCCCATTTAACTCAGAATGTCCATTAATATGGGACTCCAAAAGGGTAGCCATTTCCTTTGTCTGCAATGTGACCAAAACCCCACACTCCGCAGCTGGTGAGCAGGATAAAACCCTGATGCCAAGCTGCTGAGGGCGAATATGGTCTTCCAGCAGAGTCCTAAGAGCCCTAGAAGAATCAAAAGAACCCCCCAGTGGCTGCACCAACACAGTAGGCGACTCTGGTCGCGGCTTCAAGGCTACACGTGAACCTCCCCGACCCGGAACAGGCGGAGGAGGAGGCAACTGTACAACCGGAACCCCCACCCTGGCAGGGACACAAGGAACAGAAGAGACAGATGTCGAAGGGGCAACCGCATGGGAAACAGCCAAAGGTGCCATCCCCACAGGGCGATTACGTCGTCGAGGCTTCCTACGTGTTCGTTTCTCAGAAACAACCACCACTGGTGAGGAAACATGACCCTGAGCTCCCACTGAGAAGAGAGGTGCATTGACCGTCGGAGTGATCAAGGGTTGCGCTTGAACCGCTTTGTCCTCACGACTTGCAAGAGACTCAAGTTTTTGAAGTCGACTATTCATTTCCTCGAGTGTTCGAAGTCTAGTTTGCATTTCCTGAATAGCAGGGCTAATATGCATTAAGAAATTTTCCACATCGTCAATGACACCCTCAGGCGCAGCCTTATATCGCAGATAGATATTCACCAACCTCTGCAACCAGGGACAAATACCCGTTTTGTCATAACTAAAGTCCGGAGACGCAAATTTATCCCCAGGGAGAATACTATCCGGGGGGTACTGCAACGAGATCGGAATTCCTTGTGTGGGAGGAATCTCGCCATCAGAATCGATCTCTTCAGTGGATTGCACACCTTGAGAATCACTAGCCAAAGGCATATCATCTTCAACAATAGTATGGTCCGAGTCAGAACTAGAGTGTGTAATCGACAGGGAGTCAATAGCACTCTCAGGTCTACTCTTAGAGACCTTTTTTCCCCGGTTACAAACCCGTTCAGGCTTCCTCTTACACCCTGACATAGCACCCACATCCATGGCATCCCCTTTGTGAGAGGCCAAGTCAACCGCCCGATGAGAGGGTGAACCCCCGACATCACCAGTTTTCAATGCCCCCACCGGTAACACCTGAGGCGTTGGTGGAACCACATCCTCCGTCCCGTGGGAAACTGAACTGTCCATTACCCTATCCGGGGGTACTCACAGCCCCCGCCACCATCGACTTCCCCAAAGAAGGCACACCATGAGGATCCGCCGAAGGAGGCTCTACTCCTGGTACCGTCGGCGACAAAGGAGGTATTCCAGATGCACCCATAGCCCGAGCAGCAGCCAGACTACCTGGGTAGGGCGTATCCCCCCAAGGAGTCCCCGGTGGCACTGCCTTACTTAACCCAAATCCAATATAATCAGTACCCGTATGCACAGGCCCGGCAGTGGCTAAACCTTTATCAATAGTACCATCAACAGATTTCCCGCCCTGTGGCAATTCAAATGGATTCGTCTGACCAAATAAATAAGGCCTCGCCACCAAACCAGGAACTGATGGCACAGATACCGGCCCCTTTGATGTGGAACCTCCTGCCGAAGCAGACTTCTTCGTTTTCGAGCTCTTAGGGGCTACGAAATCCTCCGCACTCCCCATCCGGGAGGAACCATCCAAAGCTACAGGCTTCTTACTTTTGCCTTTCTTGACTTGCTTATCCGAACCAACCAAAGAATCCGAAAGAGCCTTATTCGAAATTTCCTTGGTTGTGGCCATGATTCAAACTAAAAGGAGGGGGTTGCTCTTCTTTTTACGGAAGATGAAGCCAGAAACCGCCCCATTCCTCTGGACTCGTAGAAAACGACAGGCCCCTGGAGTCTACAGGGAAACTGACAGGGCCCTTCGCCAGATTAGAACGCCCCAACGTGCTCCTCCCAAGCACTGGTCCAGGGTCTCCTCCGGACCGTACTCGCGCGCGGTACGGAGTCAACCCTGGAGGATTTCTCGAAGGGGTCTACTCTAAACCAGCCCGCAGTACCAGACGTCGCCCCTTCTATGAGCAAGGGCGCAAAACAGGTACCAGTAACACCGCGCCACTCCGAAAGGCTCCACCCGGTGCACCGACATCTCCGCTCTGCCGAAGGGCCCAGGTCACCCCGGGGTGCTCCCAACAGTGGCAAGAGATGCTTGCCATTGAAGACAGGCACACCAGGCTTCCTCTTTCTCGGTTTTGACAGTGCACCAGCCACCGCCCCGAGCCAAAAAGCAACAGGACGGAATTAAACTCAAATAAACCTAAACCGGACCTAGGGCCCAAAATAATCCCAAAACATTTAAAAAAGAAACCAGAATCCCAGAGGTAGGCAACAAAACCAGTGAAAGCAACACCAGCCAAAAGTCACCGCCTCCGGGTCAAAACTACAAAAATAGCCCTAGGCCCTTAAAAACCCCCAAAAAAGTTGCCTCCCAGGGGGTGCAGCCAACTTTACACCCGGAACGATGGGTCCCAAGGAAAAAACGAAAAAACCAAAAAAAGGGAGGAACGAAAAAATTGGGACCCATCGTCCGAAACATCGCCACGATCTCTGCAGATACACACACCAAGAAAATACCATCACAACGATCAAGCAATCAAGCAAAAAGAACAATCAAACACCAGCCAGAACCATAAACTGGAACTGTAACGGCAAAAATCAATCAATCAAGCAATCCGGTGAAAAGACAATCAATCAAGCAAAAATCACCGACATAGAAACATCGTCGGGGACACATCCCCGACTGCAACAGACACACAGGCAACAAATCACACTCACAACACTCACAACAAGTACAAACAATCAATCAAGAAAAGCCCCAAAAACGGTATAAAATAAGTACCAACCAATCACTGGCCAAGAAATTCCCAAGCAATCAAGCAGATAAATGTGACTCTCAATCAATCAAGCAAAATTAACAGAAACTCCGACGGCGCAACATCGGCGACGATGTTTGCACCATCGGGGATGAGGGCCTTGAAAGTCAAAAAGTGGGCCAAGGGCCCCCCGGAGAGAGCCCAAATCCACCAAACTCAACAAGGGCCCACAAAATTACCCATATAATGTCTAATTTTCACAAAAATGCATGATAAAGAACAAGTATACAAAGAAAAGGTAAAAGTCGCGCAACAAGGTGACGTGACCTAGTGCCGACGAGAAAATCAATATGGCGAAGGGGGCGTTTTCCTTCGCCGCCATTTACAAATGCATTATAACATGAAAGTTATACATAATTCACAGCATAAAAACGCTCTAAAAACCCACAGTAACCAGCACTGAGTTAAAAGAACTTGACATGAAAACATATCTACACAAGAATACCATCACAATACTAATGCTATACAAAATCAATGCAACGAGACAGGTGGGTGCACGGAGCCAGGAGGATCCATAAACAGAGTCCCCAGAGGGGGCCAAGCACCTAAAATGCAAAACAAAACTTACCCCTCAGTTGAGGGACGATGGGGGAGTAATCTCACCCCAAAAGAAAGGGTCCTCCTCCAGGGAATTCACTATATCCAGGATCCTCCATGAGAGCTCAAACAACACGCAACCACCTGCTCGCCGCCATCTTTCAGTCATAGTGAAACACAGTTGGGGATTTTATCACTGGTCGTTATAATGGAATGGTCTTTATAATGTGTGGTCGTTATAAGTAAAGGAGCATTAATGTTAAATTCTCCTTTGTACTAGTTAAGGATATATATATATCTTCTAAGAAATCTTGTTTCAAAATTTAATCCATTATAGAATTTTAGATGAGTAATTAACAGTAAAAGTCTGTACTTTTTGTTATTATTAAAAGCCTAAAAATTTAAAAGTAGTAAATGCCAAGTGGAAAAAATATGAAGCTTTAAAATATTAATTTATAAAAAATTAATTAAACTGGTGCTTATAAAATGTATTTAAAGATATTGTTCTTTTTTTAATATAAATTAATAATTGACATTTCGCATTACCATTTCCCGCTCATCACAATTAGGATAATAGTAATATCCTGAAGGACAAGCTAACTTGTTTCTGCAAGACAGATTGCTTCAAAAAAATGAGATTATATTTTTTGCTGATAATCTCATTGGAATTAAATTATCTAACTGAAAAAATCTCCACTTTTCTATTTAAGGAACTTTTTTCTAAATGTAGCACGCAAAAAATGTATGCGGTTCAATGACATTTAAGCTCATTAAAAACCAAGTAGGAGGATGGATTTGAACTCGATAATTAAATACAATTAAAATAATGAATCGTAATCAAGCCGTTAGATATTCTCAATGCAGATATGAATTCAGTTTTCCGAAGTGAGACAAAGTTCAAGCGAAAAAAGCAAGGATATTGTCTTCAAAAACCAATTGTTTCTGCTCAGTGGCTTTATTTTAAAATCGGCTTGAAGTAAGCATTTTTTGGTTCTGAAATTAAATATGAGTGTGTGAAGGCATTGGAAAGCAAATCCCATTACTATTTAATTATGAATTGCTGTTTTCAATTGGATTGTACAGAAATTTTGAAGAAGTAATTATTTTTATTCTTTGGGGAAATCCTCTTAGAATGTTATTAACCTTAAGGATATGTTATAATAATGTATTTTTAAAAAAATGTGGCTTAAATTAAATAGGGTGAATACAAATAAATAATATTCTTCCCATCGTTATAAACCTGTTATTCCATAATTAGAAGTTACTCCCTGTGAAATCACTTGTTTTTCGTTTGAGTTGCTTCATTCTTATGAGAACAACATTTTTAAGAAATGAAAGCCTTTATAAAAGCCTAGAATATATTTAAGAAAAAAATTAAATTAAATAACTTGGAAATTAAATTAATAAGCTATCGATAAAATTCTAAATAACTAATTAAGGAAGAAATAATTTAAAATTTATTAAATATTTTTCTTCCAGTGATTCCATGGAAAGGAATAAAAAAGAAAATGCTTTTTCTACAAAACTAGAATAGTTAAAATCTAAATGGTAGAGTTAGCACAATGCAGTTAATTAATTCACCATTCACTTCAATGCGATTCAAAACCTACAATTTTAAATCAATAACTCTAGAGAAAGACATTTTCGATTTTACGGAACAACACCAATGTTAAAAAAAAATCAATATTTTCGAACATACTGCACTTTTCAATATTTTTTGAAACTGATTTTTCTCTCATTATAGGAAAACAATTATCTATAATCAAGCTGGCATTCTATGGGGAAATGAAGTCAATTAATCATTTGTTTGGAAAGTTTCCAATAGGACGATAAATAATTTTTGAAAAATTATTAATTTCATCGAAATTTTTGCTCAAGCGCAATGGCATTTCGGCACTTAATCAAAAAGCAGCCGTGAAGGTTTTTGATTTGAAATATAAAAACACATTTTCTTGGGTTTTTTGCATTCATTTTAATTCCAGATATTCTTTATAAAGAACAATAGTAATGAAATGTTTTAAGAAAAGCATGCTGTGAAATAAATTATTATTTCCTCTTTTATCTCTATCAAGGGGTCAACGATATTAGCTCATAAAGATAAAAATTGTGTACAGAAAATAAATGTGCCATGGTGTATTCTTTCAATATTTTATTAATTTGTACCCTGATTAACTGGGCCCAAATTTCTATGTATTAATTGCTGTATTGCTGTGTATTAATTTTAATTGCTGTAATATGCAGTATTTTATGTAATAACATTCATAAACTTTGAAATACACGCTATGACGTAAGAAAATGACCTTAGGCAATTTTACATTTGCCTTAAGATTTAGTAGGCAACTGCTTCTGAAATGCCACATGGCTTGATTGCAGCCACGTTACATAAAGAATTGGAAAGCTTAGTTGTAAAAATATTTACATAAAATAAACACTACTCAGACCTTAGTACAACTTCCGTCTGGCATCGTTCGCTACTTGTCGAAGCTTTATGTTTAGATAGATACCTCAATAATAACTTCAAACATTCGCAAATACTAACTAATCGAAATGTTCAGTTCTCTTTTTCCGATTTCCATTCCCGGGTTTCGTCATCAAAATGAACATACTGTTACGATCATGGAATGTCACTTCTCGGAAATGTTAGTCTTACGGTTGGGAAGAGAGTTTTACAGGGGTTAGTATGGAATGACCGGCAGCTGCCAGGCCTGGATCCCTGACCTTAGCTACCGTTTTGGCGACTTGGCGACAAATCGAAGATTCCCGAAAATGCTTTCTCGATATCTCTATTAAGGCCGAGATTTAAATTTTTCCTGATGATTCCATATGATGTCACGGCCTGTCGGGGAGAGTATAGAAGGACCTCACTTGGATCACAGAGCAGTAGTGAATTGATCGACTGAAACGACTTTAGAGTTTCGTCTGCAGTGCGAGCTTGACAGTCGGTGAGCTGAGCGCTATTGAAAGTGCTGTTACTGTCATTACTAGCGAATTGCTGACTGTTTGTGTTGCTAAATCTGAAAATGCTGTTACTTTTATTACTTGTGAATTGCTGTCTGTTGCGTTGATAATCTGTTCCAGATCTATTGTTCCTATTACCTGTGCTACGTGTTTTCCTGAATATTTGGGAATAAACATTCATTCTCCATTATCCTGTGTGTTGGACTGTTTCCATTATGCACGACAGAAAGATTTTTGTAACAATACTATGAATATTCGCAATTCATTCCAATTAGAAAAAAATATACAAAATTCGCTCTTGCTTATCAGAAAAGGACTAGAAGGCAACAGTCAGTAATTTTCCATTCTTTTATTGCCGGTGCGCATGTAACGGCCTTTACAAGAAAGCACAAAACACGAGCATGGCACATCATCATATAGCAAGGCACAAGCATTAGACAGAGAGTGAAAAATATAGTGTAAATCCGGAAGTAACGCGCAGCGCCACCTGGCGACACTCTTGTACTTAAGAGAGTTTCAACTTCCTTTATAAAATATATAATTTCATGACTGTAAGATGAAACCAAATACGGTTCCTTCAATTTCATGAGCCAATACAATTTAGTAGAAATAGAATCTTAAATAGTAAGCTATGAAACATCTTTTGATTCTTATAATATACTCATTGAGATGAACGTTCTCATTTGTCTTGAGATATCAAATAAGCGATATTCTGGCGATCCCTCGACAGCCATAATATTCTTGTGACAGAATTTTGGTTTGGGGACTTGATTGTCCCTATTTAGAAATCGAACACCACAAATACGTTATGCACATAAACTGCATTTAAATCCGTCGGATTGAAATGCCCTTTCATTGGTTTCGTGAGGAAGTTTAGAAAAGGGACCTTGTCATCTGTCCATAGTTCCTATTTGCGAGATTCACCCTAAATAGCCCTATTATAGCTCCAAAATGGAGTGTTAACCTTCTAGGGAGCGCGCCCTCTATACCAACATGAAATGTTCCTTGATACGCTAATGCAAAATATCATTTTCTAAAAGGGTAGTTATTAAAATTACGTTGCAGTTGGTCAGGGTTAATAAGTACAATTATTCTAAACAATTTTTAGTTAAAAAGGAATGGAAACAATGTAGACATAAAACACAAAAACATAATATGACTGTATTTCGATTTACACAAGCTCTAAATGTACTGAGCTTAATTTCCTTGGTAGGGTTCCAAAACCTGTGGTAGAATTTTCATAGTTTGATTTTTCTGGCCTGGATGGGGATTAAATTTCCAGTGACTGACTGAATGATGTGAAAACAAAACAGAAAAACGATGAAATTGCCAATTTATCAAGTGAGATATTTACATTTGCATATAAAACTGTAAAGACAATATGAAAATAAGAAAAACAATTGAAATTTAGATGCAAAAAGCAAGAAGTCGGTTTTATATTCATTTTCCAGGCTTAAACCCAAGATGTCGCGCGTACCTCTGAAAAGCAAATAGTAGATTCGCAGAGTCCTATTAACGCCTCGAAGTCCAAATGATGACTAATAGTGCGTCAAAAGGATCTGGAAGAATAGTCAGGGTCATACTTTCATAGCGCTCTCTAGTAAAAAGATATAAAACGAAATTATTCTCTAGTTTATCACTCACTGCCGAGAGGTTAATCTAACATTTCAGAGCAATTTATGCTGATTCTGTTTTGATCATAATGAGAGTTGCCTGAATCAGTTGTGAAATGTGTTTTGAAAGTGATATTAATGAGAAATATTAAAGAAAATTTTACATCAGATTCTATTATGCAATGTGGAAGTAAGTAACTTTAGGAATTTATAATTTTTGCAGTTAACAAACATAACCTTTCATACCTCGCAAAATAGCTCAACGACTGGGCAATCAATACATTGAAAAGAGTAATTAAAAGAAATGGATAGCAAAATTTTGCGTTATGTCGGTGTATAAACGAGATACAAGAAAACAGCCAAAATATGTGGACAATTGACTCGCAATATGTTAGAGCTTATAATAATACTAAGGCCTTAAAATCTTTATAGGTAAAAGCTCGAAAATAAAACACGGATTTCATACTTGTTAGCTATGTTCAGAATTTCTAAAGTCTTAGAATTTTGCAAAGAGGCTTTCCATCCAATGTATGAAATTCACACATGCATGCCTCTAGAAACTCATGAAATACTTTTGGGTAAGTAAAGTTGTATTTCGATTTACATATGCTCTAAATGTACTGAGTTTCATTCCCATGGTAGAGGTTCCTAAATCTGTAGTAGAATTTCCATAGTTTGATTTGCCTGGTCTGGATGGGGATAAAATTTTCAGTTTTATGTTGCTGCGAAAGCTACTTTGAAGCTTCATCTAATTATCTCCCTGTGGACCCAGTAACTTTGATACAGATATTTTCGAGATCTGGGCCGTATTAGTAATAATATTGGAGCAAAATAAGAATAAAGCAGCATTGGAGGAAAAAAGGGGTTTTAAAAGTTTCAATTCTATTAAATTATTCGGATTGTATTAAATCATAATTTTAATTTTATGCAAAAGAATATCCTTATATTGATAACTATTTGTAATACGACCAACCTCCCGTTTTGAAATCATATGAGGACTATTTTTAAACGGAATTCGTAAAATGGAATTTTAAAAGCAGTGAGGAATTATGTAATACTTTTAATTCCTTAAGACCCTTAGAAAAAAACGTAGACAAAAACGAAAAATTAAAAAATAAAATAATCTGGAATTCAAAATTCGTCAAGAGTCACCTGCAGGCAAGGATTCAGTTACTTGGAGGGGGTTGTGTAAAGGGCCTGACCTTCGTCCCAATCCCAAGATAATTGAAAGTTTTCGGAAGAATTAACCAGCAAAACATTAAATACCGCAAAATTAGTTCTTACTTTACATAAGTATATCTACAAAAAATAAAAGAGCCAATTAACCCCTTAAGTCTCGCGTCCGTCATATTGACGTGCAACTACTTACCGCATTTTTAGATTTATAAACTAAAATTTAATTATTAATTAGCTTTACAATTTGACACAAAAATTACGTAGAATCCGTAAGCATCTCGGGTATTCTATGCCTTCTTATTAGATTGCAAAGAAAATGCGACTCTTAAGGGGTTAAATATTGGATTAAAAACCGGAAAAAAGACGCCAGTCATTGATTCGCCATCATTAAAGCAAAATGTAAAAAAAATTATAAAAGAAAGAAGGACACGACTTACCCTCGTAGCCGAGGTAACCATAACTACCCCGATCGCCTTTTTTCTAATGGTCTTAACACATTCATCGCTAAGGACGAGATATTTCGTCCTTCAGGAATCTTCGCTGCGCACTAGAATTTGACATGCCTAACAGATTTATTAAGTTAAACATATTAATAGATGTCGGCAGAAAACGTTCACCTCTTTATTTTTGATTTATAAATCGTCTAGAGCGAGCACAGTTACTCTCTGTCTTTCTTGGAAATCGCATCTAATTCGCCATAGCTATGAATGTGTTAAGGAATTAGAGTATTACTTAGTTTCTCACTATTTTTAAAAATTTATTTTTTTGGTTGCAGCGGCATTTTGCGTGCTCTAATTACAATGTTATTTAATGTCTTTTTGTTTGATAATTCTCTTTGGTTGTTTGGTCTTACTTTGTTTCCTAAATGTATTTCGTAAAATGGAGTTGTTATCAGACGACGAAGACTTGAGTCAACATTCCCCTCTCCAACGAATCAACTAATCGAAGTAGTGGCAGTGTGTCTAATCCCACTTGGTCTGGCATATCTAGCCATCAGACAGGGATTTGTGATAAGGAGGAATTGTGGTATATTCTCTTGGTCAAAGAGAACTTTGAGCCCTTTGGTATCACCTGAGATAGAGGTTTAATTTAGCTTCTATATATGGGAATAGCTTATCTTCCTAGAGGACAGCAGGAGGTCTTCAGGACATGAAAACGGATCCTATTTGAGTTTAGTTCTGGAGAATCAGAAAGACAAACCAAAGTTTTAAGCCACAAGAAAATGAGGACAAATTTAACTTGCTCAAATTCTGTATACATGGCTTATTTTCATTACAGTTGGTCTCGAACCTGCGATTCTCCGATGGTAAAATGAAGACTTTACCACCGGTTTTCAGTTGCCTTTTTAAAATGTTATCTTTAATAGATGTGTCAGTTCTACTAACATTTAATAGTGTGACATATTATACCTTGCATTTCTTTGCATTATGGAAATTTAAAAATTAGTTAAACAGTTTAATGTCACAGTGAAGCTTAACATAGTTATTTCAGCAGTTAACAGAACAAATATTGTTCTTTATTGCTGTTGTTAAGATTAGAATTTCAAAACGTTTTAAAAGTTTTTCCAAGAGAAAATGACCTCTGATGTTTGATTGTAAGAAACAAATTAGTATATTTTGAAAATAAGTAATAATATAATGAATAATATAATAATATATGATGAATAATGATAGCACCATCCCTTTCATGTTCCGAAAAAAAAATACTTAGCAACCTTCATATGCTTGTTGAATCTTAACAGATAAAATAGCTTTGAAGCCATTTTCAAAAAAATTAAGTTTTAAGAAAACAGCAATTAAATAATCTTTATTTCAAAAGTTTGTTTGCAGGCAATTAAAACTAATAAAAATTTATGACAAATGAGAAAAGCTATTTAAAATTCTTGCAGTTTTCCTTCTCAATTTTAAGTGTTCAATTTTCTGGAAGGGATTAAGAAAGTTACCATTTTTTAGTTGCTTCACAACGATTTTACTATGTTTTAGGCAGTTGCATAATTTTATATTAGATGTTTAGTATCTGCTGTGTTGACATTTCAAGATCAGTTTACATATTTTAATTCTAAAACTAATCTTGGAGATTTGTAATTCTGAGAATATATTTTTGAAAGTCTAGAATGTTTTAAATAGTCTTGATTCGTGAAGAAAGAATTTAAATTATTTAGAAATTTTTTTTCGTCAGAAAGCTATTTAAAAGGATGAAATTGTAAAAACTGTTTTTTTTCATATGAAACATTAAATAACAATATACGCCATATGTTTTAATTTTATATATTTGCTTTGAAAAATTTATTCTACTCTATCATTTCGTGTCCCTTTCAACTCAACTTTTGCATAATTAAAATTTAACTATGAAAAGTAGTTTAATTTAATGTTGACAAACTAAAAGCAGCACACTATGAGTTTAAAGTTTTTCACTGTTGCCATTTCTTGGAAATCTCCTGGGACAATATGTCCCAATCGTATAGTCGGCTGGGACTATTACAATAAAACATCTGTAAACTCAATAAATCGTCAATAAAACATCTGTA
>BGPR01000127.1:253469-302461 GCA_013235015.1 Araneus ventricosus
AATACATGAATTGATATTAATATATTAATTGATATTAATATATTAATGATATAAAATATCAGGATCCGAATTTTTCGATTAAGCGTTTGCAGCAGCATCAATTCACTTTTAGGTTTATGCAAATTGGGTATTCGCCATCTTACCCGACTGTGTCGCTAAGATGACGAAAATGATTTTTTTCTAAAAGGAAATTTTAGGAATCAAATTTAAACATAAAAATAAAAAAAATATCTCTTTTAAATAAAGAGTGGAAGAAAATTTGGGCTAAAAAATAATCCTCCAGAAACGAATTTTAAGGTCAGGAAAAATCCCCAAAGCTTAAGGTTGTCATCTTGCCCGGCTTTCCCCTATATCATTCCAATTCTGATATTTACGCAGCAAATCTGCATAAACATAAATATTCCAACTTTTGGAATGACATCATGATGTAAGTGAACCAAACAAGAATTGAGCTGTAAGTCAACTGCTCTCATTTGCAACTCAACTCGGCAGACTGGTTTGGTGAGCGTTTTTCTGTTTACATTTCTGCCTGAATTTTTTAAGACAGTTTAAGAATAAATTAAAAGGGCCTGTGTAAATTGCGAAGAAGAAATTAAAGTTTCTTCTAACAGTATGAAAAGAAATATGATGTCTAAGATAAAATTACTGCAAAATATTTATACCATTTAAATGTTTTCGGAAAAAGAGAATAAAAATTAAAAATGAAGAATTAAAAAGGACCTTGCATATGTTTAGGATTTTATTAAGAGAATTTATCCCCAACCTTAAATTTAATAAGTTTTACTCTGCAGATACTTGAATTGGAAATTTCCAATAGAATTTTTGGGGGGTATTATGTTTATAATGTTTTATTTTTAGGCTTTTCAAAGCATCCAGAGTTCAAAGTCTCAACCAAGGATCAATCCAGCTTGATATGTCGGAAAACAAAAACTTTTCTATTCTCATGGACCTGAAAAAAAACATTAATATTTTTTTATTTAAAATGGTTCATCACAGTGTGGAAACCTGCTGCCTTTTTGCGTCTCTTATGCGGCCTTACCAATTATTTACAATTTGCTTTAAAATAATATAATTGTCTGTAATATAATGATAATTACAGAACAATAACTTTTAAGATTCTGCTCGTGCGCCCAACAGTCGAAGTTTAATGAGGAATTTTGGTGCAAAAATGTGTGTGTGTTCCCCGCCCCTGGTTTATCATACTTATTTCAGTACATGGAACTATTTTCTCATCACTTTAAAGTAATTCATGGAGAAATGGTACGGTCATGGCGGGAAATACTTTTGAAATAGTTGTAGTTTAAGAAATAAAATAACGGATACTAAGTTCTTACATAAACTCTGTATATTTTAGTTGTATAGATTTATTGGAAGTATCTATGAGAATTTTAATTGGAATCAATCGAATCATTTCGTTTATAAGGATTAATGAATCTCTTTCCTCCTCAAAGCAGGCGTCTGTGGGAAAGCTTGGGTTGTATCCTATATTGGTAGTCGACTAAAGTATGCAAGGATACTGGCAGGTACAGTCGAGATTATAAAAAACCTAACCACCCATCATTATTCTGCCATCGTTCATCGGAAATTAAAACAAAAGGTAAAAAATTTCAGGAAATAAAGTCGACTAAACGATTCCATATCTAAAAATTTCATAAGGGGTCGTCTAGATATTTATAAATGCACTAACTTCAAACTTTCCAAAGGCAACGCCCATTTTTTTCAATGGATTTCAAAACTACATCAAAAGTTGTACTCGGATACCAAATTTTATCATTAAAACTTTATTTGTCTCAAAATTATAAGCAAATAAATTTTTCAGTCTCTAATGTTAAAGTAAAATTTTGAATTTTTGTTGATATCTTAAGATATAATATAGTTATTGACCTAGTACTTTATCGATGTAATAGTATGAAGTAGCAAACACATTCTGTACCTATAATTTTGATTTTTAAAATAATTTTGAATAAAGGAAATATTTTATTAAATTTGATGTTTAAAAATTTTTGAGTGGCAACACCCCCAATTTTTATTAGTAAATCGATGCAGAAGGCTATTTAATAAACCCATGTAAAATTTCAGCTCATTCGAAAAGGTAGTTTTTAAGTTACATTAAATTTTCTATTTTCTCTGTGAAACGATGTACTTAGGGCGGGCGTCCGTATATTTAGAAAAGGTAACATCTTTCTTTCATTCAGTAATATAATACATATGGAGGAATTTATAATTTTCGGAGAAAATTTCATTTTTGCAGAATTATTTTGTAATGCATCTAGTATTTATCGTTTGTAAAAAAGAAGTTAAAATTCTACCACCGACATTTAAACGCAAGCAGCGCGCTTCACTATCTAAATATGGAGACGGCCTCTTTTATATCGCGAACACAAAATGCCGAATATTTTCCGATCTTTTAATGGTCAATTAACCAAAATTGATATCAATTTAATGGTCAATTAACCAAAATTGATATCAATTTAATGGTCAATTAACCAAAATATTAACCAAATTTGATGAGGACTTTATTTATGTCACCAAAAATGGGTGATGCCATTGGAAATTTCGAAATTAGTGTAATTATAAATATGTAGACGACACCTTATGTAATTTTTAGATATGGAATCGTTTGATAGACGTTATTTCTTGAAATTTGGTAGCTTTTGTTTTATTTTGCGATGAACTATGGCAGAACAATGCTGGGTGGTTCGATTTTTTTCCCCCGCGACTGTACGTCTCCACAAATTGTCAGACTCCTGATCAGAAGGTTGCTTGTTCAAATCACGTCCAGGTCACCACTATGGGGAAGCTTCGGTTGTATCCTACATTGGCAGTTATCTTAAGAATTCTAGGCTACCGGCAGATACGTCTTCAGAAGTTGTCTCCGTATACTTCTGGCTTGTGCACTACTCGAAGGAACGCACTCATATTGATAGCAAATTAAACTTTAATAAACGCAACAAGGATTATAATAAAGTTAACGTAAAGAATCAGAAACTCTACACTTCGACACTGTAAAGATGATTAGAGAGAGAGCCTTTTAGAAACGATGCACGAAGCTTTTATACAACACGACTGTTCATAGCGTAGGCGCAAGGTGCATGGCGCACGCAGGAACGAAGCGCTGTTGCCACACGTCTACGATAAATCACATTTTCTGAAGAAAATTATTCAATTTTATTTAGTTTTGTAAATCGTTCATGAAAGTCTTTCTAACAATAAAAGAAGAATTTATTAAGAGACTTAATTTTAAAGCCTTAGTGAATTATTTTAGTTTTATGATTAAAAGTTGTCATTAAATATAATTAGCTTTTATATGGTCGTCATAGAAATTTTACTCTTCATCACTCTAGGAAATGATAATTAAGATCACACTTTTGTAACAAAATTATCTGTTGTTCTTAATATAAAAAATTGCCTATTTATATTAAAAAGCTGCACATCAATTCTGCAAGGTTTTATAAGCCAATACTTTTATTTCGTATCGTTATTCATGATTTTTAGAAATAATTATACTGGAGTGTCATAAAATAATATAAAATACTGCTATGTAGTTCTTGATGCTGCTAATTTTCTGCATTGCTTAAAAATAATTAATAGTGAAGCAAAATGAGAAAATAAGGGAAATAATAAAATTGAGCATGAAGTTTATTTAAAAGACTATAAATTTGCATATAAATTAGCAAAATTTTAATTATTTTTAAACTTTTAAAATATCAATAAAAAATCTGGAAACTCATTTTTCCACAGAGTACCAAATTTGAATTTTTCACAGTTTTCGAAATTTTGTACGTATTTGTAAAATTCAGTTTAAATATGCCTTTAATGATGTTTTCATTCCATATCAAGTGATTTACTTGTTTGTAGATTCTTTCTACTTTCAAATAACTCTTAACTACTTCATCCTACTATAAAATATTAATAAAAAATGTTAATACCTATTTCGTTATCGCTTAGGGAGATGTTATTAAAATTAAAATGAAGGTTAAGGGAAGGGTGGAGTATATTTCACTACGAAGTTAGCCATTTTTTTGACGTAGACTTAGGTCTCTTCATAGTGGTCTAATGGTGTGTCGGGAAAGGAAAAAATTATGACGCTTTTCGCGCTAAAGTTAAACGTTCATAGCTCCACAACCAAACAACATAAAGCGTTGGTTGTAGTTTCATTTAACAGAAAAAGGTAGACATTGAAGATCGCAAAAATAATTTTAGAATTTGCAATTACGGTTTAGTCACAGACGAGCTGCAAAGTTGGTGAAAATCACGAAAAAGGTTGATGACGTCACAGCGACAAATGCGCGCGCACGCAGACTAAGGCAATTCATTTATCGATCGTGCGAAATAATACTCAAGAATTGTAGAATTACGTCGAATTCCGTGCTAAAGTTGAACGCTTATAGCTCCGCAACCAAATAACATAAAGAGTTGGTTTTAATTTCATTTAAAAGAAAAAGGTAGACATTGAAGATTGCAAAACTAGTTTTAGAATTTGTAATTATGGTTTAGGCACAGTCGAGTTGCAAAAGTGGTGGAAGTAACGAAGAATTTTGATGACGTCACAGCGACCGTTGCGCGCTCACGCATCGGTTGTGAGCGGTATATTAAATGGATTTTAACAGATTAATAATTAATTCATTTCAAATTAATTAATTCATTCAGATTAATTCATTTAACAGAGGAAGGTCATAGAGAATAAGTCATAGGTCAATGTCACATAGAGATACTTTAGTCACATAGAACAACTTTAGTCACATAGAACAACTTTAGTCACAGTTGAGTAAGGTAAGTAAGTATACGTCCCTCAATCCCAGCGGCCGTTTCGCAAAGACAGCCTCCCGTCGATTTTTGTCATTACTTATTAAATTTGGAGAATAATCGTTTACAACTTTAGCAATTTCTGAGTCTTTTCCTTGATTTTATAAAGTGGTTAACAGGTAACCAGTGGGGAGCCTTGAACCAATAGTTAGATGCATGCTGAAAGCAAATGTGTTTTTAAAGGAATTATTGATGATACTTTAATTCTTATGTGTTCGAAGCCTCTGTTGGGGAATAGATATGTGTTCGATATCCTTTTTGATCAGGTTTTTTCTTTTCCAAAATTAGTCGACTTACAAATAATCGGACAAAAGTTTTAAAAATTAATATGCATTTTAAAACAATACATATACACGAAGACTGTTGGATAAGTCAGAGAAAAAGGAAGAAAATTTTACCGGAGGAATAAACTTTATTTATTGTTTAACATAATATTCTTTAAGGTTTATATACTTACTCCGACGATGCTCGAGTATTTCATTCAGTCCATGTGGTACAATTAGTCCAACTCTTCAAAGCAGGAAGTTGTTTCGAGAATTAAATCATCGTTTGTTGAAAAGTTTTTTTCCAATCCATGCGCCAATACTCTGAAATGTGAATAGCTATGAATGGTAACAGTTTAGAGCAGTTGTGAATCTGGACATGTCCCAGGATCCCTAAAATGTTCACCCTTAGCTCATCCAAGGGATATTTCCAATCGTATATTCCTATACGATTTTGGCTTGTTTCATGCTTTTGAAGGGGCTAGCGTATCACACAATTTGGGAGGGGCGGCGTATAAAGTACGCCAGGTCATTTTTTCCACTCTTGGCTTCATATTTATACACAGTTTTCTTAGTTTATGACTTTAATCTGTTAAGGAACCATAATAGAGAGAAATGGAGGAAAAGAATGACGGATAAAAGAAAATTTATTCAGCATATGTTGAATAAATGAGCATCTGCCAATAAAGGGCTCCAATTTCTCGTCGATCGTGGATTGGTCACAGATGTATAACTTTTTTGGCAGTTTTCATTAAAAGAATAGAAAATTCCCCTCACTCTAGGCATCTTATCAGTTTTTCTGGTTGTGTCTGTCGTGTCTTTGTCTTCGAATCTCTGGTGGAGCACAATTTTCTGACGTATTGAGTTCGCGACACGATGCGAGCGCAAAAATGGCTTAGATTGGAAGGCAGAAGTCAGACTGAAGGAATCGACTAGACGCATTGTACTCGAGGGATGTTCCTATTAGGTTAGAGAGAGGGAGAGGACTCAGGGAGGAACAGTCGAAAAAGCCAGCTCTTCCAACTAAAGCGCTTATCATACGGACGAAAATACAGTCAACGCAACCACCAACTCAACTGTATTTCCAACTCTGATCCCAATTTCAACCAAACTAGGGTTGCCAGCTTTGGGTAAGGAGTTGCAGCACTTTTTATTTCCCGACCGTCAGAAATATATCTCTATCCTTATATTTGGCGAAAATCTTATTCGTGGTTGTTTGTTGTTGTCGCTTATTTTGATTCTATACACGTTATTAATCTTCCAGCGGGCACGCCTGTACAAATTTTACGACATATTGTGCATCTTATTACATAAATATATCGTGTTGTTTTACAAAAATAAATATAACTTTTATTTATGTTATCTTTATTTATTAGCTTAATAGTAAACAAAGATTTTAAAAATAAAAATTGCACTTAAATTTATAAAAGAACGATAGAAATATGTAATACGATGCACAATGCAAATATCTTTTGACAACGCGCGCCCGTTGGAAGGTTAATAAAGAGGATGGACAGAAATATGAGGCAATGCATATCAGCTGGGGAACGACCACTTCATGGGAGCCGCCATCTTTGAGTATGATGTTGTGTGTTATGACGAAAGCAGTCAACAATTCATCTGATTGGTTCAGATACAAGGTTGGGTCAACTCTGTCGCGAGAAATCGACAGGGTTGAGTGTATTTTCCTCAACTCCAACTTCTACATCAGACGGCAGATTAAACTCAATTCTCAAGTTTTGAGTTGAACGTACGGTTGAGTTGAGGGTTGGGTTGGCAAATTTTTGCTCGTGTGATATGGCTTTTAGGGTAAAGAGTTTACAAGCTGAATTTTGAAGCACAGTGCAAGTTTACGAGTTTTCGAACTGATAAAAAATTCTTCCTTGTTTAATACCTGAAATTAGGAATATCGGATTTAAATATGGCCGAAAAATATTTCAAGCACAATTTAGGGGTGAATCAGAAACGTGAATTCAGATATTACGTCAGTGTAAAAATGCTTTATTATCACTGTTATTAAAGACATGAAAGCTGAGACAAATGGTTACGAGTATGATAAAAGTGAGATGGCTTTCAAACTGGATTGAAACTACTGTTAGCCCTTAAAGGCCCAGTGTTGCCTTTAAGCAACATACTCAATTTAGTCTTCTAAAATCCTTAGAATAATACTGAAATTCTAATGCCTGTTGTTGCCAATAGGATACATGCTGAAAATTTTATAAAATCAATTTACAGCATACATATTGCAGACTGACTACCGATAAAAAAAAATTATTAATTGATGTTTTCCATTTGAGGATGCATATTTTTAGCTTTGTTTGTAAGCTTGAGAACATCATATTTCATTCTACAATGTTGAAAGAAATTCCTTATCCGAATTATCTATATATTTAAAATAATTTTTTGAAACCTTATGACAGTTCGCCAGCCCCAACCGCTCGACGGATTTCGATAATTTTTATTTCATATGAAATCTTATGATGTCTAGATATGTTATCGCCTGTCCCACCCCCATTTTCGAAAGAAATCGAAAAATATTTCTCCAACATACATTCTCTATGGGAAAAAAACCTTTCGACAGTTCACCAGTCTCAACCACCCGACGGATTTCGAAATTTTTTATTTCATATGAAAGTTTATGACGTCTAAATACGTCATCAAGTGTCGTCTGCCTGCCCCCTTCATTATCGAACGAAATCGCAAAAAATCCACCATATATTTATGGGGAAAAAACCTTTCGACAGTTTACCAGCCTCAACCAACCTACGGATTTCGGCAAGATGGCGGATTTTTCTTCTGATGGCTAGATATATCAGCAAGGATCGCATGAAGTCCAGATCCTTAATTTTAAAGAGATATTTGAAAACAAACGAAATATATTAACGGAAATATCAGAGATTTATTTGCAAAATGTTATCGTGTTCCTGAGTCTCAAAAATGGACTGATTTCGCCAATTTATTACGTCACTTCTTTCAAATAACTAACGAATCAGAACGTTCCGCTTTATTTTCGTAAGTTTAAAATTATATTTTTCATTTGTATGCAGTTCTGTTGCATGTAATTCCAATTTAATTTAACTTTAATAGCAGACGATTTTGTTAAGACATATCTATAAATATTATTATTTTTGTTTTACTTATTATTTAATTTAAAATCAATAGCAAACGATTTTTTCCTTTCTAAGTTTATTTTTATTAGATTGGTAACAAGAAAATTAAATGTTGCTAAAAACCTTTTACGAAATGCAGCGTTGTTACATGAGAGAATGAAGTTGCTTCTGGAATAATTTTTTAAATTTTGCGATGGCTTTTTGATGACTTAATCCCAACAGTTCCATCAAAATGGCGTGTCAAAAATATTGTAAAATACCTATTGTAGGTGATGGACAATGTTTATTTAGGGCGATATCATTCTGAATTTGAGGATCTGAAGATTTTCATGACGAAATTCGTGAGAAAGTTATACAAAACATAACAACTTAATGGGATTTATTGAAAGATTTTACAATTTTAAAGGAAGCTGTCGTTTACAAAGAATAAGAAATTTAATATGGTTTTATGTTCTGTTCCACTGATCTTCATGCAGTATTTTAAACTGTAAAAAGTAGTGGCTGAGAGCCTAGAAGCAGCGAAGTGGTAGGGGCAGTGTTGAGAAAAGTGGGTGCTGGCCGCTAACACGCCCGGAGGGCGGCTAGTTATTTACAAAAATTCATCTGTGCTTGACATTATAGAATTTTATCAAGGACATTTTTTCTCAACTACAGCCCAGTATTGTTGATGGGTAATAGTCTGTTCTCTAGCCTCAAACCGTACTTAAAACAAAATAGGATTTTTTAAAAGTATTTTTCTATGTTTTATTCAAGAAATGAAAGTCAAAAAACATTTTGACCCTAATTTTTAAAAAATCGGACTTCTAAGGATTAAAATTTCGTTGTGCTTTGTTTGAATTTATAAGTGAAGTTGATGCTTCGGTCTGTAGCATCACAGCCCACGAAACAATTGAGAATAAATAAATTTGACTTTATTCCAACTACAAAGCCAAATTTCCTTGAAAGATAGAGTAACTTTAAAGTGGATTATGTAGACTACACTAACTTTACTATTCCATTTCAAAGTTGGAGGATCGAAAATTTTAATTCATCTCTCAGCAGCCCTTTAGCAGGGAATCAATTTAATTGCATGGAATCTGTGCGGGATTGACAAGCGAAATACCATGGGAAAATCAGCTAATGGACAACATATACTGGAGTGACTTCAAATATATTAATGATGTTTGCAAAACCATTTATAGCATCGCTTTACATGCATAATCAATGCCACGGCTGAGTATCATGGGAAATATTAACATTATTCAAAAGGAATATGATAGAAAAAAGTACCTGTTTTATTCATGGAATTCTCTAGAATTATTGAAAGGATTTGTTATGTAAGAAAAGTTTTGTTGACACGAATGCGTTAAATGTTAATGCTGTAAAACAGGATAAATATTATTCCAAATATCGATGGAGCCCCCGTTTCATATAAAAATAGTTTTATTTATGTATCAAATATAGTACGCATCAGTGGTGTATGACTGGGGAGCAGGGGGGGGGTATAGATGCCCTGGGTGCCAGACTTAGGAGACGGCTTGGGAACAACACATTAGTGCGTTTTTGTCACTTTCAAAAATGAAATATCATGTGGAGACGAAAAAATTAAGGTTATGCCCCTTGCTAAGCCAATGATGCGTATATACGAGCTCAAGCAAGCTTACTCTTTTTCGGTCCTGTTTCTGGATTATTTGAGAGTGTTGGGGAATACATGTTCACAAACGAAACAAAACTGACGTCACCAGAAGGTACGCCATGGATGTTTACAAACTTTCCCTAGAATTATTGTTTCATTTACATTGTTTCATTAAAAGTTCGAATTTTTTTTTCTTCAGCAAACAAGCGCTATATACTACAGTTTTCTCGATGTACAATTTCAGTCGCTTTAATAAGTCAAAATGATATTTATAATATAGCCTAATGGTTTTTTCTACACACAGAAAGAGGTATATGGCACTGTTACCAACTGTAAACAATAGTTTTCAATACCAGAGAACGACAATTATTATTATTGGCGTTCGCCTTATTTATAACGTTCCCTTAATACTTCATAGTCGAAAAGTAGGATAGGTTGTTTTCCGTTAATAATCAGTCAGACCTTTAAACGGGTAAATATATGCAAAACAAAAGGTTTTTGATTTATAAAACTGAAATATGAAATTTAGAGGAAAGGCGATTAAAACAGATAAGAAAGTCTTGCCCCTAAACACAAAAGGTTGGAAAGTGTTGATGTGTTTAGAAGGTTGAAAATTGTTGATGTGTTTAGAAGGTGGGGAAGTGTTGATGTGATCAAACTAAATCAACTCTTAACCCTCCAAGTGCTCAACCAACCATTTCCGAGGGTAGGAAGTAAGTCTATTTTCTGCTGTATCCTGCGATTTTCCAAAGCTAATGTGCTTACTTAGTACAATTATAGCGTTCAATCATATTATACAATTAAAGCTTTGCATATTAATAACAATCCCCTTGATTCAGCAATATCTGAACATGTTTGCAAGCAGAATTTTTGAAATTTTAATTTTATTTAATTATTTTAGGTGGAAGTTCCGTTTTCAAGTTACACAAGTCCCGAGGCCTAGCAATTCTCAACCATGTTCAGATTAGGAAAACAAAGCATGATCCGGAATTCTGACTTCAACCCTCTCATACCGAACGAGGCTGTCCGGGGCGGTCTAGAAATTTTCCCTTAACGTCGACGAAGGCCGGCCTGAGGCGGTTGACTTCTTTTGAGAGGAAGTGAGGTTCTGAGATCGCTTAGGAGATAAGCGATCCAATTATCCTTACCAACCACAGCCCATTTCCGTGAGCAATTAAGGGAAGTTTATAGCAGGGGTGGGGTGGTGGGAAAATGACCACCCAGGTTGGGAGAGTTCAATTCATGTCTTAGCCTCCCAAAAGCCCGGTTTGAAAGGAGCTAGAAGAAAAAAGTGACCTCGGGATTAAAGAGTTAAATAGTGATTTAAAAAAACGGCAGTCAGAGACTTAAATGCTTGTATAGATTACAAGAATTCATTAACATAAATAAAAAATCCTAAGAAAATTCAATAAAATTCTCTGCAATCATTTAATAACCAAAGCATGCAACGAGGCTCCCCAATTACAGTATATTATACTAATAACCACGATTTCGTTTACGTGTCACTAGTGACTGGGGCATCAAATCAAACTATCAACGGATTTCACTGGGAACGCGAATTGATTAGTACATTTTAACTACATCAATTAATTCAAAACAATTTAACTAACTCTATAACAATGTTTTTGTGCTTTGGATATCGGTTGTTTTAATGTGAAAAACTAAGCAAGTTAGTTATAAGAAAAAAAGAAAAAGAAATCTTGGAATTATAAGACATAAAAGTCGTAAAATTTGCTGTAAAATGTTTTGTACTATTCAGTCACTTCTGTAACTTATTACGGATAATACTGCTGTTTGTTTTTTGAATGATTTTGCGTGTTTCTAACAAATAATAGGGAGCAAGATTAACCTTTTATATCCTACGGTACTTTTAATAACTTTAAATATGATTGACGTATAAGCTTTAATCACACTTATATCTTCATAATATGATTGTTTTTCCTGACGATTTTCACAAGAACTTGAAGAATGCACTTTCGACAGCAAGCAGTAGTCAGTAGCTGAAGGCAGATGTTAAATTTTTTACTTATTAAATTAAATTAATTATTTAATTAAATTATTTTGATTAATTAAAAGAATTTTCGAACCTTTCCTGGAGTTATTCTACATCGAAACTTATCTAATGAGACAAAAATAAAATTAAAAGTTGCTGTTATTATTAATTAGGGGTAAAAAGAGTTTAAATAGTGAAAATAAGATATTCTTGTTACATTAATTTGTTATATGCCAAAAAAGGAAGTCTACATCTTTCCTATAACATAGGAGTACTGTCATGAATTCCTCGCCCTTGAAACACTTTTTAAATTCTATGGAAAAGCATACACAGAACTTTGCATTTCATAAAATAATGCTCTATAAGAAATAAGTGAATGGGTAAAGTGTCTTTAAAAGTGTTCTTACTAGATTTATTTGCCTCAAAGAATATATGAAACAAAAATTTTATGAAATGTAAGTAATCGTTTTAAATACTTCTTATGAAATCTTAACAACTATTATTTGATGAAAACAGGACATCATGCATTCATAACACATTAAAGTGCCTTAACTAACCATTGCGTAATTGAGGCAATTGGTAATGAATGTAAAAATGTTCCTATTCAACATCTTTAAACAAAGCCTGACCAAGTAATAAGATCATCACCAAAACTGACAAATTATGAATATTTAATATACATAAAGTAGAAACGAAAATCCCGAAACAAACTGAGATCGTCAAGCATCCAAAATTTTAAATATATCCCAATAATTATTCAAGATAAAGTTTTTAAAATTCAGCAATTAAGATGCTTCAACCCGTCGCCCCCTATCCAGTAACATCAGATAATTGAGTACATCAATAATTTTAAATTGAGCTTCAATATGTTATGTAAATTAGCTAGAAATAGATAATGCTTAATGATAATGAATGTTTTTCCGTAAAATAAGGCCTAGTGAATTTGACTCAGAAATATTCTTAATTTATGCATTATGAAAAACACTAATAATGAGCTCTGTCTGGAGAGTCAATGAACTAAAATTAACGCTTAATTAATAGCTACTTAATTAACTAACCAATAGACTAAAATTAATGATATTGATGAAGATTAATCTAATTTATTCCATGTCTGTGTTTCGACTACTGATGATAAACTTTAATTCGTCTTGATAATTATTTGCAATAGGGATTCAATATTGTACGAAATTTTTAAATTTTGCATCTTTATATTTAAGCTTCCGAGCGCCCAATTATTTTTTTCATACAGGTTTCAAGTTAGAAAGCTTGGCTTTTAAAGTTTATGAACCATATTAATTAATTTTGTATAGTTAATCACGTCTCTGAAATCTCAAGAATAATTTATCCATAGATTTTCAAGAAAACATGCATATAAATTCGAATTGTGTGCTTTTGAATTGAACATGAAAAACCGAAAAGCCGCCTCCGCCGCTAGGAGGATTAATGGATCTTAATTTATATTAAAATCTATGATTTTCATTATACAAAAAGCGAATTTTTACTAATTCTTTTCTAATTTAAGGTCAAGAATTTTAAGGATTCAATTTCCTTCATAAGAAATGAAGACAGCATATTCTTTAAAATTTCAAAAACCCTCGACAAAGCAAATAAATATTAATTACATGACATTTATAAAATTCTAAAGACCAAATGAATTACTTCTAGAAAATCTGAATATTTGTCACAAAGCTAAAAATAAAATGTTACGTTGTGTGTAAAACTTTTTATTTCTTTTTCATTACAGATAAACACAAAAATATGCAAGAAACGGAAGAAAAAAAATCAGGATCGGTTATTCAACGATTGCGGATTCCTAGACGCTCCTTTATGATTACATTCAAACTGCAATATAAATTCCTGTAATAAAGTATAAAATATTGTTCAGGTGTCAAAAATAATTACTAATATAATAGCCCAGATCTGTCTCTCGGTAACGCTCTGACGTCACCAACAATAAAACTGGCGTCATAGCACTGCGAGACGTTAAGCAGCAGTATGTCATTGTTAGAGAACCTAAATTTCAGTTATTTTAAATTTAAAAGAGTAATTGTCGTTCTAATTTCCAATTTAATAGCTCTAAAATAGTGAAATAAAATTTTCTATCGATTGACATAAAATTTATCTCGCTATGATCAATAGTTCCCGATAAATTTTAAATTATATTAATCATGTATTTCAAATTTCCGTTTTCAATAGAAAGTAGTAAATTACGTCAGTGGTATATCATGCGAGTGATATAGTTTGGACGCCACGATGCATCGGATTATTTATTGCAATCGTGATGATATTAATTTGATAATATTTTTTGGCAACGTTTGACAAGCAGAGAAGTTCTTTGTTTTGATTAGAAAAAGAATTACTTTAAAATTTTAACTTTTGACTTACGTTTTACAAGCTGAGAAATTCACGGTTATTGAATTATAATAAAATTGTTCAACAACGAAAAATACTTTATAGGGAATGTTGTTTACCAAGAGGTTTTTTGAATAAAGAAATATGTAAATAAAAAATATTTCCTGTTATAAATCATACGTTTATTTTATTTGTTTTCAGTCAGTATTAAACATTTCTCTCGCATATATATCTATTTAAACACGTCCAATTTGACAGGAAATCTCTCGAATGAAGAGGTAATTTGCACCCGTCATATCATAACGGGTGATTTTCTAGTTTGTTTATAAAAAGCGTTTCCAAATAGAAGATGACTTACCCACCCTAACGTCCATGTCACCTAAACGGAGAACATTTTGCTCGACCAAATAGCGTGCACTAGCCTTATGTGCATGGAAGAAACACTAATTTTCACAGGGCAAGGTCTATTTCTTACATACCTTAAACGCCTTCACTTAAGAAACACGATCCGTTGCAGATACGGAGAGCAGGGAACAACAATTCACCTAGGTACATCCTGCCCTCACGTCAAGTCCAAGTACTTCAGCAAGCCAAGTGAAGGAAACGTCAATAACTGGAAAAAGGAAATTCTGAAAAATAACCTCTCCAGAAAAAGGATTCAATGCCCTCATGAAATTAATAATGAATAATGACATTCTTATTAATGGTCCTACAAGAATGACTTAGTAAAAATTAGGCTCATGAACTGTAACTTGTATATACCTTTCTGTTTTTATATAGTTTTATGAATGAATTCCTTTCTCTTCTGAGGCCGCGGTGGTAAGGTCTCGGCTTTGGGGTTGGAGGGTTCCAGGTTCCAGCCCCAAAGCCGAGATTTCATTGAAGATCCGCGGTGCATGCTGCCCTATCGCACGCAAAATCATACGCAGGGGGCCAAACATGCTCTCGCTGGTGCGGTGCACATAAACTTCCCTGACTCCACCTACCCGACTGGGTTTAAGGCATGAAAGAGCCGGCACGAGAGGGGACGACTAGCAGCACGAGGGGGACGACTAGCAGCACGAGGGGGACGACCAGCAGTACGAGGGGTACGACCAGCAGTACGAGGGGGACGCACAGCACCATGCAGATTTATTAAGATTTCAAATAGTGTTCAGACTGAACCCGTGACATAGGTGGATTATGATCACATAAATTCTATTACAAATTTGATGTATTGCGGACATTTGCATTTTCAATATTTCATAGCATTCCACAATAATTTACATAATATTTTACAAATAAATATTATCAGTATATTTTTACGGGTGAACAAATGTAAAAATATACTGGTGTGGTGAGAAAGTTTGGAGAGGGAGTGCCAGCTCAGGTGTCGTCCTCGTCATCTGACAGCGGGTTAGAATGACGAGGTCCGTCCCGAAATATATCTCGTGTTGCTTCGAAATGGAACGTTAATATAACTAAATTAAATAATTCACTTTTCTGCATTTTATTCATAGAATTTTTTATATTTTTAAATCTGCAAATATAAATGTATATAAAATATAGAAACTGTATTTATTTTTCATTCTTATATACATATTTTTAGAAATAATTTGTTCATTCTAATTTATCTATATCTACTTTTCTTTAATTTTATTATGTTTACAATTTATTTTACTTTTTCATTCTGTTATATTTATAGTTATTTATCTTATCTTATTTTTCATTTCTTTATTACTGTTATAAAATTATTGCAATGTGTGTTTAATAATATTACTATTGTTATTATCCATTTAATGCAATCATCTTGAAGACATCATAGAACATGTAAATTGTGCCAAAAAATGAAGAAACTCGATGAATAAGGAAAAAGCAATCGGGCCATAACAAGTCGGCGTGAACTTAATGCTTTTGGGGTACCGATTCCTCCCCTTCCACACATGTTCATCCCAAACTGGAAAGAAATCATGTTGTGATTTCAGGTACGGGGACAATTTGAGGTGTCAAAGTCTTATGTGGGCAGCGTCTCTTTGATGGAGTCGAGTTTCAGATTTCGATGCCGAGATCGTGGCATGAGACCACTGTCAACTTCCACACATGTTCATCCCAAATTGGAGAGAAATCATGTTGTGATTTCAGGCACGGGCGCAATTTGAGGTGTTAAAATCTTAGGTGCACAGAGTCTCTTTGATGGAGCCGAGTTTTAGATTTCGATTCCAAGACCACTGTCCCCTTCCACACATGTCCATCCCAAATTGGTAAGAAATCATGTTGTGATTTCAGGTACAGGGCCATTTGAGGTGTCAAAATCTTATGTGCACAGCTTCTCCTTGATGGATTCGAGTTTCAGATTTCGATGCCGAGATTGTGGCATAAGACCGCTGACATCCAGAAGTGTCAACAGAATAATTACATAAGAAGCAAAACCTTTTTAAATTGAGGCAAATGTATTTTCTGTTAATAGCCCAAACGTGTATTAAATATGTTAGCATATGGCTTGTAAAAGGTCTAAGGATCCAGATATTTGTTAATTTATAACAATTCAGAAGTTAATGGGAGCTGGACATGCACTCAGAATGAATGGTAATAAAACTACAAATAAACGGGTTTTTTTGTCTAAATCGCAGGTGCCCATAATACGGTAGGATCAAGCTTAGATAGAGCAACTGCCTGAAAAAATATCAGAAAATCTTAAAGGTAACGAATTAGTAAACTTTGACGGAAAACAGGAAAACATGGGACGGAATTCTGAGGAAGATTGAGGCCCACCCAGGGTTGTGGAGCCAATGAAAAAGCATGGCTTCTATATAAATAATAAAATTTTATACTATACAACCAATTTTATATTATACTGTCATTGTAATCATAGCAATCAATGCTGAGCAGGAAATTTGTTTTAACTGGATATATCATTTACTAAATTTATTGCACATAATTAAATGTTTTCATGTAATTTTTGCTTTACTTCTTTGAATAAATAAAAATCTTAATGATATTGTAAAAAATAGTTAAAAAGAAAAATCATTAAATTATTATTGACAGTTGTCCACCATATGTTCCATTTATTCACGAAATTAAATTGATGTTCCTATGAATTGAAAATCACTTAACTGATGTTATAAAAAATTCTGGAGGAAAGAAACTAGTCTCATTAAACAGAACTTTGGATCTCCAAAAGAAGGGAAATAAATTAAATAAATAAAATGCAGTTTTTGTAAGTAAAGAGGGGTCTTTCCCACTTCCCTCTCCTCCCCAGATATAACTTCCATGATTTACAGAACTGTTAAAAAAATATGTGAATCCCATCATTTTATTGCATTTTGTATGGAGTATTTGCAGAGAGAGAGACATAAAGTTGTAAACAGTTATTCTAAAATTTTTTTTTGCAACAAATGGTTAAACCAGCTTCAGTTATTTTAATTACGAAGCTTCTCCAAATTTTTCATTTCATGCGGTTTGCTGCAAAAAAATATACATATTCATAGAATGGGTTTTAATTTTTTACCTTTTCATTAAAAGCTGAAGATCATTTAAGAAAATTTTTATTTCCCTGTCCGTAAAGAAATAAATCGAATTATATAAATCTTCATCCTTTCAGACGTTGCCCAAAGGCAAAAATACTGAAACTTATTAAACTATGAATTTTGTAACGTTTTATTACCCTACTAAATTTAATGATATTAGTTTAAATCAGCGACACTCTTATCCTCGGGTTATATTTGTTCCAAGTATTTTAGTGAATATATGGCAGATTATTACATGAAAATTTAAAAAGTAATATGTTTGAAGTAAACAGATTTAATGAACATAATTTCGTAAGGATTTTATTCGATACAATTATTTTTCATCTCTATAAAATTATTATGGAAATTTCTTTTCAGTCCAAAATTGTTCTTATATAGATAAATTTGTTTCTAATCTAAGGAGCAAAACAAGTTACCCAAATCCGGCGCATTTAATTAATTACACAGTCGTAAAAAATCAAATGCAGATTATCCGAACGAGGAAACAAAAGTTGTTTATGAGGGTTTAGCAATACGCATACAAGCTATTAAAATGGGATTAATCTTTTCTGTGAAATGCAGCAATTTGACGTTTTATTACTAAATACTCGATCATAACAATAAATCGAATGCGCCTTGCTAATTGAATTTTCAATATAAAACGAACAAAAGGTATCCAATTATTATTACAAAATGTTTTATTCAGTCTGTATACCTCCAAGCTTTTTAAGAATAAAATGTAATTAGTATATGTTTAAATTAATGTTCAAAGAAATTTAAGGCTTATTAAAGGTATTTTTCTCATTTTAATTGTAGAAAATAAGTAAGAAAGTAATTTTGCTAATGAACTCGCGGTAGTGACGTGGGAAGGTGAAAGAACACAACCAGGCAAGCACAAATCAGCATCCGATGTATGCTCGGAACACAACTGGTGGAAGCGAAAGGGGGCGCTTCCCAGCAATCTGCCCCATTATTAATCGAGTTCAACCCTGGTTAACAGAACAAAAGGGAGGAATGCTGTTTCGGATCACGATTTTTCGGTTTTTCCATAAACTTTTATTGCTATTTTGTATCTAATTCCAGTGTGTAAATCTGAAATGTTTTTAGAGTAAAACGAATTTTAAAAGTCTCTTTATAGGCTGCACTTATGTTCTTTATTATATTTAACCCTCCGTCGGGCTCAATATTCGACCTGCTAGATAGGGCGCAATGTACATGTAAACAATATCGTAATTAATATTGTTAACACCCATTAATTTTAATTTTAACATTCTAAAATTAATCACTGACTATCTTGGGGAGGGTTAAACGAAAAAAGTGGGGACATCGTGGCAAAAAAGTCTCGCCTTCGCGATTATTTCCTTGCAATACAGCACGTGTTTTCTGGATTTGAGAATTCAGAAGCATTTCGGATAACCCGGATTTTGGTTAATCCGAGTTCCGTTAGCCTGGGTTTTACTGTATTTCTATTCCAATGGGAGGTAACTTACCTGATATCCTAACTGTTATACAAAACCCTCTCGGAGCAAAGAAGAATCACGGGTGGAAGGGGGGGAAAAAGTCAACTCACAAAGCATACTGGAAAAGTTTGCAATGAATGTCTTAATGGTTGATAGATGCGAGATAAGCTCTCCTTAATCGATGATGATACCATGTCTTCGTTCTTGTAGGATATGCAAAATATTCATAAATCGTGCTAGGGATCTTTCGTTTTGAACAATATTTTTAAACCAGGCTTGATACGAAGACACTGGCTTGATAAAACGAAAGGTTTTTGACATAGAGCAATCTGTTGTGTAGTGGTCCGGATGACCTCTATCTCAGCAGACACAGCGATCGCGAATTTGTGTCCCATGCTTTCTTATGTAAAAGAAATTAACATCTAGGGCAATTAGCTAACCAGCTGCAGAGTTATTACTGTGTATCTGATAACCATCTTTGAATGCCTGTCTCCCATAAGAACAAATCGAACGCACCCGAACAGCCTTCAGTTTCTTTATGACGTTGTTGTATAACAGACTTTGAACGACTAAGGCGTTCTGGTAATATTAAGAATGATAATTTTACCATTTTTGTCAATTTGATTGCAGATATTTTGATTTTTTTTGTAAAATATATTTTTTTCAGGGCTTGATATCATGAAAACAAAATAACTAGATCTTGCTACTGGAAAAAGAAAAATTAAATCTTTAAACTGAAACCCTAGTCGAGGGGATTCTGTGTTTTTGTTCCTATAACTTCTTTATAAAATCTAAAAATCTCATGTTTCCATCAGTTTTCTTTCTCAGCTTACATTTCCCAGGAAATAATCGTTATGAAGGAGTTTTTCAGGCTTTTAAGAATCTATCTGAATCTGGTAGCTTCAAAAATCAAATTATCAAAACTGATTTGCTTGTCTGAAAACACCCTTAATTTTATCGAGGGAGAGCAACTTCACTGATTGGAGAGGAAATTGACTTATTTAATAAGATGCACATATCTGTTCGTTTAACGGAAATTGTATTGGGTTCAACAAATGATTTCCCTGGCATTTATTTCGAATCTCATTACTTCCCAAAGGAATTTCAAACAGCTTGTCCAGTAAGAGTTTCCTAAAACTACCATTTTGTTCAAATTATTCGAAACATAAGGCGCCGTGATCTCATTAAGCAATGTTTGCGAGACACCGGAACCGTTATTTGCATCTGAATCATTAAAATAATAAATAAATGGTTGTTAACTTATCTTAAGAGACGTAACAGCTGTTTCATGAAGAGGCATTATGGGGATGAATGCAACATAAACATAGACGTTGCAGATACTAGCTTTAAAACGAATATGTGTTGCTTCGTTTCTCCTAATGTCATTCATTTATAGTTTGTAAATTTTATAATGCAACTGTACTGGTGGAAAGATTCAAATTTGCTGTGCTAAAGAATGGAAAAATTGTGACCTCTTGTTTTATTAAATTTAAAAAAATCCAATAAAATCATTAAACACTTTTGTTCAAAATCACTTGTTTCATGTTTGCAAAAACGGAATTTTACAATAGATTTCGCACTCACCTCCTGATGTGCTAGAAGAATTAAATTCTGTAGACTTGTGTATTCTCGAATGCAATACACTATTTTAATATTTTTAGAATTTAATTATCTGTTAGTTATAAATTAAAATGAATTTTGAATTCGTACTCGTGGTTCCACCTACTATTGAATTCAAGAAATAATAGATCCAAGATTAAAAAATAGAAATGATTAAAATAAAAAAAAATTGCTGCTGATAATTGCGTGTTTTAAAAACATTTTATATAATTTATAATTATTTTTAATTAAAATTATAATTATTTTTACTTAAATTTATAGTTATATTAGTTTAGTTAGATGTACGACCCGTGTTGAAGCTAAAAAAACTATTATGGGACTGCCCAAGCCCAATTTTGATCCAAGGACGAATGACGAGAACAACACTTGAACTGTCCCCCCATCCCTAGCTTCCATGCCACACCAACGGGACAGAGTTTGGTTCTTGATAGACCTATTTTTCACTAGGCGCGTATACACGGTAGGATTTCCATTGAATACATTTCAAACCCGGGATTCTGCAACAAGGCCATCACGCTGTTCATTTGTTAACCCTCAATTACTCCCGCTGGTGTATTTTATACACCACTGGTGCTTCAAAAGTCGCTGTTTTAATCCCTTCTTGGTCGGCGTCGCACGTCATACGTTCGACTTTTTTGCGCCCGTACAATCGGCGTCGCATGTCATGAGACGAAAAGAAAAATTGCATCGTTGGTATCTCATTATCGCAAGCATTTATCGCATACTCGGCGATAAATGATTTCAATGTGATATTTACCCTCTGATGGTCAAGAAATATTGTAAAGCTGTTTTCATAGTAAGGTTTTAAAACCATTTTAAAATACATTTTGTTTGCATATAATTAATAATTCTTTTTATGTAGATATTTATCTTAAATACCACAAAGCAATAGATTTGAAAAATATATTATCACACAGTATTTTGTTTCAAGGTATCCGACTGGTTTAAAATCGTCGTTTTTGATGAAATTATCAAAAACATTTTTATGACTTAATTTTGTAGCCTGTTTTATTAGCTTTCTAAAACTGTCTCACTTTTTACTCTACGTGAATTACAAATGGAATTACAGCTGTTTTATTACCGAACTGTAAGCATTATTTTATGTTGCATGAAAACTTTAAATGTGTTTTCTGAGAAATGATATTTTTGAGGAAAACTGTCGACAGTAACAATGATTTTTCAAAACGTTATTCAAGTATTGATATGAAATTTTCTAAGATTATTTTCCGTAATATGCTTGATGTGTTCCTCTAAAAACTAAGGTCAATTTTAAAATCAAGTATTATTTTTAAGTGCTTAAATATAAACGAAAAGCATTTTTTACGAAACATTACCAGTTTATAACTATGTTCAGCTATATCTCATAACTACACTGTAAAAAAAATCCCGTAAAATTTACGGTTTTAAACTGGCAGCTGGGTTGGTTGTGCAAAACCGTAAAAGTTACGAAGTAAATCCGTAGTCACAACTGTTTTTTACCGTATGAAATCAAGTTTTCTCCGTAAAAATTAAATCATCGAAGTAAGTGACGTCATCGACTGAGTTGAGTTGTTTTTCTCCTTCTCTTCGAGTTGAGTTGAAATGTGCTGATGTGTATTATCAATTAGGAATATTAATTAATCAAGGCTTAATTACTAATTTCAATTAGTTTAATTATTATAATTTTTAATTGAACTTACTTGGACGATTTCGATGCAAGATGGTGAGACAAAACTCCTAACCCCTCTGAGCCGGGGATCGAAACCGCGTTCTTAGAAATAAAAGGCAGTCGCTCTACCCACTAGACCATCGGTGACTTCATAAAATGAAGTAAAAATAATCTATTTGAGTTTTAAAGTCACTATAGCTCTAGTGGCGCCACCTAGTGGTGTAAAAATCAACTATTGCCAGAACACGTGTTTTAAGGTTAGCTTTCATGAGTGCCAACAGGTTACTGCAACATGTGTAAACAAAAGCGGAGATGGAACCCTATTAAAAACATGAAATGAATGCAATAAAATTACATTTAAGAAAAGGGAAAAATATCGTACGGAAAGCAATACCGTATGACGAAATATAGAATTTGAACTCACGGTTTTAAACCGTTTATGGCTGGAGCGGTGAAACGGTGAAACACCGTTTTGTTAACAAAACAGCTTTAAACCGTCAAATATACGGAAAAAGACCGTTAAAAAAACGGATATTTTTTACAGTGTATTCAGCTAAGTACAAAAAATATTTTCTAGCATAACACAAATAACTGTCATAAAAATGGACTCCTGAAAGGATTTATGTATATTTAGAATATGATTTTGTCTATGGCTCTTAGCGTAAGGCATATATTTTAGTCATTTTTCTTCAAATTTCTCATTTTTTAAAAAATAATATTATTTTGAAAGCCTAATTTTACAATATTTTCATAGTTGTAAAACATATGCAGTTGAAAAAGAACATTAAAAAATATATAGAAGTTATTTTTCCAAAAAAAATGTCTCCGAACACAGAACACACCTTAATTTTAAATTTGGGTGCATCGCAAGGAAAACTGAAGACCATTGAAAGGAATATCACGTGTATGACTGACTACCAGTAGGTCAAGCACTGCTTTCTGACAAAAATATTTTGCATTTTCGAATTCAGGATAGAACATATATTAATTTTCAGCAATAAAAAAATGCTTTTTTGGAGTCGGAAATTCCAAAAAAAAAAAAAAAAAAATCCGACTAAGAAGGGATTAATCCTGCTTCACCCTCAAACTTTTCTCCCAGCTATCCTACAGGTGGCTCATGCTGAGTGACGTAGGAAGGTTTTTCTTTTCATTCATTTGAACCTAAGATCTTGAGCTAAGTCTTTGTATCTAGAAGTTTCTAGAAACATTGAAGAAACCGACACTGAATAAGTAACTCACTGGATTTTTTGTATTTTACTGAAGGATTAAAGTTTTTTAATTTCTAACTAAAATATTTCTATTTCTCTCGGTTAAAAAGAATGGGTATAGTTTTTTTTGCAAAATGTGGTTTTCTAAATTGTTTTGATCAATCTATAAATTACTTCCAGAAAAATTTTCTTTAAAATTTTAGACGTTTTCTTTCTTTTTTTTATTTTGCGGTTACTTTATCTCCGTATTAGCACAAATGGTGTTAAACCTAGAAAAAAAATATGTATCGCTTTCAGAGCATGATTTCTTCATATTGTTACAAGCATGGAAAGTCGCTTCCCAGCAATGTGAGTCTTATGGTTGGGAAGAGAGTTTTACAGGGATAAGTATGGGATGGATAGCAGCAGCCACGTCTGGTTCCCCGACCTTGGCGACAAATTTGGCGACCATCTTGGAGACAAATTTGGCGACCAACTTGGAGACAAATTTGGCGACTTTGGCGACGAAATATGGGATCTCAAAGTTGCTGGAATCTCCTCGATATTTCCATTAGGAGAGAAGATACGCTTGAATGTACTAGATAATTCCATGTGACGTCACAGCCTGCCGAGGAAAACTATATAAGGAGAGCGCTTGGATGACGGAGGGGTTGTTCAACTGGGATCGCCTTGGAGCGCAAACGTCTTTGGAGTTCGTCCGCAGTTCCAGCTAGGAAGCTGGTGAACTGAGCGCTATTGAAAGTGCAGATATTGTCGTTACTAGTTATTTGCTGACTGTTTTTGTTGTTAGATAACAAAGTGCTGAACTGTTATTACCTGTGAATTGTTGTCTGTTTACATTGGTAATCTGTGCAAGAACTATTGTTTCCTGTGCCTGTGTTCCGTATTTTCCTGCATATTTGTAAATAAACCTTCATTCTCCATTATCCTGCGTGTTGGAATCTTTACACCATACACCCACAGTAAGACTTTTGGAACAATATGTAAGATTTAACGCTACTAAATTACACTGTTACTCATACTATGATCTGAAAAATAGGTGAGATTAGACAGCGAATTTCACTTTTCTTTTGTAAACTAAATTTATCGAAGATTTATTCGCCAAGCATTTTTTTCAATATTGCTCACCAACTTCTACTATGTTACTGTATGAACCTAAGTAAAATTCCTAGGGTCAAGACTCCACAGAACAGGGCCTAGTCTCCATACCGGTAGTAAGACTTGAGTCTAAGTGATTTTATGCAACACATTTAATTTATACTCAAGTGAGATATCAATTTAGAATGAATACACATTTCATTCTTATAAACTAAATCAACTAAAATAATCAAAATATTCGAGAAATATTAGAAAATTTGAAAATAAGTTCGGATCTTCCTACTTTCCTCTACTGATTTACCGACAAACTTGGTATTAGGATTTAATCTTCGGTTAAAAAAATAAAGTGGAGCTTGATTTACATTTTTAGATAGTTTGACATGTCCTTGTTTTTTAAAAATATCTTTTCAGAAATTCAAACAACAGGATTCAATCTGCTGTTTTTATATTCTTATATACCTGGAATCGCTACCACAGATTTATAAACAACAATGAAATCCTGTAGTAAGGCAGCAGTATTTCCTTAGATAAAAGTTCTCCATCTCTTTTATACTGCTTCGATGATAAAGTTGGAACAGAGCGAAAAGAAAAGAAAAAAATATTTTATGGACTGAACATTTGCAGTTCTGCTTTATCTAAAAAATATTCTTAGATCTCAAAATTGTCCAAAGCTGAAAATTTCTCTAATACTCGAAGTGCATTTCTTCTGGAGTGTAACACAAACAACATTTAGAGGATGCTGGAAGATCCAACCTCTTTAGGAGGTCTTCAGGAAATCTTTTGAAAGTATCTATAGCTCACTAGAATAGATACTTAAATCGACTTATTTTGTCTTCTTTGTCATAGTAACTTCTTATCTTCGAATGGGTTTGAGGAACACTATGGATTTGTGTCTTTCCTCTCTTGCGCTCTTTGCTTTTTCATTTTCAGAATAGATGATGGCTGGGTGTTTGGAGTTTAATGGCGTAAGAGCCAGATATGGCTGCACTGCGTCAATTTAGATTGGGCAAATGGGATGCAAAGATGTACTAAAGATAGAAACGTCATTTTCTTGCCTTTAATGTTGGAGCTAAAATGATATATTTATACTTTTACTCAGAAAATAATGTTGACGATGAGATTTTCCTCGGTTAAGAAAAGCTAAACACTGTTCAAGACACTTGACAAATAATAATTATGTAAGAAAGTTTAGAAGGAGGAATACATAAATGGAAATTCTAGGTTCTTGTCCTTATCGGACTTATCTCAGAATTACGAAACCAGTGCTGAAGACCCCAATGGCATTGCTTTAAAATAGGACGCAGACTTAAAAAGCATTTAATTAAATCCGATTTATGCAATACATTCGATGATTAATGATAAACTTAAACCTGTAAAAAATTGATTGATTTAATTTTCATTGCTTAAGAAGTGTATTTTCACTGGATTAATAGGAATGTCTTTGTTATTGCTGCTTTAAGAGAGATAAAATGATGAAACTACAACGGCAATCGGGTTGTCAAAGAAGAATCGGAAGTTCACCTGCTTTCCTTGGAGATTCTTTATATTAACGTTCTGTATTGAATATACTGGAGGACTATTTTGGGTCGGACCCCGTAATTTTAATCGAAGGTGAGATGACAAGGACTTTTCTTGAGCCAGTACCTACCACTCTATTCTTCCAAGTCACACCAGTGCCTTATAGAAAGGACAGAGAACGATGATTGAGAAACAAATGGGAGTCTTCCACTCTACTTTCTTGCATATTAATACAATGTGACTCCTTAAAATAAATAACTTGGGATTTTTTGAGATACTTCCATGCTGAAAACTAGTTAAAGGTGCATTTTCTAATAATATTTTCAGAAACGTAGGAGAGAAAGTAGAAAGTAGAAACAAATTATATTATAAAAATGATATTTATAATTGTTTTTTTAAAAATTATAATAACACTAATTTAAACATTGTCTTGTCTTCAATGAAGATGAATGACTAATACAACATAACGTGCTGTTAATTATATAACTGGGCTGGCTAACCAGGCGGAACAAAATCTGTTCTACAGAACTTTCGTCAATATCCCAATACCTTTATGAGTCTCATGCCGGAGATATACCTAAGGAAGTTATGTTTATATATCAAAGTTTTCCAAAAAAACCGATAAACTAATAAAGGAGGTTAGAGGTTAAGTAAACTTTTTTATTAAATGCATACGTTCCAAAAATGCTAGAAATTTCAAATATGTCTGAATATTATTGAAGGGACTGCACTTTACGCCATATACATTTAAATTTCATATATTAAAAATAAGACAGGATATTTCCCTTTATGAAAAAAGAAAAGTATTTAAATTTATGAAATCAGAATAGAGAAATTAATATTGATTTTTGTCTGAAGTCTCAAAAGCATCTTATTTCTAGAGAATTCTCTGCTTCATGGAGAGATATACTTTGATATCTCACAAATATAATCTGAAGATTCTTTATTACCTTTCCAATTCCATTGTATACGCATAGCATAATGATTCCATTTCTATAAATGGTTGGATTCTGATAGGTTTGAAAAAGAATATAATACAGTCTACCTATCCGTTTTTTATTTTGAAAATCATTGATAGCTTCGAAGATTCAGAACACAAATAACGCCCATTCTTTTAATTTTCACAAGCATACTTTATGATAGGCATAAAAGAACTCGGCTTTGTTTATTGGAATCCTATACAAATCCAAATAAAGTACGTGACACCATAATAAATGTTTACATTTACAAAATTTTACCTCCGGATATTACGATAACTAAGTTTCATCCTCTCAAAGTACGGATTGCGTGTTATTTTTGTAAGAATTGTATATTTTAGAGAGAATTTTTGCACCTACTTACCCAATGGATCTAAGGTTTTAAGGTAGAAGAACTTAATCCTTTATAGATCAAACACTTATCAAATCAATGTTAAAACTTGCTGGCTACTTTTTTAACGCCAGTTATTCCAATGATTGTTCGAGCAATGAACTGCACAAGTATGCATAGGACGTTACAATTACAAGCCATAACAGTTTTATATATATCTTTGTATTATAACTAAGTTTCTATTCAACTCAACATTAAATGATTATATTTAGTTATATATCATGAACCTTTCATTGAAATATGTCCTTTTTCTTTTTGCTGTGCAAGCTAATGAGAAAGAGTCTCTACTTAACAAAATATTGGATAAAATTTTCAAAAAATGAATCACTTATATGCATATTAAAATATAGTAAGCAAGGAATCTGCTGCGCCGTTGTATTCTTTATTTACATATTAATTTCGCAGAAATAGAAGGATGTTGTTTTTCAATTTATTATATTATATGGATATTCATTCTAAAATTTTCTTATTCATAATGAATTCATTTTGAACTTTTAATAAACGACAACGTGTGGAAAAAGGACATTTGAATTCTTTGTGTCTTCAAACATCAATATCATTTACTACGTAGGGTACTAGTTTAATAAATAGAGCTTCTTAAAAAGGAACAATGACATAATGCAAATTGCAACAGTAATATAAGCATGCAGTTTTCTGCTTTCATTACGAGAGAACTTACGAATAGAATTTTCTCTGTTTACTGAGTAGAACAGAATCTTTACCACTAAATCACTAAGCGGGGCATTCACAATCACGTCCTGCCACTCCATTTGGCGTACATCGTTCCAAAACCCGGTGAGAATTGGCCCGTTGTGGTCGAAATGTCTGGATATTCATTCGGTACACTAGGCCATAAAACTGAAATTAGATCGTGTGTAAGAGTTAGCGACCCTCCGTGCCAAAAGCGAAAACCACAAAATGGGGAGGAGGATGAAGTTCTTTCAGGAAAGCGCGGCTAAGGGTCCCGTTTCGAAAGAGGGAATAAGGGTACATATAATAGCTCTAGGGGGTTGAAGTGACCGGTTATGTGGTTTGCATGGAGCCACAGTGAATGACCCACTAAACTGATGGGCTTAAAACTGCTACGATGTGGATGCATGCGCTTCAAATGTTGTGGAACGGTTCGACGGTGAATGTCCTGCTTTAAAATGATCATTGATGACCGCTTCACTCAAAGAAAATGGCATGGTGGCACTATGAGCTCTCTACCGCCCCACGCCTCTCAAATCCATCCATTACTAGTCACTTCCCATCCCCGACCTTACTTTCTTCGATTTCCTCGATGGAGACAAGCCTTCCTGCCACGTACCAATCCCTCCACATTTACGGCCCAGCTATCCAAATGGAGTTATTGATATTGGGGCGGCTTTGATATCCAACCACCGGTTTTCACACTGACTATAGGGTTTCTCACTGCGCGGTCTATTTTGAGTGGTATTGAGCTGTCATGAATGACAAGCTTTAGGATGTACATTCACTATTAGTTTATTCAAATCTATTTGGAAAGCTTCTTAGAGGACCGTTTCCACTGTCAGACCATAAAATTTAGTGGATCATCCACAGGTCGGAGTGAGCCAACCTCATCTACTGGCAATCCGATTTTCTAGGCTACTGCGCCTCCTCCTCCCCTCGCTTTCAAAACAGGCGCTCCTACCCTGATTTCTCCAGACTGACTCCCACCTACACTCTCCCTCCTCCATTTTATGGTTTCCCGCTTTTCTGAGGGAGGCTCGGTCCCCTAACCCACCATCGTATTTCAGTCTTACAATCTATTGCACATAATGAAAATCCAAAGTTGATTGAAATCCGACTTTTTCCTCGGTCTAGATCATTTCTCATCGGATTCATACATTGACGAAATGTTTTGGTAAGCTGTTTGCCGATAAAAGTGGAGTGACCTAGTGGTGAATGCTCCGGTTTAAGCCCGTCATTCAAGCTCACTCCACTTTCCGAAAGGTCGAGGTGGCACTTCAAACGATTCCATTTTTCATCCCATCTGTTTAGGTAGGTCACTCAAGGTTTAAAAATAAAAACTGTATAACAGTCACCAGTAATACATCTTCCTAGAAATCATGTATTTACTTTACCTCTTTATTGCGGCTTCTCGGTGAGCTTTTGGAATTTCAACTACATTACTGCGAGAAACTCCCCGCAAAATGCTGTTAGTGTAATGGCAGAAATAACTCCGTCAGAATAACGCTTATCAACGATCTACTAATAAGACATAATAGATGTATTCTAATATCTATTACAGACGTAACATTCATTTTACAAGAGAGAGAAGCAATGAATTATCACGCTTTTCCCAGCGCATGAATATATTTGATTAGTTAAAATAGCTTTGGAATTATTCCTAACTTTCAAACTGTTAATATATTTGAAAACACATAAATAATTCCAAATTAATTATAAATGCCTTTAGGATTTCCTGCCTTGTTACAGTGGCAGTTTAGAAACCGACTTTCCTGCGAAATATTTGAGAAACTTATTACTTCTAGTCCTAAGCTGGCCAATGTGCAATACTCAGTGACGCAGAAACGTAGACAGCGTGCGAAAAATCAATCCTGCCGAGCAATAAGTTCCAAAATGCTCCTGGCTATTTGTCATAACTCGCAGATGGAAAGCATAGCTTTCATCGCAAAAGGCGATTTGCATCCACTCAGAAATGCTCAAAAGTCTGTTGCGTCCTCAGTTTTCAGTGGAATCCATACATGAAATTTATAAAATATTCAACAGGAGAGAAATTCTTCCCTACCGGTCTCGGTATAGAAGATTATTTCAATCTCAATTCTATTGCAAAATTTTTATGGATTTGTCGCTTACGCAACTATAAATTAAAACACTTTAGTCTATGCTTTCGAAATGCAATCTTAATATTAATGTTATTAAGAAGCCGGTAGACTCTATTTGTCTTTTTTCCCCAAAAATTATTGACTTAGAGTTATAACTTTTTGTATTCATACATATTAGAACATAACTACTTCAAAATCTTTTTTAAAAAACTCTTTAAAACTAAATACGTTATTACTTTTTCAATTTTAAAATTTTTAGACTCTCTAATGATTTCAGACACTCTACTTTTTCACTTAATTTTTTGTTATACTATAAAAAAAATTTGGAACAAAACTTTATTATTTTTTTCAATTTCGTATAAATCTCGATTTTCTGGAATTATTTTTATGCTTACGTACAGAATTTTCAATGGAATTTTGGTTTTTCTGAAGTAAAATTGACATTTAACGATTTAGAAGTCGAAATCTAAATTAAATGCTCGTATTTATTTTAATATGTAATTGAAATCCTTATTATAAATTTTATATTATTTCAACAAAATTTAAGACGCATGGAGCATTTCAGGTGCATTTCAATCTGAGAAAACAGCGTTTTGAGAAAAAGTCATTTAAAATATGCCTATTCCTTTAAACTCATTAACTATCTTTTTTACTTAACAATATATGGTTTAATGCTATTTTATTAGCATAATAAGCATATATTTTGAAAATAAAATGTTTAAAAAGAAATATCATAATTTGATAAATTTTTTGCTTATTTCGATGTTCACCTTCTCCTTAACGTGTTTTGAGGCCAGTTTCATTCATAAAATGAATGTAATGATTTTCTATCGATTTTATTACTTAATAGCCACCTTCGGCGACCAGCGTTTTCGCCGGAAATATAATTTCAAATGAATCTCTTGTGTATAATTTGATATTCACGCTTGTCTTAACAAGGTAATTTTAAATTCCAAATCTTGATAGACATTTATCCCATGTTCTTTCAGTTGCCTTCCACCTATTCTGTTCGTTGTCTGCATGAACGCCCTTAATGGAGTCGAGTAACTGCCTGTGTCGTGTATCACACAATGACATCATCTTCACTCTCTTATTCCTCTTGAAAATATGAATTTGATTTTAATTTTAAAATGTCTCGGCGCATTTTACTTCTAGCAGTATGTTAGTTGGGTGAAAATAAATAAAAATACTAATAAAAGGAATTTTATTTGTGGAAGAGTTAAAAAAACAAAAATAATAGTAAAAATAAAATAATTATAAAAATGCATAAAACAACAAAAAATGTTTTAAAGAATTAAAAATAAATAAAAACCTTAAAACATCTTTATAAAAAATCTGCAAAAAAATTTTCAAGTTTATAGTTAGTGTTTCCTCACTAGATGGAGATAGGTGCGCTCATCTATTTACTTTGTAACGAGTTTGTAACGAACGGCATCCTTTCTTTTTTTTGTTCCACAACTTTTATTAGGGATAAGAATTTCAACCTTTCTTTTCATACTTTGTTTAAAAGACTGTTTTTAATTTCTTCATTGTGGATAAATGTTTTTCTTTCTAATGCATTCCGGAATGGGTTCAGGTCTTAGAGAATTTTAAATCGGACCTTAAAGTCTTTTTCCTCTACAGAAAACCTATTCCAGGTTTGGAGCTACATAGATGAATGGCCTCTGATGAAGTCATCCACCGGATTCTTACTTCTTATCGTTGTCTGCTATTATTTTTGTTTTTTTAACTCCTCCACAAATAAAATTCCCTTTATTAGTATTTTTATTTATTTTGTACTTCGCAATTTTTTCCTGGATGATGCTGCACTTGCGCACACCAATTAAATTGCTTATATTGATTTTTGTATAGTTGGATATTCGTCCTTATTCTTTGTCTTTTTAGATGTTCCATCCTTAGCTGGATGAAAATATGCTGATTAAAACATATCATTAAACATTAAAATATTACCTTAGCTTTCAATAATAGAAGAGAAACACGGAAGTAAATACTTGTTTAAACAATGAAAACGGTTTGAATTGCGTTGCAAAAAGGAAAAATATTGTTGTAAATTATGCCAAAATGTTTTTTAAAAATTTATTAAAAATTAGAGAAAAAAATTGTGCGGCAATTTAATTGATATCATTGAAAAGGTAATTTTTAGTGCTTTCAGATGGTGTAAAAATTATTTTTGCGATGCAATATTTTCGAAAGTTATTGAGAAAAAACACCACAATTTTGCTTAATTTTGGATTAATTAAAATTAAAATTTCAAAAGAAGGGCTCCGAGGTGCCCATTCCCACCCTTCAAAGTATGTTTGTGCCAAATTTTGTAGCTCTAGGTCCAGCAGTCTGGCCTGTAGAGCACATACACACACATTCCCCTTTATTATTAGTTGAGATGTAGATCTTGAATATAACAAAATTGATCTTTAGATTGCGTATGCATGATAACTCGATATATATGTTCAAAATAAGCCTTCTAACAATGAACTATTAAAGTTCATTTTCTACTTTCGAAATAAGACCTATGAAGTTTTTTTTCTTGTCTAGTCAATACATACTGACGATATAGTAGTGGATAAAAGTAAAACTATTTTCTAGGTGATAGGTGAACGAACTTATCAGTTCACGTAAGAGTGGAATTATAGTGATTTAATAGAAATGTATCTGAACCAACCATTACTCCAAATGAGAAGAATATTTGGATACAGAATCTGTAGTGTTCCTGCAGAAAGGTGAGTGTGACTCAATTCGTCACACTGATCACTCACCTTTCCTCATCTCTATGCATTCAGAGCGAAAGCATATGTCCATTTTGCACTCACACTGACATCATACTGCAGAAATATTACATTTTGACGTGAAAACGTCTTTCCGCTCGTTACAGTGATAGTCGGTCGAACTTTCGTGTGTGACAAAATAGTCAGATTTCAATCGCTAATAACTACGAGACTAATAATTCGAAAATAATGGTTGACTCCCTCAATGGATATATCATATCTATAAGAGTTTGTCGCATAGTATTTGTTTTGCCTGTGACGTTATCGTACCAGTATACGCATCCGCGTAATTGTTATGAATTAGTTTTATGTAAGGTTATAAATAAGTGTAGCGTGGAAACGCGTTTAGCTAGAAGGTTGATTCGTGTGTCATTTTAAAGAGCTTGCGGAGTATTGCTAGGACCCAAAGTGAGGCAATAAAAATATTTATTAGAATATAAGTACAAATTGGTACTAAATTGAAAATTTCAAACTCCACACGTTTTTTTTATTATAACATGCAGAGCTTTCTTTTGAATTGTATGAAACTTACAGAATACCTGACAATACGTAAAAGAAACATTATATTAAATTTTGAATATTACGGGAAATATTAGCATTTGTAGTAAATAATGTTTTAATTCGCATGCGCGAAATGTAGTTCTATATACTGTCAACAGATGGCGCCGTGAAAAGCTACTCTAAATCAAACATAAGAAAGACGCAGCTCGGGTCCGCGCCGTATATTTTTAGTGGAAACGTCGGGATAAAAGCATAAAACAAGTATTTCATGTTAATATGTAATTTAATTATCAATCTCTTTAATACAATATTTACACAGTGTAGTATAATGGTTACAGAATAGATAAACCACAAGCTACCACAGACCCTTGCTACATGCGGTAAACTTGTGATTTATCTATTCTGTAACCATTATACTACTCTGTGTAAATATTGTATTAAAGAGATTGATTATTAAATTGCATATTAGTACGAAACACTTGTTTTATGATTTTATCTCGACGTTTTCACGAAAAATCTACGGCGCGGACCCGAACTGCGCCTTTCCTAGTTTTTTTCTTGTCATAATGATTCAAGTCCATGGTTCAATATGTATCTACCACGCAGCAAGAACAATGAGAAGTCCACTGCTAATTTTAAACGCAGCTGATAAACTTTGCAAGCTGTCTTCTCAGAAATGAATCTCATGGACCAGGCCCACTTCAGCTCTGAACCCTTCATCCTGCCTTCAGAGTTAAAACTTTTAATTTGACGTTGTTAAACTATAGCAAAGGTTCCACTGCTTAATAATAAAGTAAAGAGGGGGGGGGGTATAAATAACGGGAGACTGGCTTTTTCAAACAGCCGCTGATGTTAAAGGCGTTGGACTAATTTACTTGCGTGACTCTTTTGTTTCTCGAAGCTTCTAGGATTCTCTTATTTACTCGCGATACTCTTTTGTTTCTCGAAGTTACTCGCGATTCTTTTTTGTTTCTCGAAGCTTCTAGGATTCTCTTATTTTCTCGCGATACTCTTTTGTTTCTCGAAGCTTCTCGGATTCTCTTATTTTCTCGCGATACTCTTTTATTTCTCGAAGTTACTCGTGATTCTCTTTTGTTTCTCGAAGTTACTCTCAATTCTCTTTTGTTTCTCTGAAATACTAATATATGGGAAATTGGCGAAATAAAATGAAACTAAGGTTGCAATGAAAAAAGGTTTTATTTCTTAATAAAATATAATACAATGTGAATTGTTTTGTTTTGAATTCTTTAGTCGTGCGTGGATATGTTACAATTCTGTGTAGGATTGGTCGATGATATGAAAAGTAACATACATAATTTAATAATTCGGGACTAATGTTTCTTGTAAAAGTTGAATCAATATATGAATTCCTCAGAGTACTAGAATAATTTGTTGGCACCATGTTCAAATCAAATGGTTCTTCATGAAACCGAATGCTTTCTCCTTCCTTTTGACATCTACATTAAAGTCACCCGTAGCAGTAATTGGAACATCTTTATCTGTATGAAACTCTTCATCGATCAGCAAACTTGTCTCTGAATATTTTATAAGTGCGCTGAATAAGAACATTTTCAAATGGGATGCATCTACTCCCGGAAGAATGTAAACAGAAGAGAGTATACAACGTGTTTGACAATTAATTGTAAATTAATTGTTTTTAGCATATGTCGTTACTGAGATGTAAAGGATCGCGTCACCAATTCATGTGTATTTTTTCCCAAATTTGCGACTTAGTAGACGCTGAAATACGATTCCGATTTTCAAATTGTTTTCTGTAACTTCTAATGTTACCCTTTATCTCTAAAATAAGACATTAGTTATGTTTTTAACATATGTAATTACCGAGATATAGAGGATCGCGCCAACAATTCATGCGTATTTTTTGCCCAACAATGAGACTCAGTGCTCGCTGAACTACAATTCCAATTTTCAATTATTTTTTTGTAACTTCTGATGTTACCCTTTATCTCCAAAATAAGACATTATTTATGTTTTTAGCATATGTAATTACCGATATATAGAGGATCTCCGATACAACGTTTTTTGTGCAGTTTTGGCGTGTGAATCAAATTCCTTCCTGAGACCCCAATGGGAGGACGTAGTCCTACGTTAAAACCCAGCACTTACTTTGCAACTTCGCATCCAACATCAGATTTCTCTAGTCACAAGGAAATAAAATAAATCCTTTTTCATTTTGAAATCCTACAAATAAAATATTCTATGGTATATTCCATGTTTAAATATTAAGATATTTATTTCCTCCGAGGGCCGTACACTTTGGCACGTGATTTTCTTCTAACTATAAAGCTTCTACATACATGCAAATGTATGCTCTTTTAAACTGACGAATAAATTTATTTATCTGCAGTCATATTTAATCAAATATCAAAATCGTGTAGAAACATGTTTATTATAAGTGAATGCACGTTCATTATTTAGTGATCTATACTACTCAAACTTACTTAAGACAGACATTTCAGCCAGAACCATTCGAAAAATATTCCACAAATCGGTTTGAAATCACTGAATCAGAAAGCAATATTTAAGCAAACTCGAAAGGATAAATTCTAAGAACATACATACATAGCCACAATGACTTTTATTTAAATTAAGATGAATCGAAACTATTGCTGGGGGAAATACTATGAACCATAAAAAAGGTTTCGTCACAATTGATTAAATATTTAATTTTACTTAAGTAAGTAGTTGATTTGAATTATTCAAACAGTTAATTTTACTAGTTAATTTGACAGATTACTTTAATTTGATATTTAGCTAAACATGTTGGCACCAAGATTTGTTTAATAAATTTAATATAAAATAGCTAAAAAAGATAGATATTTAAATAAGAGTTCCCTTTTTCCTTATTGATATTGAGAAATATCTCATTAACTTTAAGATTGTTTTCAGATTTTCTGCCTAAATATTTGCTTTTAACTGTAGATGGAAATTTAAATTTACTGTTCAAAATGGCTGTATTCATATCCTATGCTTTGAGCACGCGTATTAAATTCGCTTCTCACAATGTTGAATAATTTTTTTCGCTTATGTGTTAAGAATTTAGTGACTATTATATTTAGAACCAGGCAGTTCTCCGAATGAGCCCATTCTAATAGTGTTTAAATGTTTCATGTCAGGTGATTTTAGCATATGACAAAGTAATGTTCTCACAATTATATGATAACCTAGTTTAAATAAATTAATTTTTAAATCTAGAGTCTTTCTTCATTCGTCTCAAGTGTCAATTTCTTGTTACTGTTTCAGATAGGCTATCTTAATGTTATTTAAGGGATATTTGTCCTGCTGGGATGATTATTTCTTTATGACTCCTACCTTTTGATTGATTATGTGTTGGGATATAAAAAAACTATGACCAATGTAACCAATAGATCTAGCATAACCTTTTGAGTAGAATGATAAAAACCTTAAAATAGTAAAAAATTAAATGTCGTAAAAACAGAATCACGACTTTAATATTGCAATGTGTGGAAACAATAAAGTCATTAGCTATATCTGTATTGATCAACATGTAATATTTCATTATTCTTGTAACATTAACGTAAAGGAATCTACCTATGCCTTCCAGTTTGCAGAAAGGGATTTTTTACGTTATGACACTAATGAATGCATAACTTTCATATAATATTCATGGTAATTTTTAAATGTAATTCTTTGTGTTGATAACTGTAAGATTTTAAATTGATTTTCCGAAATAAGAATTAACGTACTTGTGTTTGAATTCTAAATAAACTGTATTTAACCGATTTTTATTATTATTTATTTAATTGTTTCCAATGTATCGAAAAACGTGACCAACAGGTTGTGCATGCTACAATTTCTGCAGATGGTATCACAAAGCATTAACAGGTTCGCTGAAGAAAGATATATTCAATTATCCGGAAAAATTTGTTTTCGGATTATTTAAATTATGAAAAACCCTGATACATTTAGTGTCTGTTACAGTCTGGAACAGAATTTTAAGAAAAGTTCAAACTAGAATGCTTGCAGCATACACCTGAAAAAATGTCTTCTTTATTTATCAATGAAGCGTAATTCTTTCTCTCTGTATTTCCGAAGACAAGACAAGATCTCAACCCCGTCCAAAAGAAAAAGATGATCTACTGTCCTACCGACACCAGAAAGACCCCAGACACGCCTGTGGCGGTCGTTATGGAAACGGAATAAAAAAACCTCGTTTTGGGGGTGAAGGAAAGGACTTTATTTCATTTGGCGCAGATAGAACCGGCGGAAGTCTCATTTCGCTTTGTACTTCGGTCGAAAACGAATTCCTCGCCTAACGAAGTGCGCTTAGTTTGCCGAATTTTGCATCTAATAATAACAACTAATTTATATCCGTTCCCCTCCATTGTTCGACTCGTCCACTTGAGGCAACCCTGTCCAGGTTTTATTCTCGTGGCGGTAGGACAATACCCAAACGTGAATTCGATAAGGTCCCACATATCAACCCAGTCAGGAGGAATGGCTTTAGAGTCCGCCCTACGGGGTGGGGCACGAACCTGCTGTACAAAGGGAGGGGTGTAATGGTGACCCTCTCAAATTTTCGCCAGGTCTTTATTTATCTACTAGTTGAATAGTCCGTTGCGTAAACGGGGTATAAAAATTTTACCCTGACAGAAGGGGGAACAGCATCCCGACAAAGGGCCCTGGTCCCCCAGACCTCCTGCCAGTCAGCAAGATGCCATCAAAGGAAACCACAATCTGCCAAAAGGACAGAAACTGAGGACTGGCAGCCTGCATTTTCAAAACAAGGCCCTCCGGCTTGTCAAACAGTAAATCCACCACCCACCGTAAGATCTACTCTGCCCCACCCAACCACCAAAGGCTCATCAACCCAACCGGCAAGACAAAATTTATTATTATTGTTGTTGTTGTCTTTTACATCAGAAAACATTTTATACAACACAAATCTTTAAACATCAATAATTTGTTCCTGGATATGACAAATCTCCAGTGTATCAAACAGACTTACCTGCACTTAATGACAAAAGAAAAGAATTTAGACAAGCAAGTCAAAATAATAACTTATGAAATATAAATAAGTACAATAAAATAAAAAGAAGTAAAAATAAAATCGATACTTTCACAGACAGGAAAAATCCTATAAATCGTTCTACGAAGGTGAACTTCCGAAATAATATCTAGAGATGGCATTTCAAAACAACTTATTTTCTGCTTTCAAACCGCATCTGCTTCCATCTCGATAGCTTAGCTGTCCGGGCTGTCAAGCAAACGTAAGCAATAAACAAACAAAGAAGTCAGGACATGCTAGAACAAAAGGTGAAATTCTCCAGATGTTTCTTTGGGAAGGGTCCTTGGGGACGTAGAGCTGGGGAACAACTTTCTTTAAATATTTAATTTCTTCTGGCACAGAGCATAAAGGAATAAATCTGCAGAGAACTAGGAACTGAGAGAGCAATGAACTAGAGAACGTCAGTAGTAAAGAGACTAAAAATTTTGTTAGTTTTTGTTTTCATATTTTTTGTTACGCTTGCTTGAAAAATTTGCTTTTTTCAAACACTGGTTGATTTTACCCTTTACAGTTCAGTTTCCTCCGCTCTTTAATAAGACGACATCTTCTGTCTCGGAAATGGATAATGGCGAAGCGAGGATAGTTGGCGCCCGGGTCACGGTGTGAGTTTTCCCCCCTGCAAGTCAGCATGAGTGGCTTCACTGATGGTAGCAGGAATGATAGTGACTGTACGGGCAGTGGGATTTATATTACAACACATAATCAAGAGTTAAAAATTCAGAAATCCCGATTTCTGCTCTGTCTATCACAGTGAACTAATGCCCATAGATGAAGGCCTTGACTCACTCTCATCCTTCTCTTGCAGTAATGAAATTTGGATTCTAACAGATAGCAGAAGTTCTATCCAACACTTGGCCAATTGGCATAGAGTAAGAGATAATACAGGAATGAATATTCTTAACAAACTAAAAAGTCTCTCAGTATCTTACCGGATTCACCTGCAGTGGATTCCTTCTCATGTCAACATCCAAGGTAACGAGATTGCAGATGCACTTGCTAAATCAGATGCTGATGATGCTTCAGTGCCTTCTCCACCTCTCACCTACTTGGAGCTGTTCTCTACAGCTAAAAAGGAGGAATAAAACTATCTGGCTCGTTCCACCGGTGCATCACTGGTATCAAGGTTCTCGACCAGGTGGCTCTCTATCAATCGACTGCAGCAGACGCGACCAGACAACTCTTACTCGCTTCCTTAGTGGGCATATCAGAAGCTTGACTTTCTCTGATAATTCTAAGTGTTTTGAGAACTGCCCAAAATGTACTTCAGAAGAGGCCACACCTGATCATATTCTTCCATGCCTGGGGCTTTCCCATCAGGATCTTGTTTCTAATCCTCTATTGACTTCGGATTTCTTCAGGGTACACAGGCTTATGGACCTGATATAGCTCTGCTGATCTTCGGGGATCATCAACAGCATGAGTGGCTTACGTTGTGTAAATGACGCCAGGGCATGGCATTTTTTTCATCCCCACATTGTCTTCGACTTGAACCCTTCAGTGGACGATTTTTTAAATTTCAAAATAAAAAAATGATTTTGGCATGGGAAGTGCACATATAACAGCAGAAAAATACACAAAATGATCAAAATAGAATTGTTATATCATTAAATTGAATTCAATGAGCGTATCAAATCACTATTTCTTTTTTAAAAAAAGAATAAAAAAAAGTATTTTAACTCTTTAATCCCGAGGCGATTTTTTTTCTTCTAGCCCCTTTAAAACCGGAAGTTTTGGGGAGGAAGTGACATGAATTGGACTCTCCCAAACTGAGTTGTCATTTACCCCACCAGATCCTCACCTTCCCTCAAAAGATGCCAACCGCCTCAGACCGGCCTTCGTCGCTGCTAACGGGGCATTTTCAGACCGCTCGGGACCTCCTCGATTGGTGTGAGAGGGTTAAAAGGAATATCAAATGGTAAATACCTGTAGAAACAATTGATGAAACCATCAAAGATGCAAGACTCCTTTTAAATGCTAAAAACTGCGTAAATATGTCAATAGTGTAGCAGGAACTGACTAATACAGTCTTATCAATAGGACCATGGAAAATGAACGAATGGTTATAATCCGGTCTCTTATGAAGTTTCTAATCTGATACAGCGTGTACGAGTGGACAAAAAATTTTCTATTCATTATTAACATGAAAAATAAATTATGTATCAAATTTGATGCAGTATGCAGTGCAGGGTTAACAAGTCATATAAACACTCAAACGTTCTTTCAAGATGGCCAGTGGCGTAGCGGGGGTAAGTGGCGCCCAGGGAATAATATGATTTTCTTTTTACCCCAATCGTCATTACTGGCGTAGCAAGAATAAAGGGCACATGTGTCATGGTATTATTTTTACGCCTCTCCTTTATATTTTGCTTTAAAAAATGACGTAAACACAGTAATACTTTGACTGCATGGGGCCCCCTAAAACTGGCTCCCGGGGCCTCTATGCCCCCTTTGCTCCCCTGGTCTCTACGCCACTCCGAATAGATTTTCATTTCGGTACAGCTAACATCTATTTGCATCAAAACGGAAATTTCATATACATGAAGCAAACAAAAGCTGGAAAGCATCTTGATTAAACCTGGTAGTGGTATATTTTATTCCAATTGTCGAAAGTTTCAGAACTGCTGTCCTAATCAACTATTAGGGACTATGAATGACTTTTCTGTAACCCCAAGTGGATTAATTTACCAACTAACTTTATATATTGACATTTCCTTAGTCGAATTTAAGTTCTGACACTAGGGATTTACTTAAATAGTTTCCGGGAAGGGTGAATTAATTTTCATAACCTAAATAACTAAATTAAGTGTGGAAGTTGATTAATGGAGGCGACTGCTCTTTTTTCCAAGAGGAAAAATCGTTCTTTGTTATGATTAGAAATAAATCGAGAGCTAAGAATAAACCTAATAGTGCATCAGTTCTGGGGAGAAAAATGCAGCGCTATGTCTTTTCGAAAGATGATTGTTTTGATGAAAGTATTGCTTTTTGAGGTGCTCGTTTAACTTTCTGAAATGCGTTGGATTGTCTATTGTGATATTTCAGTTGATATCAAGACATCAAATTAAAACAATGCTGTATACGGTATATTCCCAATCACCACACAGAAAATGACCAATATTTCAGGGGAATATTGTGAAGTATTGCATGTGGGCATGCACAAAACATTCGACGCGAATTATAATGCGCTTGGCGGAGAACATCTCTGAATGGAAAAAGACAGGATGATTGCTCTCTAGAGTGAAGAATTTTGAAGTTGGCGACTTGGCGAATCCTGAAAAAATAATGACTTCAAGTTTGAAATTTTAATTTTTCCTAAATAATATAAAATTTTATTACTTGAATACAACGAAAATACTTTCACGGGAGGATTTAAATACTTTAGATCAATAAAATTTCAATTATGGCTTGTTATTGAGCAAAATCGCATTATCTGATAAATAAATAGCAAGGAACTACAATATGCAGCATTCAAATGTTGCTGGGCATTTTACGGACGTTTGACGATACTTGTGCTAATAAGGTTAATAAATTATCCAGCATTGCTCTTAGAAGATGTTTAATGGTAACTTTTTTGAAGTTCTTAACGCAAATATCACTATAATTAATCATAATTTTCTGAATTTCGATCATCCCCAATCGAAATATTTGCTTTATTCAAATCCAAATTTTAAACACTTTTATTAACTTATGAAAGTGTTCTCCCTCGACTTTGTTGGATTCTTTTCCGATACTGCGCTTTTCGTATTTAGCTTCGAAGTACAATAAAACTTCAATTAACCGCTACCCATTAAACCGTCAGTTTCTATCATCCGTCACCGTCTAAACATATTTAAAAAAAATCTTTAACCCTGCTGTTCTGTTCGCATTTACTATGCACATGTAACGTTCTGGTCAATATGACCCGAACACTAAATTTTAAGTACAGGGGACTATGTTCTCCATGCTTTCGGAACAATATTTTGTTTAGAGATAAATAAAATACATTTTAACAGAATAAACTTTCTATATTTGAAAAACAATACAATAAATATGTAAATATCAGCATATGAAAAAAGATGAATGACAATATTTTTTAAAATCTTTAATCTTTTTCATTTATAATTCAGACAAACATGTTTCTTTATATACTTCAGATACATGTTTCTTGTAGATATGTTTCAAGCACGATATATTTGTTTTATTATCATTTTTGATTGAAGGAGCATGCATCGGGCAAGTTTTTTATCGAATTGTAAATTAAAAATGGATGTTAATGATAAATTATTTCGCCATTTATCCTGTATTCTTTTGACTATATTATGTGACTCTTTATTTGTTTAGAAAACTTGTTTTGACTGAATATTTCAAGCGATTAATAATTCTTGCCGAGTTCTTCAAAAACAACCTTTTGGTTAATTTTTTTCATTCCATCGCTATTTATTGATGTCCAGAAAATAATTGAATCATAAGTAGAACCATCCATCGTATTATAAAATATAACCATAGGTCAGAGAATTTTTTTTCCTTTTACAAATATATGTATTCAAAAGTTGATCAAGAATTTCCACATCTCCTTTACTAGCGCTGTACTCTAATATCATTACCGGCTTTTTGTCAAGTATGCTACTGATAATTTATCATAAGTCATTGTGTTCATAAGAATGATAACACTGAACAACAACCATTTTGTTGCCCGTATGATTTTAGCTAATTCTTATGTACTTTCACTTTCTGATTTTGAAAAACCAATCAGAATTTGTCTATCACCCTCCAATTTTATGCAACATGAACTCTTACTAAAACCTCTGTCCACTCCTTTCTTTTATTCGAATTAATGTCGTAGCCAGGATATTTTTTGTTGCCTTTGAGATTTTAACTGATAATGGTGTTTTTATGGTCACTGAACCCGAATATAATCTCGAAAAACCTCTATAACATACTGTTTTTCAGCAGCACTACTCGTAATTGCTTACATGTACATAGAAAATATCATTGAAATATATCGGATCTTGTGTCAAAAATACATTCCGATATAATTATTTGATGGCCAAGAAGATAATGTTTGGGTTTGAAATGCTCTTACCCCACTAGTGAAAAATCTTATGCATTTTATCTCGGATGCAGTGTCGGTGACCAGGACAAACTTTGGGCTCCTCGCATTGTCTGCAAATCATGTTTTTCTAATATGACCTCCTGGCTGAAAGGGTCTCGTCATAAACCCGTTTGCTATTCCAATGATATGGAGAGAACCGAAAAATCATTCCACATATTGCTATTTTTGTTTGATAGATATTTCAGGAATCACGTCGCATTCGAAGCATACAGTCGTGTATCCAAATCTTCCATCAGCAATCAGGCCTGTACCAGACATAGTTCGGAATTATCTATACCGAAACCACCGGAAACCTGGAGTCTAGATGATAATGATGATATTGTACCTGATTCCGTAGTAGTGGAAGAAGCAGAAGATGACCAGGCTCCCATGTATGCCGATGTACAAACCTCACCTTTGCCTCACTTAATAAGTCAGTCTGATTTCAATGATTTGGTGCGCTATTTGAACTTATCCAAAAATCAGTCAGAGTTACTGGCATCAAGACTCAAATATTTGAATCTCCTTGAAAAGGAAACCAAAGTGTGTTCATTCCGTAAATGGCAACAGGATTTTCAAGATTTCTTTTCCCAAGATGGTGATGTGATATTTTGTAATGATGTCGACTCGTTGTTTAAGGCTCTAAGACTACAACATAACCCTTAAGAATGGCGTTTGTTTATAGAAAGATTCTGTTACACAATGGTAACAAGCACCCTTCGATTCCAGTAGGATATGCTGTTCGTATGAAAGAAACATACGAAAACTTGAAGCATATGTTGCCCAGTATTGAGTACGCCAGGCATTCTTGGCATACCTGCACCGACTTGAAAGTGATTGCCGTCTTAGTTGGATTGCAAGCAGGCTACACCAAGTTTTGTTGCTTTCTGTGACAGTACAACAGCAGGGACAGAAAAAAGCACTACATCAAGAAGGTGTGGCACAAGCGACAGTTCCTCATACCGGGTGTGAAGAATGTAGAGAACGAACCACTAGTTGTCTCAGAAAATGTTCTCTTGCCTCATTGCACATAAATTAGGTTTGATGAAGAATTTTGTTAAAGCGATGGACTGTGGAGGAAGTGGATTTCAGTACTTACGTCTGAAATTTTCGAAAGTGAGTGAAGCAAAAATTAAGGAAGGCATATTTGTCTGGCCTCAAATTAGACAACTAATGAAGGATCCGGTGTTTGAGAGTAAGCTGACTAAGAAGGAAGCCGCAGCATGCGCATCGTTTAAGGAGTTAGCAAAACACTTCCTCGGAAATCACAAAGCGGAAAACTACAGGCAAATCGTCAATAACTTGCTAAAGGCCTACAAAACCATGGGATGCAACATGTCGTTGAAAATCCATTTCTTGCACTCCCATTTTGGCTTCTTCCCTAAAAACCTTGGATCAGTAAGAGACGGTTCCATCAAGATATCTTGAATATGGAAGCTCGTTACCAAGGGAAATGGAATCCCAAAATGTTAGCCGACTATTGTTGGACTTTGAAAACGGATATTCCTCAAGCCAAGCACAGTCAACAGGCGAAGTACACAAGAAAATGACGGTTTGTAACATTTTAATATGACTGTGTAAATATTGCATGCTGAATATGAATTCCTAATGTATATACTAAGAGTTACTACGTTGCTCAAAAACTATGGGTGATTGAAAAAAACGTTTAACAAATTTGAAATCAGGGCACAAAAATACATAGGTATAACCCTTTCTTTCGCAAGCAACATGAATTTTTTTTGTCCAGTGTAATCAATTCTTTTCCCATATACCTTTTTGCCTTCAATAATTGTCATTTTTGATGATATCATTCTAGATTGAAGACCTTAATACAGTTTCAAATGCACTTTTTACGATGCTTATTCTTGGTTTTGAATAACTAGTTAAGCTTGGAGAGCTGTTTTATAAAATTAGCAGAATTCATGTAGCCAGAACGTGTCGGCTGATCCAATGACCAGCTTATATATCGATGTTTGGATTGAATATACTGCACATTAGGAACAATTTTGCATAACAATATTTTCGACGTAATCAGAAGTTTCATTTTCTTTACTTGTATGATTTAGATGTTGGAAAGCGTCTTCAACTTCACAATCGGTTCTTTCCATAAGGTAAGCTATTCCAGTGTCATTTAAAGATCTGCGAACAACTATTATTTATATGTTCACGTCATTACAATATCAAGAAGTATTGATATATCTGCATGTATCTTGTATTCTCATACAACCCACAGCAGGCGAAATGATTCGATACTGCACTCTACAACCTTACTGGAGATATCGTATCACATGACCTAGGTACCGTTCTGTCTGACCTTGAATGAACTTGCTTGCTTATGCAAAACGCCTTAGATGAAGTTTAAGGAATTTATTTATGTAGTTTCCTGTTTAAGAGTTCGTTAAGGTTAAGTCTGGGAATCCCACATGTCAGGAAGAAATTAAAGCTGGTCCATAAGATTTAAAATTACAAATATTAAGATTTGTATCCCCATTCCCTAGATTGACAATTAAAGTCATCCACCAAGAGATTAGAGGATTAGCACCATTTCTTTGCCTAGCTAAGGAACAGTGGTAACATTTACAAGTCCTACAATGAAGCGCTATCGCCACAAATTCATTCTTTTCATTTTTCTTCATCATTTTTATTTTATTTTTAAAAACGGAATTGCCTAGTACCCTGATTAGGACTAGCTCAATAGTACCAAATACTAGAAGTAGCTTATGTTTAATAATAAATAAGACCACACACCAAGTTTCATCTCCTCGTCCTCTGTATTTTTGAGTTATCGTATTCATACACAAGGATACACAAGCAGCCAATCCGCCCGGCAATGAATTTAATTTAAGAAACAGATCCACAATTTCGGCCCAACCATTATAAACTAAATTTCATTCATCTAGCACATTGCACTTTTGACATATTTCACATACTCACGAATAGACAGACTGACAAACAGTTATCCCTTTGCTGTATTTGGTCCAATATTTATTACAGATCTGCAATTCTAGATATAAAACCTTGTGACAAATTCCATGTACAGTACAACTACGCTTAAGCAAACTAAGGGGGGAGGTGTTTCGGATAACAATTTTTTCAGTTAAGCCATGAACATTACTACTTTGAATTTACTACATGAATTAATATTTGTATCTAAATTATAGTACACAATTATAAAACGTTTTGAGTGTTAAACAAATTCAAAACTGACTTTGTAGGATACACTTATGTTCTTTATTAAAGTTAACTCTCCGTCTGGTGCAATATTCGCGCCGACGGAGCTGTCAGATGGAGCTCGCTTTTTTGAGTTACCCTGTTCACATGCATCCTGGAAGACAATTAAACAAATTTCCCCTAGACGTTATTCCAAAATTTAACAGAAATCTAAAGCATACTAAATTTCATTTGTCTACCGTGTTTTGATTTTGAGTTATCGTTTTCCCAGACTAAAATATATAATTTCAAACTTTTTAGGGGGAATCTGAAAGTTCTAAATGTGTAGATTCATCAAAATTTTGAAGACTAATTTTTTGACGATTAAAAAATTTCTTATCTGTAGTCTTCGTATAAGAGAAAGCAAAACGGTGCAGTTAAATCGTGTTAAGCATTTCAACATATGATTGTGTCTGGAGTTTCCTATTTAACACTATACGTATCATGACGGGTTGTAAATTTTTGATTAGAAAATTCGCATAAAATGTTATCACTTTATATCACTTGACTTCATGACTTTGCTATGAAATATATATAATTAATTTTTAAATTAATTATACTTACTTTTCTTTGTTAATTCTGATAAACACGTGTAACCAACCGTTATTTACCATGACACGTAATTTGACCAATAGCAACATTTATTGTCTTAGAAGGCTATAGGATTGTACAGGCACGTTTCACGTATCGTAACAACTTCATGCACATTTCTGCATAGACTGTTGCATAGCAAATTCAGTACAAAAAATATATTTTATCATTCACTGTACAAACCTGTCTCGTCTTCGTCAACATTTACAAAAACACACGTAACGATTTTTGTTTATCTGTGAAGGCGATAACTTTTGGAACCCCTGGGCAACATATTCGCGAATACAATGCTGAGCTAGCCTCCGCGTCTATGGGTGCAGAAAGAACCATCAAAAGCAAATAATTTAAGCTTAACCATTTTTTTTTACAATAACTGATGTAGGATGCACACTCTTATCACTGCAGAGAGTGAAGCCAGCAGGGTTTGCGTAGCAATCCCCCTGGGGGTTGACGAGAATTAGCGAGCAGGGGGAGGGAGCCCCCTAGTATGTTAAAATCTATGTTGTTTTAATCAAATTGCGCTGGATTGTACTGTGGACTAACATTAAGCTTATCATGACCGGTTGTAAACTTTTGAGTAGAAAATTAGCATGAAATATTGTCGCTTTTTGACACTTGACTTCATGACTTTTTCTATTAAATATAAACGTTTAATTTTCCATCGTCTATTTTTATTTTCCTTTGTTAATTCTGATAAACACGTGTAACCAACCGTTATTTACCATGACAGGTCATTTGACCAATAGCAATATTTATTGCCTTCGAAGGCTATCGGATTGCACAGGCACGTTTCACGTATCGTAACAAATTCATGCACATTTCTGCATAGACTGCTGCATAGCAAATTCAATATAAAAATATATTTATTTTCTATTTTCTGTACAAATCTGTCTCGTCTTTGTCCACATCGGCAAAAACACACGCAATGATTTTTGTCTATCTGTGAAGACGATAACTTTATAAAAATTCCACAAAATTATTTTTTGTTGAAAACCTAAAGTACCCTAAATTTACTTTGCTGAATATTTCCTTACTAAAATCGACATTTTCAACACTTAATGAGGAAAAATGAAGTTTTTATCTAAAAACCGGTTATTTGACCGGTAATGGTGCGAATAGTTATATTGCAAAATGTCGGTACGTTTAGTGTTAAAGATCGGAAATGAAGATCAAAATGCAACACCATTTTCAGGTGCTTTTATTAGGTTTTTACTGGAGAAAGATACTTAGTATTCACCTAGGGATAAAATCATTTAAATGCTTTAAAACCATTTTAATAGTTGAATCAGTCTTTATATCCTTCTGTCTGATTCATCAATTCAGCGCAACAATGTCCCCTAAAATTTACCGCTTTATTTAATTACTCTGAGGAATATTCACTTATCTCGAATATATGTAGGGATGCACGAGAATGCTAAGGTAAACTATCGCGGGGCATCTAGATTGATAGTAACCACTGTCTAACGAAGAGACC